>JAAWXA010000017.1:2580609-2624545 GCA_038090715.1 Florisuga fusca | reverse complement strand
GGGGGGTGGGCAGGGCTGTACCATATAGATTACTCTTCACATGGTTTTCACTCACTCTCTGATATGGATGCCCAGGGAAAATGCTTCTGAGACATAATGGTTAAAGATGTTTGACAAAAAAAATATAATAATGTACTTAGCATTAAAAAAAGACAACTGGAGACCTCTGAAGATGGACTTTGTTGCCCTCTGATGCTAAGCCTGACCATACTTTCTAAAAAAAAATATATGAAAGGAGTCAGAGTAGTTAAGATTTAACAGCATTTTTCCTTCAAAAAGCTTAAAGGTATGGTCTGGATGGGCTCTAACCCTTCTGCACTGAGACATATTTATTCTGTAAATTCTGCTCCACCAGCATATACAAACAGCCCAGTGCAACTGGAACAACCTTGTATTAGCTATCTTTTAAAGAAAAACTATTAAGCTTTATTCTCTTCAGTCCTAATTACCTTGAAATTACTTTGATGAGAACGAAGTGGCAGATTTTTTGTCTGATGCTGAGATCACTTATAATGGCATGTGGGAAAAAAAACCCAAACCTGTGTATCCTGAGGGACACCACAGCATTTGCCTATAATAACAACTTTTATTGGGGTTTGTGCTAAGATTTCACATAAGTACTACTACTGCTAAATTTCAGTCACTGAAGTTTCATTGGTTGGTACCTTCACTGTTACAGAGTGCTCAGATTTGTGAAGTTGTATCAAGGTGTGGAACACAACACAATGTTCAATATATGCCTTCAATAATTTCTTTGTTGTTTCAGAACTTCCAACTTACAGCAAAGCTGGCATTTTATGGCCTGCAGAGCTATAAATCATTTTTAAAATCATGATGATATTACTCAAAACAGATGTGAAAACATATGTTTGCCATGGCTGTATAAACCGCTTACTTGTCATCCTTAATAAATGTTGATACTTTTATTTTAACTACATTCCTTCTTAATAACTTTGAAAATCTTTTCCGTGGTAAATATATTTTGCCTTGCTACAAGTAATGGCAGGTTAGGAAAAACAAAGCTCATCCTATGTACAAATGACACAAATCTACTTTGCTGAGCAGCCCAGCACAGACTGCACTCTTCAGTGACCACATCTGACTATGAGCAACATTCAACGTGTCTGAGGTGGCATCAGAGCCAAAATTACTTACACACAAGAGAATAATCACAGTATTAGGAACAAAGAATCTATATGGGAATGAGATAAATCATTGAGGAAAAACAGCACTTGTATAGGGTGACAGAAAGGCCCAGGACACACAGTCTGGGGAGCGGAGAGTATTAACTCTGTCCTACTGAAGCAGCCCATCAATTATTGGGTTTTAGTATCCTATAAAACAAAGATTCCTACTGGAACTGGAATACAGGTCTGTCACAGTGCCAGATGCACAGTCAGCTTGAACTGTTAGATATCCACTATTGGTGCCTTTCAAATTTTAGCATTTGTCCTGTTATAATGTCCTCAAAAGGATTTGAACCTGGAGCCTTGGGATTACTTGAAAATTGTATCTTCACAAAAAGAAGTAATTTCTTGTTCTCATGTTTTCAGAGAAAAATTTGACCTGTGCAGGCCAAGGAGAAAAACAGAACCTTTATTCTATCCTTAGAATGGTAATAATATCTCATGATTTTGAGGCTCTCTTTTCTGATGTAGATAAATCTCTGAACACTTCCAACTAAAAAAATGCCTTGAAGTCTGTGCAGAAGTAAAAAAATGTATAAAAATGTATAAAACTCTGCAAAAATGTAAAGCAGGAAATGAATAAACCTATCCAACTTGAATCTTGAGGTGAATTAGAGTACACAAAACATCAGCACCAGATTTCTGTGATTTCATACATGTTACAAGGAACATTCAGGCATCTCAGGAGCCTGGGAATTGGGTTCAGGTGCTGGGGTTTAAATTATTTTCACGCTTTCTGGGATTCCTGAATTGTCTTTTCTGATTCTTAAATGATACCTTCCTTGATCCATCCTGAGAGACAGGATTGCTACTACCAATAACTATGAGATTTGCATTTTGGAACCCCACAGGATATTGAATTGGTTTGCTGACAAATGACTAAATATGTGGCAAGAAACCATGCACAGTTCAACAAAATTAAAATCAACCACACTTTCAGATTTAGATGAAATACCTTTGCAATTGCTTCAGAAATGTAATTTTTTAATCATAGGAATAAAGGTAGGCTTGATATCTGTTTAGCCTCTGGTGTTATTCCATAAATGCCAACAGGAGTCAAGAGGGAAAGATTTAAGCATGATGATCCAGACCGAAAATTATCTCAGAATGGCACAAAGGACTCTTTTGGGGTTCATGAGGAAAGTGCTTAAATGCCTAGAGAAAGCAGTGAATAGAAAACAGCTTCTGCTTTCAAGAAGAGAGAGAGTTGAGTAAGAAAATCCAAAATATAAGAAAGAAGTTTCAGGTTCTTCCTACCCATGATTTGATCAGTCACAGATGTCCAAGGAATAGAGCTGATCATTCAGAATCACCAATCTGCTTGAACAGTTTCATGTAACTCTGGAACCACAAGGCACATGGAGCCTACAAATTCTCTTGTGAGTGCTCATAAAATTGTTTATACCTGCCTTTTAGTTTTCTGAGAGTATTCCTTTAAATCACCACAATTACAATATAAATCAGCTTGTGTTTTCATTTATGATAAAATGTTCATATTTACAGTAGACTTAAAAAGTACATTTAGCTCACGTTATCTCCTCTTTTGTTCCCTTCCTTCTTTCTTTCCCTTCACATCTTTTTCATTCTGAAACTTTAATATCTCCCTAGATATATACCTTTGCAGAATTTACCCATTATTCACTTACCTTCATCTTTCTTCTATATTTATTTTTTCCCAGGCATTTTGTATGGTGCTTCCTGCAGGTACTGCCAGAATGAACCTCTTGCCTATAAATGTGATTTTTGTTGTCTTTCTTGTATTTGCAAGGAAACAAAAGATTCTTCTTGATTCTCCCCCAGAAGCCACATGCCCTCTGTCACAGCAAAGCCCAGGGCTCCCCTGTGTATCCCAAAATATCCATGTTCTCCAGGAGCCAACAAGGACTGCAGGGAGAACTGAGCAGAGGAGGAGGGAAATCCCTCCTACAGGACAATCACTGAAGGCCAAACATCACTCCTGCCCTTCCTACCTCTCACTTTCAAGCTCATTTAATATCACTAGACACAAAAATGGCTTCTTTCCTTCACCTATGTACCAGATCAGAGTAGTCTGCATACCCAACCACTGGAGACAAAGAAACAGTACGTGTGATTAATTAAGTATTTGCTAGGAACTTCGTAATTAATTGAGTTAAAAGGTCAGCAAAATATTAGCTACATCCTACACAAAGAGAGCAAAGCAATGAGCTGATTGTTTACACTTCTTAAGGAGAACTCCATGTAAATTCACTGGATACATTATTCAGTGCAATTGGGCACTTAGCTCTCTTAAATTTATGATATTATGGCATTGCATATGCAGAATGCTAGAAAAAAGAATAAAATGCAGAGTGAGTGTAACTAGATGCCTGAGGTGGAAAACAGTCTGCAGCTTTACCTTTCTCCTTTTGGATTTTTTTTAGGCTGGTCCCAGTTTCTTGTTCAATGAGTTCTCCTTCCCTGTTGTTGGTCAGCATAGCTGAAAAAAGCAGAGTGCAAAGCTATATAACACTGCCAGGAAAAAAATGTCACAAGAAAGGAAAATATTACATTGTATTACCCTTTGTTAATATATAGATATTTTAACATTTATTCCTACTGTGTAAGTTCTAAAGCAACTGACCACTTTTATTGTCCATAATCACCATGTTCCTGTCCCAGTACAGCACAGAGTCAAATAAAATATGCAGCAAAAGCAAATTTGCTCAAGTTGATCAAACAAGGATACCAAGATAAAACCCAAACTACTACTGAGATGAATGTAACTTCTTCTGAAATGCTCAAATTAACTAATTACAAAAGCATCTCATAGAAATAATTTTTTAAAGCATTTTAAGCATTAGAAACTACCTATAAAGCAGCAAGTTTAATAGAAAATACAGACAGACAGTAACCCAAATTGATAGATGACAGGGGAAAAAACAATATGCTGCAATGTTGGAAGAAATACTTTACTTAACACCCGCAGTATCAGTGAGAGGTGTTACGTTTATGACTTCAGGATGCCTATTTTCTTTGTTCTTATTTGACTAAAAGATTTCCTTCTCTGAAATTAACCAAGAACAGAATAATGTTATTCCAGTTAAGACACCTGTTAAAAATTTAATCACTATATTTTAGGGAAGTCTTAGTTTTGTTTTCTTTTTTTTCTGTGTTTTTTATTTGGTTGGTTTTTGGTTTTTAAATTTTAAAATTTTAAAAAAAATGAAGTATTTGTATGGATACAAAGTATATCTACATGCCCTTACAACATAAGTGTTGAATGTTTCAACATAAATAAAAACTTTCAGCATCATTTCTGGAGCCCAGATTAATAAACCAAGTTATAGTAGCTTTGGAAAGCTCCAGTGAGGATCAAAGTTCCTTTTCCTTTGCTGCTGTAGGTTATTTCTCTTGTCCTGTATATTTTTATATACACTCACTGCAAAGACAAGTGTTGGCATCCACTGACATGAAGAGATTTAATGGACTTGCCCCAGATCCCTCTTGGAAGCACCAAGAACAGGATCTAAGCTTCCTCTAGGCTGAATTAGCATTTTAATGACAAGATCAAGAATGCCCAGGCTGTGGAAGCTGTGGTGGAGAGACCAAAAAAAAGATCAAAAAGGCCTCAGCCTCAGGTTGAGGAGGGACTCTGTGGGCACCAGGAGGTTTTTGGAATGGAAAAGCCATTCCAAACTGTAATTTTTCTGACATGCATATGAAGAAAAAGGTATTCTGCTATTTTGCAATGCCAGGTGCCTTCAGAGGAACCTTCTTACTCCAGCTTGGAGGAAATTGTACCAGAGAAGGGGGTGATACCTGTGTGGGTGGATAGTGGCACAGAATGAATCTGAGAGGGTGGGCTCTACTGATGGACCTCATAACACAAACTACAGTGATGAACTTGCAGGGTTGTTTGGGGTTTTTTTGTTGTTGTTTTGTTTTTGTTTGGTTTTTTTGTTTGTTTGTTGTTGGGTTTTTTGTTTTGTTTTGTTCCTTTTTGGTTTTGTTTGTTTGTTTCTTTGCTGGTTTGTTTTTGGGTTGGTTTTTTTTTTGAGTGCTAAGCAAAAAAGTATTTTCATAGAATCATAGAATTTTGCCTCGACAATGTTTTCAGATCCTTGAGGTTCAGAAGTGTGTAGGGCTGAGAGCACTCACCAATTCTGTCTGGTGTGTTGTCCAACTGGGAGGGAGAGCTGGAGATGCTGCTGCTCTGGTGGGAGGATGCGTGGCTGCCAGGACGCTGAGTGTCCTCCAGAGATGGAGCTGGAGAGGGACTGTCCTGGATCCTTTCCTTGAAACAGGGAGAAAACAGGGGCTGTGCAATCTGGTTCATCAACTTCAGGGAAGTTCAATGGAAAAACCAAGCTGGCTAAAAGAGCAGTTATGAAATGGCCTTTCTGAGATAAAGAAAAACCAGAATTTACCAGGAAAAGAGAAGCATAGTCTTTGATATCCAAGAATACTACAGCCTTCTAGATGGAACATACCTGGGCACAGCCTTTCATCCTTTGTGCCATGGCATAGCATTTGCCACCTCTTCCTTTTTTTTTTTTTTCTTCTTAACCTTTTCTTTTCTAACCTTTCCACACGTAAAGAATGTTTACTCAAGTTGTTTTCACAAACTAATTTTCATCTACAGGCAACAAAATTGACATATTTGAATCACATTTCAAAGAAACAGTTCAGATTTGGACTAAACAGTCAGAAATGGAAACATACTTGTGAACTCACTAGAATCTGTATCTGAACAAATCACATCAATATCATCCCAGGGTATTGCTCAAATTTTAAAATCTGTAGCAACAGTAAAAACCTCATTTGTGCATGAAACATTAACCACTGGCTAATGGAAGTAAGAATGTGCTTGCAAATTCTTACAGGTACATTTGTACACAAAACTTTGATGTTAACCTTCAATTTAAATATACGTAGTAGTGTAGGTAAGGAGGATAAAAGGAGAAAAAAATATAAAAATTCAATAAAATGAAACCTGCAGGTCTGTGAATCCATGCTTGCAGATTGCCTGAAGATGCTGTGGAGTTTTCATCAGTAAAAATCTTTAGGAACAGATTAGACAAGCATGGAGTAAGTAACAGTTCATCCTGTCTTGAGGAAGGCAAGAAATTACACAACCCCTTGAGATCCCTTCCAACCCAGTGATTCCACATGTTGGTTTTTTTTTTTTTAAATGAAGTCAAAATTCCAGTACTCTTCATTCCTGCCCACAAGTCCAACAAGAAATTAGACTCTTCTAAAAAGGACAGATCACAGCCTGAGATATTCTAGATATTCTTTGCTTAAAATTCCTTCTGTGTTTTAAATCCTCTATTTCAAGTCTTTGAGAGTGTAACTCCAACAGAGAGCCACTAACAAGGCAACACCTGAATTTACAGAATTCCAGAGATGGCATCTTTGGCACCACCCTCATCCCTGGCCTTCAGCTCTTCCCTCTGCTAACTCAGAACTCAGGTATTTTTAATTTTTTTTTAAAAAGGGAGATCCTCTTACCTCCATCTCATTAAAAATCATAATTACAGTGTAATCTGAGAAAGCTGTCTCAAAGGAACTTGGCAATTTTTCTGTTCCCAAAGATTTTTCATTAGGAGTATGCTGTCTGGATACTTGGTGGCAATGCACCATGTGCTTCTAGAAATACAACTTGGTTGCAGCTGAACTTCTAATGCAGTTTTTGCTAGACAGTATCCTAAATCAGTAATAGAGCTTTAGCAAGAGGATGGTGGATTCATTAGTTTTTCCATTATGAACATCTAAATAACACCTCCTGCTCCTAACTTATTGGGAGAATTCAATAATAACTCTGGCAGCAAAACGACATTTTAAGAATATTCTCTTATCCATTGAAACCCTCTCTCTAAACCACACTCATCAGCATATTTACAGATATTTTTGGAAAATGGTGCACAGGGAATGGGAGATTGGATCCTCCTAATCACAAGGAGTGGCATTTGCCTATTTCAGTCACACCAGCTCAAAACATGGCACTGAATGTGTTTTTATTATGAGTTATTGCACCTTAAATAACTGAGCCTCCAAATCATGGAACAGGTGTGTATCTATTACATAGCTGTTAATCCTCAATTAATCTGTTTTCACTAATTATCTGGTACTGGATGAACATACAATAACTAAGAAATCTTAAAAGGCAAACTTCTAATTGCACTTTTTTGGAATAACAATGTTTTTAAAGTTTTAACAGAAATTGAGTTATATTGAGTCACAAGGTCTTAAAATTTTGAAAACTGAGTGGCTCAGAACAAAAAAAATTTCATACTCTGGGGGGAAAAATATCAAAGTCACTGATTTTAAAGTCTCCTGTGTTTTCTTCTTCTTAGTCTCCAGAAGAGTGGTTTTGGAGGTTGCTGAGATGAGCAGAAGAGTGAAAGAAAGCTGTGACTTACTCTGTGGGTTAAGTTCCTTTTAAAAGAAGCNTCAGCAAATATTCATCTAAGACTGATATCATAATGTAGAGAGTTCAAATGTCTAATTTCTGCATCCATGAACAAAAAGATAAAAAAACTGCAGACACACTTCTCCTTTCCTACAGATACAGCCACAAAAATTAGCCTGAAAAGAAGTAAACTCCCAACTACTGTCTCATGTCACTCCCCTCACACATTCCAGTGCCCATTTCAGCAATAAGCTGCCAGCAATGATCACATGCCATAAGCCAGGGAAGAATAAATCTAATAATGGGAAAAATAACATAAATTTTATGGAAGTTTTCTTTTCTAAATCTTGTAATATTCTGAAAACAATTCAGGATGAATTGAATGCACTGAGAGATATGAAATGAAATGTTATAAATTCTGCAACAATAAATGTTTTTATACTGAGAAGAATTGTTTCAGAGTATTCTGAGATGGCCACATTTTTCTGGCTGTCAGGTAAATATTATGAATGTGAGTTTTACAGCACACAGAAAATAGCACCTCTCAGCAATAATTACACAGCCCATCTGTATTCTCTTTAGGGAATTTAAAATCATGTCATATACATCCTTTACAAATGCTTCAACAATTCCATAAAATCAAGAGATGAACAGAACACAAAGAAAAAAAAGACTCCCAATTTCTACTGCATGCCTAAGATCCCACTGTACAAATACTGCTTTGTTCTGTTTGTCAGCAGACCAAAATATTCAGACAGAAATCCTGTGGGGTTGATGTGAAAGACAAGATTTCAGTTTTCCTACTGAAAGAAAACATCTAATTTCACCTAAAACACTTCTCCTTTTTTGGGGGGAAGAGATGAGTGAGTGGATTTGGGGGATTTTTTTTAAAAAAAGGATTTCTATTACATTTTAACTTATTTTCCCTGGGTTTTCCAACTGCATTGAAAAAAAATGGGCCATTCATTCCTAACTGGGACCAGGATAAGAGCAGAAAGAATAAGAGAAAAAAAGAGTAAGAGAAAACTAGGGATAAAGCAAGCATGAGGGAATAATGATAGAAGACAAATGGACATCAGGAAACCAATTTGCAGAAATACTCCCACTCAGGAGAAGCACATCTCTCAGTGACTCACAAGAGGTTGTTACAGAGCCAGAAAGAAAGGGAGAGAGAACAGGGAGAAGGAAGAGAGATGGAGGAGGAAGGATGAGACATGAGCAAGAAAAGTGCAAAAATATGTGGGGTGAATAAAAGCAGCATGGAAGATCTGGGAGAAAAGAGTAAAAGAGCCTCTCACCTCTCACCTCCCTGATTTGGATTTAGTTCACACAATTTCAAGCCCTCAAAGTGTTTCAAAGGACAAGTGGCCTTCCAGAGAACATAAAGACTCCCAGAGTTACAGTTCCAGAAACCTGGTACTCCCACCTCTCCTTATCCCTTCCTAACCCCAAACTCCTCCAACACCTTTTGGCTGCAAGTGTCTAAGGTAATAAATTCATTTTTTCAGTCATTTAAGCCCCTTCTGGCTTCATCTGTATGAACTGAGGCTTTAGGTTTGATGACACTGTCTTAACATTCCTGATGCCTTTAAGGAAAAAAAAAAAAACTTGAGGATCCAGAGCTTGAGGCTTCATTCTATGGACAGAGATTTGTTCTGATCTGAGAATATGATCTGAGGATCAAAAGCAGTGTCAAAGAACAGAGCTGTATCTTTGCTTTGAACTCCTTTGGACCCAATTTCATTTAAATAATCTGTTAAGACTTAGGTGTGCTTTCAGGCTTGCTCTTCAGTTTGTGTTCTCAGCATACATTTATGTATAACATGCTGTGATTGCACATTAAGTCACAGTCATTAGAGGTCCACTGAAAAATAAGAACCTTAACTCTCTGCTGCTGAGTTGGTTCTGTAAACTTCAGCAAAAAAATCATTTCTCTTTTCTATAAAGGGCTCATCACAACTCTGCTTCTGCAGATCTGGAAGTATCATCATTAGCAGCTTTTTCTGAGCTACAGGAGCAAAGTCACTGGATGATAGTAAACTACTACATGTATCCACTACACCATAACTCAAGTGTTCTTCAGCTAAGTTCCACCCCAGGACTGCTCCAGCCTGGCAAAACACTTTACACCTTGGCCAGGACTTCAGAATTCAGCTGAAGAATGGCTCTAGAAAAAAAAAAAAACAAACCACCAGCAGGAGAGTAGATGCAAGAGTGAGAAGAGAGAGAGGTGTTACTGCCAAATTTGGGTTTTGCCTTGTGACAATCTGAGTTATACAAGACTCTTCAGAACCACCTGAGCCAGGTTTCAAATGGAGCAGTAAATCCCTGCAAGTCTGGATTTATGGCANTGTGGGGTGAATAAAAGCAGCATGGAAGATCTGGGAGAAAAGAGTAAAAGAGCCTCTCACCTCTCACCTCTCTGGGATAAATTTTTGCCTCATCACTCTCAGTATCATTCTGATATATAACATGAAAGAGAGGGGTTTAAGGTCCCTGATTTGGATTTAGTTCACACAATTTCAAGCCCTCAAAGTGTTTCAAAGGACAAGTGGCCTTCCAGAGAACATAAAGACTCCCAGAGTTACAGTTCCAGAAACCTGGTACTCCCACCTCTCCTTATCCCTTCCTAACCCCAAACTCCTCCAACACCTTTTGGCTGCAAGTGTCTAAGGTAATAAATTCATTTTTTCAGTCATTTAAGCCCCTTCTGGCTTCATCTGTATGAACTGAGGCTTTAGGTTTGATGACACTGTCTTAACATTCCTGATGCCTTTAAGGAAAAAAAAAAAAACTTGAGGATCCAGAGCTTGAGGCTTCATTCTATGGACAGAGATTTGTTCTGATCTGAGAATATGATCTGAGGATCAAAAGCAGTGTCAAAGAACAGAGCTGTATCTTTGCTTTGACACTTCTTCATGTATCTGCCATCCACATTATGTGCTATGAGTTCCTGACTCCTTTGGACCCAATTTCATTTAAATAATCTGTTAAGACTTAGGTGTGCTTTCAGGCTTGCTCTTCAGTTTGTGTTCTCAGCATACATTTATGTATAACATGCTGTGATTGCACATTAAGTCACAGTCATTAGAGGTCCACTGAAAAATAAGAACCTTAACTCTCTGCTGCTGAGTTGGTTCTGTAAACTTCAGCAAAAAAAATCATTTCTCTTTTCTATAAAGGGCTCATCACAACTCTGCTTCTGCAGATCTGGAAGTATCATCATTAGCAGCTTTTTCTGAGCTACAGGAGCAAAGTCACTGGATGATAGTAAACTACTACATGGATCCACTACACCATAACTCAAGTGTTCTTCAGCTAAGTTCCACCCCAGGACTGCTCCAGCCTGGCAAAACACTTTACACCTTGGCCAGGACTTCAGAATTCAGCTGAAGAATGGCTCTAGAAAAAAGAAAAAAACAGCAGGAGAGTAGATGCAAGAGTGAGAAGAGAGAGAGGTGTTACTGCCAAATTTGGGTTTTGCCTTGTGACAATCTGAGTTATACAAGACTCTTCAGAACCACCTGAGCCAGGTTCCAAATGGAGCAGTAAATCCCTGCAAGTCTGGATTTATGGCAGGGGCACTGTCAGAACCACAGTTATAGCACTGCAAGAGGGTGCTGCTGTAATCACATCAGATCAGATTATAGATGGCTAAGAAGGTTTTTGCAAGCCTGGCCACTGAGCCTGCCTAATTTATAGTGTTCCTGTCAGGAGGAAATCAAGTTTCATAGTTATGACATTTCTTTCTGGAGCACTAAATGTTAACTTTGCTGATCATGCATATCTTGGTAGAACAGCTTATTCCTAAATGGCAAACGTGGTATAAAAAGCATAATGACTTCATTCAAAACCTTTATAAAGCAGCTGATTCTTGCACCTATAGAAAACAGGCCAAGTGGTATTTTAGTCATCAGAATATGGAAATAGATACACATTCAATATATTCAATTCATTCCTTCCATTTTAAGCAATGTCATGAAGCCAGAATGGGAGTCTATGTAAAACTAGTCATTTTTTGTACTTATTAAATGCACTTAAATAATGTCATATAATACAAGTAACACTGCTGACAGATAACAGCAGCAGCAAGGCTTTTCTTTTACATGTTACCTTTGTACCAGGATTTAATCTTAACTTATCACCATTCAGAGCCAGATGATTGTACATAAGGGAAGGAAAGGACAAAAGGAGCCTCACACTGTCTGTAATAAAATTCATCTACAGTTTCAGCACTCAGAACAAATGAGAGAAAGATGCAGCAGCACTTGACAGGTGAGAGTAACACAGCACTGGATGCACACTTTACCTCTGTCACATTAGCTACTGGTGTATTTTCCTCTACACCATGTAGAGGAAATAATTCTCACCAGAGTGCTGGTGAGACCTAGTGTTGCTGTGGAGATACTGTGTATCCTCTAGTGCAGGTGTTGGGGAAAAAATAGCTGTAAATGAGTAACCAGCATCAGCAAGGGCCCTGCTAAAGAGCATCTTTAAACCTAAGAGTGTACAAAACCTGGAGTTGGTATTACAAAGACCCAGCCTTGTTTACAAACATACTTAATCTTCATTTTGACATGCCAATAACATTTAAAATATAATCAAAGCTCATGCACTCTACATACTGCTAGAAATATGTCACTGCTGTACTAAAGTTATGGTTTTTCAAGGGGTCTCTTGACAGTTAAGGAAGAGGTGACTGAGAAACAAATGGAACCTCATTTAATTTCTAACCATTCAGTGACTTGCATTAACTGATGGGGAGTGGGACAGAGATCTGGACAGTCTCCCCTGCCCAATCAACAACTACTGAAACACTGACAATAAGAAGTTCCTATGGATCTTAGCCCTAAACAGTCCCTAACTAGTCCCCATCCTCCACATGCACTGATCCTGTATCTTTCTACATTTGAAAATCATTTGTCTCAACATGTGTGGCAGGACTTCAGCTCTCAACACAGGCATTACCATTTCTTAACAACCTTCTTGGAAGAGAGCATCAGAAGCCCTTCAGAAGTATAAACACAATTTTATCCAGCCAGAAGGAAATCTAAGTGTGGCTACCAGGAACTATATTAACTGAGGTACTTTGGATTTCCTCTGCTATTAACCTGTTCTAGAATTGCAACCCACCAGAGTTCCTGTTATGTCCTACAGCATTTTCTCTTAACATTCAGTTTTTTAAACAACATTTTAGAACAGCTTTTGAGCTTTAATAGATGCAGCCCTGCTTATTCCCTCAGCCCCTACCATGTTAATATCTGGTTTTAATTACATTACAGCTTTGTAGCTAGAGCAGAGCATCTTCACTTCTTGACTGCACTCCTGGGTATTTCCTCAACCTGAAGCACTATCAGGAACTGCAGACCAGGTGTGCCACAGGCAGTGCAAGCCCTTTGCCTCTTAGATCTCCTTTAGGAATCACAGAAATCACCCTCCCAACCCCCCAAACCTTAGGGGTTGGAAGGGACCTCAAAAGATCATCAAGTCCAACCCCCTGCCAGAGGAACATGTCCAGGTGGGTTCTGAATGTCTCCACAACCTCCCTGGGCAGCCTGTTCCAGTGCTCTGTCACCCTCACAGTGAAAAAGTTTTTCTTTATGTGGCACCTCTTATACTCAAGCTTGTACCCCATGCCCTTTGTCCTCTCACTGGACGTAAGTCACCGTAAATGTTTCTGGTAGCCTCAAAAAGCTAATTTTTTTTCTTTTTTTTAATCCCAATTCTCATAGCTGACTCTTACCTTTATAACAGAGGCCCCTGCCCTGGAAAGTGGGCTGTGCATCTGGGCTGCTGCTGCCATGTTGGCAATGGTGTTGAGGTGGTTCATCTGGTTCATGGCCATGGCGACCGAGGCGGGAGGTAGGCTGACGGGAAGCAGAGGATGGGGCATCATCATAAAGGGCAGGTCTATCCCTGCAAGAGAGCACGAGCAGGTTATCCCTCTCAGGCCTTAGTTTAGAGTCCAACACCTTAGATTCTTACAGCCTACATTCGACTGGAACACTCAAGACTCAGTATTGTGTTAAGAAGTTTGATGGTACATAGGGAGTAACTCTGTATTCCTGCAAAGGTTGGTGTTAGGAAAGACACTTAGAGCTGTAAAGTAAAGCAAAATGAACATACAGCAGTGTGTAAGTTCAGTGAACTCTTCATTAAGAAAAATAAAAGAGAAATACAAAACATGCAGATCTGCATGCTCTTCCAATACATCGTAGGAATATTTATTAATAGTTTGATCTGACGTTGCTTTCCTAGCAAGTCCTCTATTACTAGCACACATAAACAGCAATCTGAGACTAGATTTTTATATTAAGGCTGTTTCTTGAATGCAGAAAGCTGTGGGTTGCACTGAATTACCTCTGGTCTGTGACCAGAACATGTATTTGAGAGGTTAAAATTGGTGACAGAGGTTTTAATTCAGAAAAAAATCCTATTAAATTATCTTCTATGAACATAAAGCAATCTAAGAAGGTAAAAACTTCATTTGGACCAATTTGCAGATCCTGACACTGCCAAAAAGGTGATTCTACTGCTACAGCATGAGTTGGATTCTCATATTTCAATATCTATTTTGGCGTGAGTATTACTTGTTGTATTTAGCACTGACTACAGCAGAAAGCAAGACCAATACACCAAGTCACTGAAAAAAAAATGTTCCAGGTTTTTTTGCATTTGAGAGGTCTTTAGCTAGACCACTTGAAGATAGCTGCCTTGGAGCATCCAAAATTATTTTTCACAAAATCCGGGACTCCTTCTGCCAGAAAAAAACATTGGGGTTTTTTTTTTTAAATCAAATTTAGATTAGAAAAACTCAAGAAAAAAATCAGGTACAACTAGTAAAGAACATAATCACATAGTTAGTCATAACCATATGCTATTCTCTTTAATTATTTCTGAGAGTTTTTTAACTTCTGTCTCTTCCTTCACTACTTTAAATAAGAAGGGCAGTCACCATTTTGGTGTAGGACAGAACCCACATTAAAAAATCCCACTGACTGATACAGCTTAAGTTATTTAAATTCAATTTGCCTAAAGCAATATAAAAACACCACTGAGCCCACCAGGGAAGGCAGCACTGTGTGTATGCTGAGCTCCCACACCCTCCCCTCTTTAACTTGAGTATGTCATGATCAACAACTGTGATGTCTTGTGATTCACTATAGATTTTGTATGATGAGCCACGCCAATATTAATTATGAGAGGTAATAAGCAAAGCCCACAAACATCTCCCTTCACTTCCAACCAGACTAACAAACCCCTTTGGTGCCTACATCCATCAGCCTTTGTTCCCCTGCATATCTCCCTTAACAGCCCAATAATCTTCCCTCGTACCCTTTAGAGTTCCAAAACTCCCAGACACCATCTGGCCATACTGAGTTGTATGTCTACTTAAAGTCCAATTGACATGCAAACTAAATGCAAACTACAAACAGAATTTAACAGCACATCACCAGTTTTAAGACACAATCCGTCAAACATTTCAGAGGGCTATGAAGAAAATATATCCTACACTTGCAAATCTTTGGGCATAATGTCTGACATTCAATAAAACCTTTAACAGCCTATAGGCATTTGCCTACTACAAAAATCTACTGGAAAATATCTTTAAAGTTTTCTTTAACAGCAAAGAACTGAATATCCCTCTATGTAAAATACTCACAGGTATTGAATTATGCAAGAATATAAAATTAAAGGATAAGTTACAGTGAATTTAAGTCTTATGATCTGGTGACTCTAAACTACTGACAACCCAAAAAGCTCAGGTCCATAACAAAGACAGCAGAACCATATTGTAGGAGTCTTTTCAATAGATTTGATTTGCTCAGGTCTGGGGCCCTACATAGGTAGCAAGGAATTATCTGATACTAAAATTGTTTAAGGAGACAGAAATTCGTCCATTAAAACTCACACCAAAAATCAACTTTCAAAACTTTGATGATGAAGCCTAAACAAATAACAAGAATTAACTTAACTCCTCCCTGATTTTTAAAATATTAATCCTGAACATCTTTAGTGGAATAACTTTTTCTTCCTTCCCTTTTTGGGTGCAAATATGAAGGGAAATTATTTGCCTTCTTCCTCAGGGAAGGAAAAGACATGGGTTTGAAGGGAGCTTTAAGTTTCAAATCCAAACTTTCTTTCATTTTATTCCAGTTGCTTTGGACAGCAGGGTTCAATGGATGACCTGGCAGGTACAAGACAAAACAAGGCAGAGGGATTGCTTCTGCTTGCTCCCAACTTGCATTTCTCCTGGCTCCAGAATTTTAATTTGATGGTCAGATGGCAAAAATATTATACGAAATATTATAATATATATATTGCAATATATGTATATTATAGCAAAATATTATAGCAAAAATTTAAACAACTTTTTGGTTATTTTTCCCTTTAACCCAGGCCACAAAAATGCCAGTTAAGGCCTGCCAGTCCCTCAGCCAGCAGTGGGTGACTATTCAAAGAGGGTGGCTTGGGCATGATGCCCAAGTGCAGCAGGCAGGGAGAGGGATGAGTCTCCTGTGCCCCCCATCCATCTCCCCCATCTCCAGGAGCTTGGGCAGGAGCACAAGCCCAGCCTCCAAGCAGGGCTCCACGTAGGGATTTTTGTCTCCTAAGAGCCCAGTACATACTGTTGGTGAGCAGGTGATTCTGCTGGAGAGGACTGAGTGGGTGAGCACTTCCAAGGCTCGACTGCCCTGACAGGGTGGGATGAGCAATGCTGTGCTGAGATCCTGTTGTAATGGGAGACTGAAGCTTGTCTTTATCCCAGGAGGATTCACTCCCACCTGCAAAACAGGATACAAGCAAACCATAAATGGCATCTACTTTTATAGAAAAGATATTTCACTTGGTTAGCAACAAGCTAATACTTTTAACCATAGGCAAAGAACCTAGAAACCTACACCTCATTTAAAAAAAAAAATAAATTAATAAGTATGTATCAGGCAAAAATTATTAGATATTCTCAGCATCACCCACTTTCCTAACATTTGTCCACAGAATCACAGAATGTTTAGGTTGGAAGAGATCTCTCCAAGATCATCCAGTCCAACCTTTAGCAAAGGTTGCTGGAAAGAGGAAAAGCTAAGTGGTTCAGGGTAATGTCACCCGAGTAAACATCAGTCACAATTGCCTAAAAAAGGCAGAAAGGGAACTTCTGAGACACTCAATCTCTATCTCATGCTGTCACAATCGGGCCACTCAGTCCCCACCAGACACTACAGTCAGGCTCCTCAGGTCTCTCACTGCTGTTATTCTTTTCAGAAAGCAGGTTTGCTGCTCACTCCTCCAATGCTTACTAAATTTCTAGCTCAAATTCATGCCTGAAGAGGTTACGATTCATCCTGCTGCCATCTTATCCTTGAGATTAAATATCTTTTCCTTCACTGCTGGGGTTGATCCCGGGGGCGTCCTCAGCCAATCTCATCCCTTTGCTCAGTTAAACAAGCCAGGAGGAGTTAGAGTGGGCTTGGAAATCACAAGAGTCAGGAATTTGAAGAGTCACCAGATCCATCATGAAGAGGAATTTCCATCTCCAACAAAAGCACAGCCTAGCAAACTCAACACTCGGGTTTGGTCTGGAGGAGCATCTGAGGAGGGGGTCAGTGAGTTCTGAAATACAGCTGGCACACAAAACAACCCCCCTTAAAAAAAGTTAAACTGAACAATTCTAAAGTTAAAAGGTATTTTAAGCCACTCCCTTCTCAGGTCTGCCCCACAATTTCAATTAGAGTACAGATTGTTATGAAAATGGGTAACTGCAGTATTGACACTGCTCTGAATTTATGAACAAGAAGTTCAATTAGAATAAGTAAATAGATTACTGTGACTCAGCAGAGAGAGGCAGCAAACAAAGCACATTGTAATTGAATAAGAAAGTAACAGAAAAATTCCATTCTCTATGACAACACTTAGCTAATAAACATGATTAATACAGTTAAATGAAAAAGTTTGAAAGATCAATGATTGAGAAAAAAGGAAATCACTCCATCATTTTAGCACTATGTCTAAGAATGAAATACCTTCCTATAAAAGATTTGCAATTTGTAAAATGATGAGTAATACATTGACAAAGAAAGATACACTGAATTATGCCATGTGCTATAATGTAACATGGCATAGTGCTGTAATTAGAAGAGCTACTACAGTAAGGGCTGTGTCAGCATCTTGTTATTCAATAGACTCTGTATCAGCTTCTCAATTAACACTGGACTGGTACTTAGTGCAGAAGTTGTTCATTTTGACTACTGTGAAACAGAGGTGGTATTATCTGCTAAAGTATTTCTCAAGGTAAATGTCTAATTTAAAAATTATTTGCTCATGAAATGCTCAGTATTTGATTTTACCAAATGAGCTTTTTTTTTTTCCTCGAGGCTTTCCCGGTAAATTTTATATTTACACTTCACTCTTCCTGAAAAACACATATATGTACCTTAGCTGATTTTTTTTTTTTTCTTAGAAATAGATTTTGTAGACATAAATTCATGTATCTGGACAGTGGCCACAAAAACTGTGCAGAAGACAGTTTTTCAGAGACTTTTGAACAAAAAAAGAAAACAAACAAAAAAAAACCTGCACCAAAAAGCCTCCCTCCACCCATTTGTTTTCCCTCCAGGACGTCCAAACCCAGGCCCTTATTGTCCACACTCTTAGCTCATGGACTTATTTCTGAAGTTTCTCTTGTTTTCCAAATGCCTCTATCCACCATACTTCTGTGGCCCTGAAGCTGCAGTGTCAGTGTCCCAGCAGCTTTCTGCACCCACATTCCATAGGACAGGACAGTTATTCCTCTTTGGGATACTCTGCAGCCAAGTGACTTTCTTAAGGCAATACAGGAAAGCTGCAATGGAACATGAAACTGAATTTAAATTATGTCCTACAGTCCAAATCACTGGACCAGTTTTCCTTATAGATGGGGACAATAATAACTTTTTTCTCTGCAAATTCCTCTGGTAAATCTGCTCCAGTATTCAGTGCCAGCAACACAAGAATAAATTGCAATACACTTATCTCTACAGCCCATTCCTCTATTCTTATATTCCCTATCTCTTCTCCTTACAGAAAGGGAGAAAAAAAAATACTGCTGAGCTATGAAGTGTAATAAAAGTGTATCTTAAATGAAATGTATCTTGTAGTCTGCCGTACACCACACAGATAACAGCTTCATCACTTCATCTGGACTGCATATACTCTGCATAGAGTAGCAAGTCTCTTAAAAGGAAAATGGTAACTAAAACTACTTCTTAGCTACAACTGTTCATTTGTGAAGTGTTTTATTGTCTCCAAGTGATGAGGGGGAAAGCTGAGGTGCAGAATTATAAAGCAGCTTTCTCTGTGTCACCTGGTAACTCATGGGGAAACTGGAAGTCAGGTCCAAAAGCCCTATTCCTGTGCCCTATCCAAGAGAACTAAAAAATTCTTGCTTTTAAAAGAAAACCTGCATCATTCCCTGCAGTATCTATTACCATTCAGTATGGAAAAAAAAGAATATAAATTAATAGTAAGACAGAAATCCATCCACACTGTAAGCCAAATATGTAAAACACAAACCTGTGGTAATATACTCAGTCCTTCTACTAACTTTGCAACTTTTACAAAGAGTATTTATTTTGGATCATACACATTTTCTTAGTAACACTCACCACCATATTATATCAGCAAATACAGACATGACACACATATTATATATATATATAACAATGCACATTTTCAAATTATTTGTTACCATAACAATCAGAAAGGAAAACCTCTATAAAAAGTAAGCCCTCTTTGATGCTTCAAATTTAGGTTTAGCCACAATTCTTCAGGAGATTTCTGTTAATTGTCATTTTTGTCCCAACAGGTGTCATCAATAAGGCAAAGACATCTTGCCTGGACCCTAAATCCTTTCTTTGGTATAATGAGCTAACATGTCAAACTAAAACTCAAGGATACAAATCACAAGATGCATCACAGAGAAACATTTAGGGGAATAAATTTTTTTTTTATCTCTTTATATTTAAAGGTTTGGTCTTTAAAGACATTTACATTAGGAAAAAAAAATAATTTTTCGTCTATTCTAAGCTACTGAAAACTCTCATTCTAAGATAAAAATGTATAAGTGACCCTTACTACTGCATATAGAGAGATGGATTTCAGGTATATTCTTTAGTGTATATATCACAGAAATTGGTGAAAAAATACATGAAAGAAGAAATCAAACAACACTGTGAGGAAACTAAAACAAGAGAAAACAGCAACAGGACTTCCTTTACCTCTTGTAAGTGAAGTAAATAGAGCTTTTTATTTAGTTTGAATGAGAAAGAATATTTAATTTTAAAATATCACATCTGGATTCTTAAGTGTCGTAGGAATATTATTAGAGTGCTCAGAAGTCTGTTGATTTGTCAAAAATGCCAATACATAAAGCTTTACCAAAAGCCTTATGTTTAATGCTATTACCCACTACCCACATGACCTTCTCTCCAACAGATAAAACTAAAGGACAAAAAGGTAATTTTTCCTTATCTTGTTTGCATTCTAGTTGATCTTGTCCCAGAGCAGATTGTACTCAGCATTAAAAAAGGGCAAGAAAGACAAGAATCTCCATCTTCTCATCTCCTGATGCTTGTCAGGAGCAAACACAGAGTCTGTGGTTTGCTTAAACCACACCAAAGTGGGAAGAAAAAGGCTGGAAGATGAGCTGGGCAGCAGTCCTGAGACACTGCTGAGTGCATGGGCAGAAGCAGTGAAAAAAAGGGGGTGACCTGCTCCCGGGATCCAGCCCCAGCCATGCAGAACCCTGGGGGCTGTGGTTCTGCTGCCAGATCTGCAGCTGGATGGACAACATGGAGGGGAAAGACAAAATGTTCAATTATCTGCTCTGGATACACCTACACACAGCCCCAGCATCTGTTTCATGGACACCACAGGGTTTGGTGAGAGAAAGAGTTATTTCTGATGCACCTCATAATCCAAGCCTGCTATTTGCTGGTCTTAGAAGGTTATTTCAGAGAACTTCTCAGTCCATGACTTCTTCCCCTTCTGTTCAACTCAGCAAAACTGATGTGACAAACCTCAGTCCTTCACTTCCAAATGACAACGTTGTGAGCCCCAGAGCTGAGCCATTCACACAGGGCTGGCACCAAGTGCTCTGCTTAAACTGCATTCTGTGTCATGGAAGGAAATGCTTTACACTGCTTCTCACCCATCTTTGATTTCAGTGATTTTGTAAGATAACTCTTAAAGCTAAATGTTTTCTAGTAGCAAATCTCGCTGGGCATTTGTGTTCTTCCAGACAAAAACCAGGACTTTTTTTTTTTTTTTTTAGGTGAAGATGTACTTGTGAAGATTAAATTAGTGTCTTGTTTTTAGGTATTGAAAGATCTCCAGAAAGTAATCAAAGTTCAATTTGGTGACAGTTTCTTTTCATTTGGTTTCAAATTCATTGCAGCAGCCATAAAACTGTCTGGTCTAGCTAAATGAAATCCATTCAGTCAGAGGTACCTTTGAATTGAACAACCACACTGTTTCAATCTCTGTCTGTCATTCTATTTTTTGTTGTGATACATTTCTGAAAAATTGCACTCAAATTGTTAAAAGCAATACCATCTTCACTGTCCAATTTTGTTCTAAAATTATTTTTATACACATTTTTCATGTTGCTGGGGATATTAAGCATAACATCAGTTGCAAAAAAATAAATTAAAAAAAAAAAGTATTGTGTATTGCTATTCCAGCACTGATCATTTTATAGTATTTATCACCTCTAACTTCTTCTATAACTGTCCAGTACACACACTTCTGAAATTTATTGGCTTATCCAGGACCCTGGTAGCCCTAAACCAACAAGGGCCTCTTTGCCAGCATTCCTGCTCAGTGATTTCAGGTGTGTCACACTATTTGGTTCTTACCAATATATTACTCACACCTCAATACTGTAGAAAATAGTAATTTTTTTTTTGGCCTACACAGAATATCCTCTGCTGAAGACCCTCCAGCCTTCAACTCTATCAACTCTGTTCATGGAACCAGCATCTGAACATCTCAGGAAGAGATTAGGTAGAAAATAAAACAAATTATTGTTATATTGGACTCTCTCCAGTACGGATAGGAAGATACCCTCCAGGACATATTCCTAGTCAGCTGTCACTTTCCTGTCAGAAAAATATACAGCTGTTCTGGGTCAGGATTATGACTCATTTTACCCCAAATTCTGTCCCCCATATTGGCAGTAGATGATGACCAGACAAGCATGGACTCACTTTCTCTCATCCCTTATTTCCTCCAAGTAATTTTTTTTTTTTTTTTTTACTTTAAAAGGGGAAGAAGATTGTAAATCAGTCCCTGAAAGTGTGATACCCATCTAACTGGAAGATCTGCAATACAGTTAAAGCTTTAATGCCTTGGTTTGTTTAGCTGTGTGCATTCAGCTAAAGCAACTTCTGGATTTTGCCCTACAAGAAGTCCAGGAAAGTGTGTAGGGCAAGATATTAAAACTCAAGAAATCCAGTGATGGCTTTACTGGGCTACTTCCAAAAACTTATCAAGTGGTTCAGCAGATGTAATTACTGCTTAGCCCTGCCAAAGCTTTGAAATGTGCCCATTAATTCAGCAATTCCCAATCTGTCCATCAGTCAGTCATACTTAAAAAATATGTCTGTCACAACTTAGGTGAAGTAATCTGTTGATAATTATACAATAAGAAGGCATCTGAAATCTGAATATAATTTCTAAACTTTTTGAAAACTCTTAATGACAGCAAAATCAAAGTTTATTTCACAGCAAACAGGATACCAAAGATAACTGGGAATATGTCAGAATATTTCATGCCAATTTAATTAAGAACTGATAATTCCAAGAAGACACTTTTTTAGGAGATAGAAGCAGCGACATAATATTTATCTAGGTACCTAGCTATCCCTCACAAGTCAACTGATTCCTTTAAAATGAAAAAAGGAGAAGAAATAAGGTGATAAATACAAATGTGTTCTAAAGTTCCCTAATTATGACTGCTGATCAGTGCTAAAGCACACCACCACTTGTCTCCTTCTTGTCAGCTACCTTGACCTGCCAGTTAACCAGGTGATAATGGAAGGGTGGGGAAAAGCCTGTAATCTTCAGATCAAAAGGTTTATATGTGGCTTCCAAAATGGAAATTAATCATGATATTTCAGGAGAAGAGGACAAGACAACTAAAGAAGTAACAGCTCCCCAAACAACTGCATACAAACAGCTACAATCCACCTTGCCTGACACCTTGTCTCCAACAAGGAAGCAACATCTTTATTTTGTAAAAAGCTGAATACAGAGAAAACTCCATAGTGACCATTTTCTAGAATATACTCCGACAACTTATGTATTTGGAACTTCCTGAAATAGAGGTATTTTCCTTGAATTTGCTAACATTTAGTAGATTTTTTTTCTTCCATTAAATTAAGCAGATACCAACGTTTTTCACTTCCAATATCCTGTAAGACAGGAGGTCCTCAGCTTGGCCATGCACTGGCTGTAAAGCTTCCTCTGACATCTTCTCCTAATTAATAAATAACAAATCTCTAATTCAGTTTCTTCTATACAATCTGTTGTATTATTCTTGGAATTAAGATTCAAACTCTAAGCTTTCTTCTGGATCTATGTCCATGTGAAAGCACATGCCATCCCTTTCCCAAGAGTTAATAAATGATCTCTGACACTCAAGGTACTGTTGTAGGAACCTCAGCCAAGTTTGAGCTTGTGTCCTTGGCATTATTAGAAAGTTGGGTCACAGAGACCCCTACAGCTTCCAGAATGTGCTTTTGACAAAAGAAGGCTTAAAAAAACCTGCAGAGATCAGTATTTCAACAGACATGATGTTGGTGAACTCAAAAGAGAGGACAACCTTTAATTATTCAATATAATTTTGAAATGTAAGCACAGGATTATGGTTCAACTCATCTGCTGCCTTCTGCACTGAAAATGGTTACTGCAAACATTTTTAGAAATAAATGTGTGACTACATCACTATTTATTTACCTATGCAAATACAACAATACTATACTAGAACATGAAATATCTTCTGGTTTAGGACCATCAACAACAAAAAAACCAAATCTATTTTCTGCTGCAGAACCGAAGTCAGACAAACATGGATTTCACAGAAAGAAATAAGGTCAAAATTTTGGTCTGTTCTGCTCTTATTACTGTTGATGATGCAGAAGCCAGAAATAAAACAGCTTAACTTTCAGATCTTGAACACAGTTTGTAGGGCTGGCTGCCAGAAGGGATAAAACATCCATCCTTCTAAACCCAACAACTGCAGCCAGCAAGCAAGGAATCAGGATTCAGATCCCAGAGCCCCCAATCCCTGACACCTTCACCCACCACAAACCAAGAGTTCTTTGATCCATTTTATTTTTTAATTGCTTAATGTTTGCCTGTATTTAAGAATTCACTGAAACAATCACTGAGATCCATGTACTGTAGAATTCAGCTGTCTAAGGAGCCAGATCATGCAGTCTGATTTTGAGAGGCTTTGAGAACATTTTGACATCTACAGCAGACAGGTATGCTATGGTGTGAACATTCAATTTATCAGCTGCTATTTCTTTGAAATAACTCTTCAAATTACAGATTGCAATCTCCCAAGTTAATTTTTAGTGACATATATGAACTCTGTCTTCATAATATTTTCAAAAATCCCTAGTATTAAAGTAAGTCTGTAGTATAAAGTGTGGCTTGAAGGAATGAAATAGTGTATGGAACTCATGGATACACATTTGGACAACCTTCCAAACCCCTGCCAGCACCTACAGAGAGCTCAGTGTCACCTGAGAGTTTACCAGGGAACTGGTAAAGAGGCTGCAAAAGGGATGCTCAACCTCCTTTCACACCGAAACTGAACAACCCCAGAAGATCTCCAGTGAGATTTACTGCCTCAAGCCCCACTTGCCATGAAGGATCAGTAAAGTGCAGACACTTGCACAGTTCCAGCAAGTTGTGTCAGTGAGAGGAACATTGGCAAGGCATTCACTAACTCTGAAGAAGCACCATTTTTAAATCTGGCACTTGCTTCCTAGCACCAAGTTATCACTGACTTCCAAAAAATGCAGAACACTGCCAAAACCTGCAGGGCCCGTGCATAAACCCAATTCACATCAAAAGTCAACAATGAAATCCACCTTGTTTCATTTAATGTCAGTCTCAAAATAACATGCAAACAAATTCTGAACAACCTGAGCAGCCAACTTTTTATTTCCTTCAAAAATCTCTTTCATTTATGCCCACAGTAGTAGATTAATACATATGAACCACAGCACTTGGACATCTCAGACATTTAACCCAGCTTTGACTTTCAGGATATCTTTGAGCAAACTGAGCCATTAGATGCTCTGACCTAATCTCTAGCAGTTTCCTCACTGTGGGAGCTTTGCATTAACCTCTTGATGGAACAGGATCAACCTCTAGAAAATATCCAGAGTGCCACAGCATCTATTAGAGAAAACACATCCTAAACTTGCTGTTGTGTTAGAGATATTCCAGGTCTTCAAATTAATATACTTTGAGGTATACAAAATCATAAATTGCAACTATCATGAGAAAACCAGTAATAAAGGGTTGATATTACTACCAGATAAATAAAATATTTCTTAAGAAGAGAAAGGCCCCAGCAATAAAATGCAACAGCACAGTGCTGAGCTGAACTTACTAAGCTTAAGGTTTTGGCCAGGATTCATTTCTGCTTGTGGTGTAAGTATGCACCACCTTGATTATCATTTAAAAAAATATTGACAGCTTGCCTTCTCATACCAATGCCTAGTAACAAATTCCAAATGTTTTGTCACATTTCTTGTGAGCAATGCCATCTGCCAGAGGTGGCATTTCATGGCTGTTTACCCTGACTCCCTCCAAGAATTCATCTGCCACTATCTAATGCAGCCTGAATAAAGGGGATTAAGACTCTGATGCAACAGAGACTATTGATAATTTGGTATAATTGGGAAGAAATGAAGATAAATGAGGTTGAGGATGGAGAGGCAATTAGTTGAGCTGCCTGTACAGCTGTGTTCTCGGCCTGGCTCCCCTGGCCTTTTCTTTGGTGAGGTATGTGCAAATTAAACATAATGACAAATACACTCTTCCCAAAGCTCTTTAGCTGGGGAAGCTTGGAAATAGGCTTTTCACTTCTGAGATTCCAGGCAGGAAAAAAAAGAAAAAGAAAAAGAAAAAGAAAAAGAAAAAGAAAAAGAAAAAGAAAAAGAAAAAGAAAAAGAAAAAGAAAAAAAAAAAAAAAAGAGGGGGGAAAAAAAATAAAATAAAATGTCTGCCCTTTGGAAACACAGCTCTTGGGTTGGCAGTGGGATGGAGCACTGGGCCTGGGGGTTTGCCCAAAGGGATGAAGGCTTCTCCCTCCCTCTCACTGCTCCACAACCCAGCACATCTCTGATGGGGATAGTTGGGAGTCTCATTGTGCAAATGTTTTCTATGCCTGTAATTGTCCAAACCACAAGCCCAGAGCCCCATCCCCCTGAAATATGGGTTCTTTAAAGTCTAGCCCCACATCTTTTTCAGCTGGACCTCCATTTTTAAAATTGTGGTGGCTTTTAAAAATACCGGTCCAAAAACCTTGAGGGAAATGTCAACAATACATGTTTTACTCTACAAAAGATCTTACAAGTAATAAGATTTTTACTGAAAAATATAATAGGACAGGTACCAGTATATTACTTCTAAGACATTCAATCAAGCCTGAATGCTTTCAAAGGTATTTAAATCCAAAGTGAACATGGTCAGATCACAAAACCCAAATTAGAAAGCAGAAACCTGCAGTCGCATTTGGAGTTCTTCTTTCAAATATGTTGAGATATGTTCATCCATCTAAAAATGTGCACATCTATAGTGTAATTTAAACTTAAAAAGCAAATATTTGCCAGAAGAAACGCCACTCTGTGTTTCACACAGGTTTCTAACATAGTTTTTCATAAATACCAAATAACATAAGATCCCTTTTAGAAAGAAAACTAATATTTACAGGGGCAGTTTGGCTTACAGACACATCTGCCAAACTACCCACCACATGTGAATTTTCTGCTTTCAGACACAGATTCTAACTGAATTAGGCCTTAGATGAAAGAGTTCACAGAATTGCACTTTTTCCTTCATCAATATGGTCTTCAGCTATCTAAGCAAAAAAATAAAAAAATAATTGTCCATAACAGATTACTTTATAAATGCTACTTAGAAAAAGACAAAGCTCTTGTGCAGAAAGAGGATTTGGGTAAATTTAGGAATGAAAATGTTAAATATCTTAAAAGATGAAAAAAAAAATTCAATGGACTTACTTTGTAACGAGAATTTTCAACATAGTTGAAAACAAAGTAAAGGAATAAATAATAAAACAGGAACAAACACATGAAAAAATTTACACTGGCATGAACAGGCCAAGGAGATGATGGAACAATGTCTCTCACGTCTCTTGCTTTCTTTTCCCACTTCCACATTAATGCATTTGTCAAAGCCCCTCTTCTTTTTCCTCTATTACACACAGCCCTTCCTCAGAGGTGGGTGCTAATTCTCTTGACATCAAAACTTCATCCCCAAACCATAAGATGTGACAGATTCAAGATGAGTGCAAGGAATTAAGTTGTTCTTAAGAAAATAAACTGGGGTTTTTTTTTTAAAGAATCTCTTCTCACTGCTTCCCAAATGCCTCTGTGATGACAGCTGTACTCTGAGGCTAAACGTGGTCTGCTCTACCTCTTCTGAAACTCAGACACATCCAATTTGAGTATAAAGGTAAGTATACAATTGCTTTAATTTTTCCTTTACTTATTTTGTACTCTGCTTTTAAATGATTTCTCATATTTCCTATTTTACAATGGTACCAGCAGAATTTTTGTAAGATTCCTAAAGCTAAAAGAATAATATTGTTACAAAGGTAACTGATTTCTCAATTCAACTGCAATTAGCATGTTACTCAGTTAACTGAAATGTTATTACAAACATGAATCTGCCAGACTTCAGGTAAGCTTTTGAAAACAGGTGTTGCAATGACATACATCTGAAAATTGAACAACAGGAAATATCTGGCCATTCTGTTAAAGGGACTATCTAAAAACCATACAAAGTTCCTAATGGAAAAAAAAAAATTTCTCTGACTAAATGCTACCTGAGCCTTTAAAGTTGATTTGTAACTTGTGGTTTACTATAGTCTTTGCAACAAAGAGCTAACACAAACTGTAAGTGATGGTCCAGGGGAAAAGCCACCAATTCCATGATATTCCAAGCTCTCTGGTATGTGCTGAGAGCAACAATATCAAGAGGTTCCTCTCCCCAGCACTGCTGGTGTCAAGGTTAATGAGCTAAAACTTGTTAAATTGATATTACCAAACTAATGACATTTTTATAGTATACTGCATGGATTTTAACAGACAGGCTAATGGAGAATCCTGCTAGTCCTAATTGAATCAGAAGTTATTGCATGTGTACAAGGAAGACAACTCATCATGGAGAGACTCTGAACTCTCTGCCAGGAGCTCATGGGCTGCCATGTGTATGCTTCCAATCCCAAACTCAGCCCCTGAATTCAGCCCACGTTCAGCTGCAGACATACAGAGGGAAAGAGAATATTCTCATCTGCACAGATTGCCTAACAGCTTCCAGGAACCCTTGAAAAATCATTCACCTTGCTCCTCAAAGTTCCCCATTCACACCCTGACGCAGGAAAAAAAAGACACAAAACCACAGACAAATCATTCACCTTGCTCCTCACAAGTTTCCAATTCACACCCTGAAGCAGGAAAAAAGACACAAAACTACAGAGCCTCAGCTCTGGATGGCTGAGCTGCTTTAGGATGCAGCTTTTGGATGACTGCTTTGCCCACCAGTAGAAGGAATGGGAATTGCCTTGTTCCCAGCTCGCTGTGACCCAGCTACCATCAGCCTCAAGAGAGTAAAGCAACACTCACTTTCTGCAGAGGAGTTTTTCCACCAATATCCTTCCCCTGTTGGGGAATTGGGAACCTCCAGCTTTTCACCTGTTGCACAAAAATTGTGCTGTGTTGGAAGAGCTCCTGTCACCAAGTGAGTTTTCTAAATTACAGGTGTTGTAAATGGGAGGATACTGAAAATACAAATATTGTTGAAAAGTAAAGAAATCACCTTCAAAGAAAATTCCAGGGTGAATCTGTAAAAAGTAGGTTACAGCAGAACAGATCTCCAAATTCAAACTTTTACACTTAAACAGTTTAAATAATCTGAACATTATTTAAAAATATTTTTACATCGACTACACCAATACTTTAAGTCAGAGTGGAATTAAATGCCTGGAATCTGCAACCAAAATAGATGCACAAACAGCAGGAGAAAAAAAAAGGAGAATATTTAATGAATCATATCACAAGAGAAGGAGCCTATGAAAAATAAATGGCATTTGAAGATGATTAAATTTTGAAGGTGAGATATTGTATAACTGCACCAGCCATTTATTTCAGTGCTGTAACTGCATCTAATAAATAAACCCCCTTTTTTTTTTTTAAATCCAACCTGAAGAAAATTCACTGCTATCTGATGACTTGGATTTTCCATTTATGTAATACCAGGGCAGGGTTTGGGCTGTAATTATTCAAGGCAGTTTCAAAGAAAGAAGAGCTGTTAGCTGGATAGAAAATGAGTATCAGACTCTAGCAATAGGACAAGGCAAATATTTCTTCCACAGAGAGAATCACAGGGTTTAAATTCAGAGAGGCTCATTAGAGATTATCCTCCTAAATATCAAATACCTACAAGTTTCACACAAATGCCCTTCTGTTTAGATAATATTTTTCTATTAAAGTTCAATCACTAACACAGAAATGTTATTTAACATACAGCATAATACCCAGATATATTTGGTATTTATAAAAAAAGGAAATTACAAATCTTACTCATGCTAGCAATTCTAGTGTTTTCTAAAGCCCTTTTCCTCTCTGGATTTTGGATTTTACAGGGTGAGGAAATAAAGTCAGGTTTAACATCTAAAAAATACCTACTTTATCAAAATCAATAAAATACAAGAGGTGTGGCAAGTGAAGGGGACTATTTCTCAAGGATCAAATGCCAAAATCCCCCTTCTATCAAATTTTTAAGACACTTCTTCCTACTACCTTTTTTTTTTTTTTTTCCCTGAGACAGTAAATCACAATCTTACACTTTTTTTAGCTATAATCAATTTTCTTACAGAAAAAGGGGAACACACAGCCTCCTGTGTCCCATGATGTCAGAAATGCAATATACAGCTCTTCTGGAGATGTGCTGGTCCCAAAGTTTCAGTTGTCTCCATCCTTGCAGTAGCCTGAGCAACTTTTCAAAAAGAAAGCACCTCCTCTCATTTTTACATTGTATAAATGTAGAAGAGACACACATCCCCCACCCCCAATTTTCTAGGTTTTAAATATCAATGCATGCCTGATCTTAACAGCAATCTCAACATTTATGTCTTGTCTTGGTGATAAAGTTCATGAATATATAATCAGAGCGGAACAACTCTGCCACTGATTAAATGTCAAAAAAGGTTTTATTGTCAAATATACTGTAAATACAGAAGATATACAACAAAGAGCACTAATTGCAGATTGCTCTGTACAGCTTAAAAACTGCACATGATCTGAACAGGAAATGTTGATTTTTAGTTTCAACTATCAATTTTCATTTACCTTCAGAATGCACCTTCAGCCAGCCTGGAAAGATAAACTATAAATTGTCCAAACTCCACTGAAATTAAATGCTTCACATTCAAGGACTGATGTCAGCATGTTGGAGTCTGTATCCTTACATATCACATGTGCAAAGAAGAATTAATTTATCGAAAACTCTGTCTCTTTGTTAAGACTTTATTCTAAACCTTTGTGAAGATTTAAGAGAGAGAAAATGTGAAAATTTGACCAGGATAGATGAAAAGCTGGAAGAGCCAACCTCACAAATTCAGAATAGGGTTTGACCACCTGTGTAGCTCTTTTGCAAAAATAATAATTAAAAAAAAATACTAACAATATTAAAAATCTAGCAGCTATAGTAGACTGCAGGTGAACAAAGATCAGCAGTATCCTGCTTCTAGGAAATGCCAGGAGTGTGTCACAGGTTTCTTCCAGACAAGTGGATGTACAACTGGGAGAAATCATTCCACCATATCCTGTTGGGCACTGCTGAACCAAGCACTGTCCCAGTCTTGACCCAAGCATCCCATTGGGCTGGGAACCAGCAGGATGGGACTCACCTGGAGAGGCCAGAGGAGCACAGGGAGAACTGAGTAGGGCCCCAGAAATCCTCAGGATGAGGCACATTGGAAGGAGCAGCCTTGTTTAATGTAGGGAAGGGAAGACAGATAGGAGACCTGCTAATAGTCTTCACTAGATAAAAGACATGTTCAGTAATGAGGGGGAATAAATTGTTCTCCATACCCACAGGGTACAGGACAAGAAGCAGGAAGGAAAGACTCAGGTTAAACATTAGGTATAATGGCCATGATTAGCAAGCCTATAAAATTTCCATGAAGATGGACAACGAGCAGACAGGATGCTGGCAGAGTTCCTGCTTCATTGAGAGCATGGGTAAGAAACCAGGTCTAAAACTGCTCTTTTCCTATGATTCTGACCACTGATCATCAGCCCTACCTTCTCCTCTCCTCAAGAAACCACCCCAGTTTCAGGAGATGCTGCTGGTTCTCAAACCACTGGGTACGTGCTTGTTGTGCCTCCCAGCATTTTTTCTCTGCAAAAACTCAGAAACTGGCAAACCTAGAAGACATACGAGTACTGACAAAACAACACAATATTGGTTCCCTTTCCAAGATAATTCTAAAAATTAAGATGGCATTTGAAACGTCTACTAAAAATCCAGGCATGTCACTTCTAGATTATGGACAAATAAGTAGCTTCACTTACATGATGCCAACAAGATTTTTCTTCTCCCTGACTAAATGGACTGGGTTTTAATACTCTTCAGTGATTTTATTAATTCAATTAAGCTTCTAGGAAACAAAGAATAAGAGTTTCACTAGATAAAAAAAATTTGCAGCCAAGGAAATGAAAGATTTTTAACACATTCTGGTGATCAACATAGTTTCACTTGTGGTCCTAGACCACACTGCTGGTCTGTCATAATTGGAACCAGAACAATCTGAAAAATTGCTGCTCTTGTATACAGTTAGGGATTGGAATTTTTTTAAAAGGAACTAAAAACACAGACTACCCACCTGTATCTATTTTTAATTTGGTAATGACTGTACTTGCTAAAATTCTACCAAAATGTCACTCACAGCTTTGGAATCCAGCTTTTTTTAAAGCAGAACATGGAGCAGAAAGCATAACCTATTATGCAAAACTGTCAGCTGCTTACTTTTAAAAAAATCACAGAAATAAATGCATAATCCTGATTTTCTTATGGATCAAAACTTTATTAAAGGAGAACAAAACTTTAACATAACTATTCAAGACAGCCAAGGTATTCTGTGACAAATAGGAAGGTTCTGATCTGTTTATGTCCTCTTTCCCCACGCTGTCCCTGCTCCAGAACTAGGGGACACCTCCTACTTTGTGAGTGCAAGAGAAGGCAGAATTACTTGAGACCACTGTGACTTCTTCCTCATCAAATTCACAAATCAGCCAGACATCTAAACAGCACCAACTGTTGCAAGGGAAACTGCTACTGAATCTTAGCTGCAAAAATGTCAGTTCAGGGCATCCTGCAAAAATCTAGTGCTGAATCCTTAACTAAAAACTCACATTATTAAAATGCTTTCTGGATTAGTGCTACTCTTTTGAGGGAGGAAAATATTCAAAATGATCACACCACAAACATTTCTTACTTCGAGTGTAAATTATCTGCGCATTAGGGGACTTTTAAAAAAAAATCTGATTAAAATTGTAACTCATGAGACTCCTGCTGCTGGCAGCTGTATCTCTGTCAATGACTCCCTTTGGAGGACTCTCAGCATGTGGCCTGCATCAAAGGTAACATACTAGTTTTCATCCTAACATATATGCTTTAACAAGAAGAAGAAGGTTCCAGACTTTTCAGTGTAATTACAATATTATAGTACTTTTTATTGGTCAAATCTCATTAATGTGAGATTGAAGTTGAGTCACTAATATTAACAAAGGCAGCCAGCACTGATGCTTCCCCTGACATCTTGGAATTCTTTACATACTGGATTCCTTACCTCCTGAAATGGGAAGCTAAAAATGCACTGGTGAGGCATGCTCATGCACACCATGTTTAAAAAAAATGTTACTTTGTGCAAAAAGATGGGTAGACATGATTTTGTTGGAACTGAATATATACAAGAAAATTTTAAAAGTATTTGGCATACAGTACTTTACTGTCCTTGTTCTTTGGTAGCACTGTGGAAAACCTGCAAGCAGATGAAACAAGGTACTTCTTGGCATTTCTGGCATCCCTAATTGCCAGAGTTTATCAGATCACCAGTTGATGGTTCATGCTCCCAGGATAATTTTGCTTTTATCCAGCAATGGTTTAATATAAAATACAAAATCCCTATCAGAGAGGTAGATCTGGAGCACGCTTCTATTTTCCTTCCCTTTCCCACTAAGCATCAAGACCAGACAGGCAGAGATGCCTGGAGATGCCTTCTCCCCCCACACCTGCTGATGGGGGGCAGGACAGGACCCTTCTGTCCTCCAGCTTATTAAAATGTCAAAACTGGAATGATTTTTCCTTTTCAATTGTAATGCATCTAATCTCCATCGACCTAGACAAAAATCTAGACTGAAAGTCCTACATTTGGCACACTTCTGGTGGGAAGCACAAATGTGAAAATCATAACCAAGGGAAAAAAATGTTGCCTGGGCTCTTCAGTGGGAAAAATGATTTATGACATCAAAACCCAGAGAAGATGACGAATGCTCTGAAGGGACTGGGTGAGCTCAGCCTGCACTCACGTGTCCTGTGCCCACTCCTAATGACTTCATTTATGACTGTAAAAGTGTTTTAGCAGTTGAAATTAATTATTTTGAATAATCCTTCTGAAATATGATGTGCATTTTAATTGTATGCACCCTGTCATTAATTAAAGTTCCCTGCCTTTTGGTGCATTAATTCCAAGATTGTATTGGTGACAAAACAACAATTACAAGTAGAATGTTTACTAAAATTAAAGTTAAAAGGTTAATATACTCTTGTGATACACTTAAAAGTAACAGTAAAATGTTTTCATTGGAGTTTTTATTACGCACTATTTTTCTACTCTTTAAAATCAATCTCTTTGTTCGAGGAACACATTTCCTGTCAATAAAATGAAAAATGATATAGATTTAGGAGGATAGTGGTCTCAGTGTAGCATCTCTCATATTATTATTCCAGTATCATCTGTTACAAAGTAAGACCAATTCCCACATCTAATTACAAACAGGATTTCAGAGTCATTAAACAAAATACATTTCCATTAGTGCTGCTGTAAGAAGATAGGGGAAAAAATGAAGATTAGTTCATGCTGCACCTCTGTTTTTCAAGCTTTGAAGATTTAGACCTCTGCACTCCAAGACTATAAATTTGTAAAGGATCTGAAAGGTGACAGACATGTGAAAGCTCTCAAATTCAATGCAGTTTAGCCATACCATTTGCATTTTGTCATTAGTTTATCTTTGGCTGCACTTAGTTCTCATAGAAGATAGGGCAAGAATCTGGACAGGTTGTTTATGATTACACTGTGTAATACCCTTAGGTCTTCAATTTGATGTTAGGCTTTTTTAAAATAGATATGAATCTTGATTTCCCATATTAAATTAATCCCAGCAAAAGTTAAGAAATCACTGTAAAGAACTCTTGTCTTTATGAAAAAAAAAAAATTACTTTATGCTCTAGGAAAAAAAACCCCAACAAACAGCAGATCTTTTGACTTCCACTAAGATGCAGACAGAATACACTGAGGAAGGAGATTGTGTGATGTTTAAGGGTTGAAATACAAAGTATTCTCCATTCAAACACATTTAGCAGCATCTAATTGTCACGAATCCAGTTGAAGTATACCCTTGAGAATTATTCTCTCGGAAAGCCTTCACGCAAACCAGAGCTTAGACATTTAGTAAGAAATCTTCTAAAAAGATGTCTGTGTAAGATAATGCATACATTTCCTTGATCCTTAAAATAGTGTACGTTAGCCTATGTTATACAAATATCAATTAATTTCATCATGTGTAAGATAAGCATCAAATAATCCAAAACAGAAATGTCTCAAAGAAGATGCCCCAGAGTTAGAGTGCAGAGAATTTAATTTTCAGAAGTCATCTGATGTTTTATTTCCTTTAATAGTTTTAAAGCTACAGCCAGAGCTACGTTGTATTTCCCAGAGCTGTCAGTCAATCCAAATATGTGAATATTAGCTGCTGAATCAACATTATGCATGAACTGTACACATTTACTATAAAGTATTTAAGTTCCTATTTAAAGGAATAAGAATGCTGCTTGAAGAGGCAACTGAAGCACTCACATGCACTCAATTGGCAACTTTTTAGGAATCTATTTAAAACAGGACCTTAAAATAGTTGGCAGATAAGACACAAATTCACTTTTGCACTCTCACTGAATCCGTGGTTCCTGCAGCATCCTAAACTTCTTGGTATTAAATCCTGCCCACTGGTGGGGTAACACAGAAACAAACATCTACTGCTCTTCCATCCCCACAAAAACCTAACAGATGTGCACGTTGTTTCCCAGCTTCACACCTTGAGACCAGGCTCTTGGGACAACGGAGAGGGCCCATGCAAACCATCACCACTGGGAAGAAGAGAATTCAGCAAAATACAACCAAAACCAAACAGCTTATCACTGCCTGGCTAATGCTTGAGGAGATGTATCTTAAAGAAGAAAACAGCACATCAACCTTTTCCTCCAGAATTATCAGTTGCTGGCTCCAGGAAGGCCCCACTTACATTATCTTATCTGCAGGAATTCATTACCCTGGATCATTCAGCAACCAGACATTTTCTGACAAATTGCAAAAGCTTTTTAAAGCTTCAGTGTTACATGAACACTTCAGTTCCTTCAGTCTGTTTTGACTGAGAAAGAAGACTTCCATCTTCCTAGATACCATTTGCCAGTGGGTTCAGGAAACCTCACCTCAAACCTGGGTGTGGAAGCACATCCTGAAAGCCACTGAGTTTCATCACTGCATCCTCACCTTGGGATAACACTCATGTGCAGAGCTTGTCCTCACAGCAGGGCCATCCATGCCTTCATCACCTGGAAAAGGCTCAGTCCTACAGACTGCAGCGTGCTGCTCCCTCCCCTGTGTGCAGAGTCACCCATGAGGAACCCATGTCTTCTCCTGGAGCTTCAGAATTTATTTTTTTGCTGCCACACACTGCAAGATGCAGTATTACAGCCAGAGTCAAACAAGAGCTAGGGCCAGAGTCAAACAAGCCCAGCGTTTGGATGAGATGGCAGAGAAAACAAAACGTATTAAATTCATGATTCAAGACTATATTTATCCATATTCCTCCTGGCAAAAGGACAATTAAAGAAAATTAAAAGTACACTTTTCAACTAATTCTAAAAATATTAATGGTAGTCGGAACTGCTTTGAATTTTAAAATGGCATGAACTTTTTGTGTTCTTTAAATAAAATCCTCTTCTTTGAAACAGTAAACTCTCTGCTCGTGTAACACAAAAATACTTCCATTAGCAACAGGAAAAATGACTTCACGGAGTCTGCACGGCACTCGAGGCTTAAAAAATCTGTTCTCTGGTCTTGTCATTTTTCTTCTTACAATAAAATAACAGCCTCGGCATCCTGCTTCTTGGAATAAAAGACCTACCTCCTTTGACTTTTCAAGCACTTGAAAATTTTTAAAAGAGAAAAACTAAAAAATGCTGACCGTGTAATAGCTGGGTATTCATGGTGGGTGGAGAACATGAAAGGTTACAATATGGATCTGTGCCTACGCGTTTCTTTTCAACTTGAGCAGCATCCTCCTGCTTCTGCTAACTCGGCAATCATACAGCTGACAGATTTCTGGGTTTTCTAAATAATGCATGGGATTTTCTTTTAACATGTCAGTGCAAAAGTATCAATTCTGCCCCGGTGTCGTTTGTGATGCTGATTTTCCTTGACAGCATTCCATTAAACCAATGAGTTTTTTCCCTCCTGATGGTTCCTTAAATATTCCTCCGAGTGATGTATTTGTGGTTTTTTAAACAGATTGTGAAGGATGTTTGCATTTATGAGAAAACTGCATGGCAGGTACTGAAGGGAAAAAAGGATAAAAAGGTAACACTTTTTTTTTTTTTTTCTTTTTCTCTGATCCTCACATGCCAAAAGCCAGGGTGGTTTTTTTTATTTTCCTGCCTAACTTAGCTCCTTGTCTGGAAATAAAGCAAACAAGACTCTATATACAGAATAACATTTTGACTTCCTAAGGAAATACCACTGAAACACTTAGTACTGTTTGATATCTCTCTTGGGAAAGCAAAACACATTTATTAAATCATGCATGCTAACTCCAAAAGGCAACAGAAGGAAGTAACTGCTTTATTCTTTGCAGGGAGGTTCTGCACAAACAGGTACTGTCCTGGATTGCTTTGCACTGATTCTCTGCTTCTGCAGCTGTCAGGCAGGGCACATGGAAAGGATAAAGGATGTTCAGGTGGTATCACCAAGACTGGGCTTTGCACTCTAACCTTCACATGCCAGTTCTATAACATATTTGTAGAAATTACCTGCTGCCATGATATTAAAAAAAAACCAAAACAAAACAACCTATTTCAAATAAGTTTCAAATTTCTCTAAGCAATTATATGCTGACTGCCAGAACACACTTCACCTAATATTAGCATGGCATGATGATGAAACAAGTGATCTTTCTAAACACTTCTGTGTAATCAAAGAGGTTTGGGTTTATCTTCTTTCTTTAGAACAACCAAATCAATTCTGTGGCTGGGCTTTGAGACCTGCACACACCTCCAGCACACCTGGCTTCATCTCCCAGCTACAAACTCTTGATCTTGCTCATTTTCTAAAGTGGAATACGAAAGGCCACCTCCCTCCTGGCAGGTGCTTTCCATGACTTGCCTCAGTGATAGCAGCCCTCTGGACTCCAGACAACCATTAGATCATGCACTGATTGCCACCAAACCATCTCATCTCCAAGGATCCAGATGGAATAGCCATAAAGGAGGAGAAGGATTATCAAAACTTGTGGCCACTAGGAAATGGAGATTTCAGAGGGGTGTCATTTTTCCCACTTCTAGACACCTATACTCCCAACTCTGAAGTTCTCTAAATTCAACCTTCTCTCCCAGATGCTACAAGATGATGGAGACAGACACTGAAGTGCAAGGAACAGCCAGCACAGATCAGCTGGACTGCAGAGACCCTTTAATGCCACATTAAATATGAGATTTCCAAAAAAAAAAAAAAAAAAAAAAATCTCTTCTGCAGAGAGTGGAAGTAGGACATTAATGCTCAAACATACAACAACATTCCTTAGAGAACAGAGAGCTAAATTCATTACTTCAATTAAAAACTACATCAGGTTTTTGGTACCTTTCCACCCCCCTCCCCCACAATTCCAGTGTTGTCTCTAGCAGTACTTTTAAAAATAAGTTAGTTATAATATTCCAGTCCTATATACCACCATTAGTGAGATGGCTGCAATTTCACATAAAGGAGGTAGGTGGGACCTGTTGTCAAAGGCAAACCAGTTAGATCAGAAGCAGGATAAGAAGTGGCAGAATTATTCCCCACTTCCTCAGCCACACTTGCAAGATTCAACTCCACACCTGTCATTTCCTAGAGGACAATGTAATATCCCAGCAACTCCAGTCAGTGATCCTGAGTCAGAGTTGAGATTTTAAATTGGTAACATGAGTTCTAGCTTCTGATACAGCAATCCTTGAAAAACCCTTGAAAATCTGAGATGCACACAGAGAAAGAAACTCCAGAAGTGGCATTCTAGGCACTATTAAAGAGGCAAATCCAAAATTATTTCATACTGACTTCAACAGACACAGATGGGGATTGAAATGAGCATGACAAGATATCTTTTTTTATGATACTAATGGGCTGTATATAATGACACACTTCCAAAAAATCTGGCAATAAAGACTTAGGATCTAATACTGATAAATTGCATTTTTAATTGAAAACAAACAACAGCAAAAGAGACTATTCCATTCATCTATCAGAGTAGAGAATGAGGGGGAAGGCACACATCCTCATGTGAAATAATGAGGGGGGGTTATGCTTGCCAAAGGAAACCAATGGGTTTTTTTTTTAAGTAAAACTGCAACTCTTCAAGTCTTTGTTACAGTAAAAAGAAAATAAAAAAAATAAAATCAAAGGAAGCAAAAGGTCCTCTGCTCTGTAGAACTATATTTCTGATTTGACAGCTACAATTATAATCTTTCAGACATCTATTTCCCACAAACTCTCCACAGCCATAACCTTTAGTGATTAATTATAAAGTTCCAGGAGCAATAGTACACAGACTAATTTCCTAAAACAATAAAAGACAGAATTTCTCATTTGGAGCTAAATGAAACACGAACAGGTTGTTATTCATGCTGAAATCTAGATGCAGAGTCATGTTGCAGCCATTACAGAAGCTATTAAACACAACCTCAAATCAAAGAAACTGTAGGTCTCTCTCCTGAAATAAAATGGTTTTTTCCTCACTTATGAGGCTTCTGACTCCTTTGTTCCTTTTCTTTTTACCTCTTTTTAGTAAAAAAAAAAATCAAAATTCAATTTTCTTCCTCATTTTGCATCCCCATTTTGGTTTTAATAGTCATTTAAACTGGAAGAGTCTCCAGCAAAACAAACATTTGGTAAAGGTTTCATGCACACAGAATTATTATGTTTTTTCTCTGCATTTTGTATCAAAGTTATAATGTGTAACAACTTTCAAAGTTTCCCCTCTCTTCCTGCCCTACCTCAGTCTCCAATAACTTTTCTATGGTGAGTATTTGAAAACTACTCAGGTATTTTGTATCCTGAAATGGATAACTGCTTTAGATTTCTTTCATTTTTCTTTACCTTTTTCACACATCCTGCTGTACCTGCTTGCTGTAAATCTTTCAAAAATGATCCTCCAATAAAAAGAGAAGCCATGCATTACAAAACTGTCCTAGTGCTGTCATCACAAACACTAAGAAGAGGGAAAATGGGGATTTTTTAATATGATTAGTAGTAGTTCATTTTGTTAAGGACTTATTTTCTCTGTGCAAGCAACACTGGCACTCCAACCAGCAAATTTGCTCCTGGCAATTGTACTAACTTAGGCAATGAAAAGGGAGAAGAATTGAGAAAAGAACTTTACATAACTGATGCCATATCCTTATCCTTGGGCCCCCACTATAACTTCAGCTGAAGTCAGTGGGAACTTTTCCAAATATTTAAATTGGTACTGAGTCAGTTGTAAAACTCATTGAATTGCTAAAGCAGAGAACCTGCATTTCAGATGCAAACTCCTGACACACTGTTGAAAGACCTGCATGAGAGTCCCCCGTAAAACTTGTCAATGAGGTGCCTAAAATAATAATACTAATGTACTGCAGATTTTCCCCATATAAAGTACATAAATTTTGCCCTATCAGGTAACACACCAAGCCATGAATATTAATTTTGCCCTATCAGGTAACACACCAAACCATGAATATTCAGACTAGCAAGCCTTTGTACAGCAGCTTTTAAAAACCCTAATCCTAATCCTACGTCTTTTTTTGTATGAAGCTCTCTTACTTTTCTGGAGAAATTGTACCTTCAGTCATATTCCTTAGCATTCAGTGAAATTTCATAATTAATTTTTGAACTGTATGCAGACTGTAACAGTTACACAAACTGAATACGCTGCTCGGTGCTTTTCTTCTGACTTCAATATGCACTAATTGATTGGGGTCTGAGAGGTGAATAAGAAATACATATCCTACATAATAGAAAGCTGGAGGAGGGTTTAATGCATGAATTGGAAGCCAGATTTCTTCAATACAGATGAGTACACAAAATTAGCAAAAGGCAATGCCACTTTTGGAAAGACCGCTTTGTGCGTAATTTGTCATGAATTCAAAGTTATTCCTTTAGAAAATGAGTCTAAGACCTCCCAGCTGCTGCTTTATTGGTCTAATAAATTACCATTTTGCTGGCACACTCTGTGTAACACTGTACTCCACCCAAGCCAGCAAAGTGTTAGCCTGGCTTCAGCTTCACAGCCACATGAATGCTGATGGGAGATCTGAACGCCAGGAGGGATCAGAAAACGTCTCTGCTCTTGAACAGACCATGGAAACAAAGGATGGGTAAGTTTCCAAACTGGTAAGTGTGTATTGCAGGACTGTTTGTGGCAAAACCCTGAGTCCTAGTGAACCTGCACTTATTGTAACAGGTATCTAGCAGCATTCTGAGATAAAACAAGCCTACCCTTGTTCTAGGTTCTACCTTATCCAAGTAAAAATCTCTTCTCATCACCTGAACAGAACACCAGAAGAAACAAAGCAGAGAGCCTCTTCCAAGTGCCCATTGCTGACTTCAACTCTGAACCCTGTTCTTCTGGACGTGGGCTCAGGAGCTTAGTCTGAGTTGGTATTAATGCTCCTTCCAGTCCAGACTGAGCACATGAGCCAAGGTTACTCCAGCCAGCGAGGCCGTAACAAACATCCATCCTAAGTCATCATCAGAGCTGTGGTTTGCAAATATCCATCCAAGGAAAAACTAAAAAGTTGGTGATTTAGCATTCTCTACCTTTCTCCAGTGAACTGTGGAATTCATAATGAGTTCCAACTTGATGTTTTGGAAACTTTCCATCATTTCCAGAAAAACTCTTGACTCACTTCATTAAAGCGAATAGAGAAGTCTCTTGTTACTACAAATATATTTGGGGAAGAGTTTAAAATGCCTGTATTCTAACATCATGAAAATAATCCTTCAACAACGTTCTTCAAAAAAACAATGAAGATGTTAGGCTGTTAGGAAAACTGGAGCAATACGGGAGGAAATTTGACACTGGCAGACCACTGCTTCCAAAATTAAAGAGCACAAGAACTTGAAATACATTTTTGATTTTATTTGCACACATGCACAGCATTACTCACCTGCATTAGAATTGAGCTCTTCATTTTCTGATTCTGTTCCATTTTGACTTCCACTCCCATGAAGGCTGTTCATTGCCATGAGTTTCATTTTTTGTAATTTCATAGCCTCTGCCATGGCAGCTGCTGTCAGACCTGGGAAAACACAAGTAAGCCACAATAAATAAATAAATACAATCCAGAACTGAAAAAATAGGAACAAAACAACTACTTTCAGTAAGAATAAGTCACATAAATCCAATATACACTCTTAGTACAGTTATGAAATGTTGCTCTGAACACTACCTTTATTTTAAAGTTATTTCAGAACACCATTCTAAGAATGGTTTGGTTCTCTTTTAATTCTTCCATGTTTTGGTTTTTTTTTTTTCCTCACATGTATAGCAAAAAGAGATATTTATTTAATGGTACTGCTTTTGATTATATTTTAAAATATCAGTTCCTGTCACTTTGATCATTGTGACACTTTGATCTCTTTCTGGTTGACTTATTTAGCTGCTACAGCACTTCCAAGTACACCAGTCAGATACATTATTCCTTAGTTTCAACAGCCCAAAGCCAATTAACATGGAAAAATCAATCCTGTACTAATATATTACATATCCAAACATTGTTTTGTCCTATACTGCTGTCTGTTGATTTAGATTAACATGAAAATATTACACTGGAACTGTCAGAAAAGTACAACATGGGTAATTACAAACCCAGTCCCACCTTTAAGACCAGCACAGCACTACAGAATGAAGGGGGGTTAGTAGCAGTAGATTTTCAAGTGACTAAAAATAAATCAATTTCCAACAGTAGAAGAGAAGTAGTACAGTGTTACCCCCAACAACATAAAATTATTATCATTTAGATTCTAAATATGCTTTTTCATAGGAGTGAACTTTTATAGTTTTATCATTTTGACTCAATCAGTAAGTAAGAGATCAGATTTTCTTCCAGACATTATCAAATCACTTTCACTCTGGACAAGATGTGACTGAAAATACATTAGCTGAGGTTTATCATCTTGCAGGAAAATATAAGGGGTAAAGCCATGTACCTAGAAAGACCTCTAAACATGGAATTGTTTATTCATTTGGTTATGGATCAAATGGGTGATTGTCTTCCTCCTAATGTAGCATTATTTGCTTCTGTCATTTGCTAAAAAGCAAGGTGAATGCTTCACACCAGCTACCCTCTAATTGTCTGCCCTGTTTCCACAAAATCACTGACTTGCACTTACCACAAAAGCCAGGAGTTTTTGTTGGTGATGCATTTTGTACCACTCCGCAAAGATATCATACATCAAATCAGAATTAATTAATCTGCTGTTTCTGCAAAGCTTACTGAGAGATTAGATACTGATTAAAGTGAACTAATCATTTTCACATTCCATACTGCCATACATCCATAGATGAAAATACTTTCTTTTAAAAGCTGCTATGAATTTGACATTTAGATTAGCTCTGCTGCTTCTATTGGGCTTCTCAAAAATTGGTTATTTTACTATGACTTAAGTAATCAATAGATTGGAAGTGCATGAAGGAGGGACACAGATGGATACAGCAATTCACTCAACTTCAGCTGAGATAGCCCTGAGTAATCTCAGGAAGCTGGAGATGACAGAGATGGAGATCTACAAGCCCTCTCTCCTCTCCAGCCCATCTGTCCTCCCCCCTCCACCTTACCCAAGAGATTCTCAACACTCACAACAGCAAACAGCAGTTCCAGACTCCTGTATTCCCAGAGTCCTGATGCCAGATCTAACCAATACCCCCCACAATAATCAAGCACTTCTTTTACTGTTTTGTCATAGGTAGTGAAACCAATATAGTTTTCATGGGTTAATATACACTAAATACAAACTTACTAGAAACATCATCAACAATCCTCTGCTAGGTCATTCACTGAGCCCCCACTTCATACAGAAATCACTGTACCAAAACAGTACTCACTTTTGATTGAAAAATTTTTTTTATTTTTAAATTCTTTTGCAAACACTACAGGTTTTTTACCAAATAGATACAAAATCCTGATGATAAACACCTGTTTTTACAGATTCTCTGGTTGACATCACTCACACTTAATCCAAAGAATGCATCTTTCATGATAAAACTGTTCACACACTTTCTGCAGGTGATTACATAGTCTCTACACTTTTCCACTTTGCTTCTGTGTTTTTGGTTTTTTTTTTGACTGTTCTTTTTTAAGGGAAGAAATTGGTACTGCTCTTTGAGACAGTTTCATGTTATTTTCATGAAGTTAAAAAAAAAAAAAAAAAATGCCAGCCCAAGTATTGCAAGGAATTGTTTCCAGGATTTCCAGGAGCCTGGGTGATTCGCCTGCCCGCCCACCCACC
>JAAWXA010000017.1:2392358-2580589 GCA_038090715.1 Florisuga fusca | reverse complement strand
GCCCACCCACCCTACTCCTCCTTATCCCAACCAATTCCAAGTGTTGAGGCACAGCCTCAGAGCCTGCACACACTCACAGCCAACTCCCCTTTCACTTCATATTTCTAATCCATTTGCAAAGAATTTACATTCATTTAAAAAAAAAAAGAGGCTGAACGTGGAGGCTTTTATCATAACATTCTATCATTTCCATGTACCCAAATATATATCAATGAACCATTGCTCCAGGGAATACTTTCATCTGGGTCAGTATTTATACAAGCTCTTGATACTGCAAGTCTTAAAACTTAATTTAAGCATGTAAGAGAGTAAAGAAACTATTCATACAGAGATAAACAGAGAGCAGAAAGTGAATTTAGACTTTCAACAAAATCGTCAGAAAAAAGACAAGAGAAAAAATTATCTAGGGCACTGTATTAAAATAAAAAAAAAAAACAAAAAAACCCCAACACAAAACAAAAAAAGCAGAATGAAAGCAGGAAGGCTACCAAGGAACAAACAGAAAAGAATAAACACAGTCCCCAAATGCTGCCTGCAGAAATGAAAGGTAATTATTGTCAGGCATTTCTGAGCTCCCCAGCCAGACACAGCTGCCATAAGGCCACCAGCCAAAACCCAGTGATGTATCTGAAATCTACACTGTGCCATCTGCCACCTCAAAGTCACTCTACCTCAGCAATAAAAGTTTCAAGTAAAGTAGGGTCCTGAAGCAGGAAGCACTACAGCTTGCAGATCCTGAGCAGTCAGGCAGAAACCTGAAGCAGACACAGCCAATACCATCTCTGAGATCAGAATCAAAAGTCTTTATACTCTGATTCACTTATTTCCCAGCCTATATATAATTTCTTACTTGACTTGTGAGAGCAGTAAAAGCCCCAGAATCTGACTATATGAGGCACTTTAAAAACAGGGTACTAATTCTTCAGCATTTCTGAAAGCTGATAAAACTGGGGTTAAAGCAAGTGGTGTGCAGTAAGGGTGTGCTACTGATTGAAATGATGGAAGAAAAAGCACAGCAAATCACCCACTGGCATCATCTTCAATTAAGGCTTCTGCTATGGCTAACATTACTGCAGCTACCATTGAACTACTAACAAAACTCTCTATAATTGACTCAGCTCCAGCTAGCTGTGGCAGAGAGGGCCATTCTTCAACAGACTTCTCTAAAGATCTACAAAGAACTCAAGAATAATTTCCATACTCTCAGATGAATCATCACCAGCAGCAGAACCTCACCTAGAGCACTTTCTTTTGAAAAATGTACTTGCAAACTGCTGTAACATATACATCTAACCCTCAGCTTTCACCTTAAAAAAAAAACCCAAACATGTTAGGAAAAGCAACATGCTGGACTATATAGTTCAAACCTTCTGTTTCTTTCTCTCCATTTACACTTTAAATTTCCCTTCCTTTTGCCAGCTGTGATCAATCACTGAATATCCAGGAAATAAACTGCTCACCACTTAGTATTGTAAAGGTTGGACCTGTTTGATACTAACACCAAAGCAGGACTCTCATCACTCTCTACAATGATTTGGTGCCAAAACTGAGTCTGGTGGAGCCCACAAGCCACCTTGGCCAAAGCTCCTGGAAGAGCTGGTGGGATCCATGGAGAGTCCTGTCAGTGGGAACACAGAAACCTGGGAGATATCCTGGGGCAGCTCCTTCTCTGTCTCTGAGTCTTGACTCCAAGCGTGTAACAGATTGGGATGGTGCAGGCTCAGCTCCACCTGCATGCTGCATATGGCAACCCAACCAAGTGCCATTAGTAGCCCTCATTCTGCAGCTCCAGTTTTGTCAGGACACCATGTATCCTCTCCTTGACAAGCCTGCAGGACTCTGCTGTGCAAGACACACATTTAGCCCTGAAAATAACCCTTCAAGGACACACAAACCAGCACACACCTTCTGCTCAGGTTCAACTGAAGCAAAACTCTGAAATCCCAATTCTGAGTCATGGTTCAGATACACCCAAGCACCAAACAGTTTCCAAATTAAGGTTTCCATCCAAATCAGGACCATACTTGGCCAGCTCCAGGTGGCTGTCACATTGCTCTGGGGCAGACCTGTGGGTTCCTGAACATCCTGTGAGGGATGAGTGCTCCTCCTAAAGCCAAGGTACCTGGAGAACTTGAGAGGGTGAGAAAACCAGAGAGGTTTCTCCATCCCAAAGATCACAACTCCAAGGTTGTCTGCAGTGTGTCCCCTCTCAGGGCCATCCCATCTTGGTGATTAACAAGACACCTTCTTGGAGAGGGAAGAAATCAAAACTCCACTGCATTCCCACACTGAGGTGCCTGCATGCAAGTGAATCCTCCACATCTTATCCATATCCAGTCATTGGAAGTTGGACTTTGGTGAATACAAGGACTTTGAGCATTTTGAGGTGACTCTGAATATCTGTTAATCTTGTACTCCAGCTACAACTCTTTTTTTTTCCAGTTCCCTAATTAGACTGCAGCCCTCCTTCATATTAGTTTGAAAGCTTTTCTGTCAAAACTGTGAACAAGTAAATTAACTGAAGGAGAACTATGAGTAATCAAATCTTGAGGTTTGCAATTAATTAAATGAAATGGTGAGTCGGTGAACTGAAGAATAGTCTTGTATTAAAACAAAACATTTAATTAAATTAACAGTCAACACATTGCAATTAATAACATTCAAAAGGAAAAATGAAAACCAGCTTAGCCTTGCTGTATTACTTCAGCCTAACAGTCAAGCATTGTATATTGGCTTCTTTGTTATTTGCATTCAAAGCTGCTGTGGGTCAAGTATGATGTGCTAAAACAGGAATATTGAAACATCTGGCAGTATGAAATGTTAATAGGAGATACCATATTGCAAACAGTGAAAACAATTCTGAAACATCCAATAAATTAGGCCTTGGAAGGCTGAACAGGACATTCTTTCTTTCTCATTTTCTTCATAAAAAAATAAAAATAAATACATATAATGTACTTTATGCTGTCAGAATGTCTGCAAGAATTTAGTAATTAACTAAAACATTCATTTAGAAAGCAGAGGACTCTCTGTGGCTGCAATGAATCAGTGTAACAAGGAAGGACAGGGAAACAAAATTCTTCAATAAGACCATTAAAATGACTGAACTATTAGCAGAGTTTACAACCCTGTCTGAACTCTCAAAGCTTATTGCAGATTTTTTCCATTTCTGCAAACTGTCTCCATTAGGGACTGTGTGAAAGGTTTTGCTCTGGTGCACGTTCTCTGTTCAATGGCTGCTCAAAGATATCCTGGCTACCATTTTGGATAGGTGGTAACAACCCATCAGGGTGAAACATTTGAGAGGCTGCAAGGGAAGAACTTTGTGAGTAATTTGCCACTGCAGGCAGAGGATGGGGTTCAGCAAACCCAACCCAGAGCTTTAGTTGGGTGAGCATTCACCCCAGGCCCTGGGAAGATGCTCTGGAGCCCAGACTGTAACCCAGTGAAATCCATTTGACATTGCCAAGCTGAAATGTAGTCAAAAGCCCAGGAATGTGTTGCAATAGTTGAGTTTCTTTCATCTGTTCCAATACCTGCAGCCAATCGTTCTGGTACTACCACTAAAATCTGGGACCAGATTTTACAAACATTCTTCTACCCCATTTAGCAACAAAGCATCCCAAACAGCAGCAAAACCTGATTTTTTGAGCACTGAGAGGGTTACTTTTTTTTTTTTTCCCTTCATTCCTCCAGCGTGTCTCATGAGAACTGATTAATTTTGTGACATTTTCTGCTCTTTTTTACTATCTATGCCATGAGAACGATTTGTCAAGGCTGTAATGTGTAATACTTTCAGTATTCTGCACTGCTGTGACCTTCTCCTTCTGTACATTTGATTGACTGACCACCCCACTTTTGATCTACAGGTTTCAGAAGATGGAAGCACACACGAGGCAGACACTTCAGTCACTGAATTATTGTTGAAAAGATCCCAATCACTACATACAGATAATTTCTATGTTGTTCTGTGCATATCTGATGCAACTGTAGTAAAAATTGCAACATAAAATGAGAAGATGCTATGTGATGTACTTACAAAGTGTTTTCATACATCAACAGTGACAAATTCATGAAGCAGGAATCAGATTTCAGTAAGGATAAGACAAGTTAGACCAATGCCCATAATCATCCAAATTTTGGAACTATCTGCTTATGTTTTCATAATGCTGTCATGGACTACAGATTATAAGTCTTTGAGGTGAGGGCTTGAAAAATTAGAAACTAAACAAGAAACATGTGTAATCACCTCCCTGAGAGCAACATAAAAATTAAATTCCATTTATAAGAATAAAATGTTAACTTCAAAGTGGTAAATATTTGGATGCCATAAGAATACAAAGGTGGTTACCATCAGGAGGCCTCCCAGCCTGCAGAGCAAGAAGGCTTTGGTAACTTTAGTCATTAAAAATCAGGATAAAAAAAAAGAGACATTGGCACACACCCAGCCAGCACTGGGCATTATTCCCAAACCACATTGCCCAGGTGGGAAATCTCAGATTTACTCGAGGCAGATTCCAAACAACCTGGTCTGCCCCACAGCCTGGAAAGCTCAGATGCTCACAGGGCTTAATGGACACTTTCTCTTGGGCTTCAGAGCTCAGTGAATTCCCTGCTGGTTGCAGGACTTAGTTATCCCTTTTAGAATACATTTGGGTTTGAGGGAACCTCAAATTATGTTATAAGTACATTGAAACCTCATAGCCCTCACGTTCACCATGGATATTCTGTAACTTCTCTATAATCACCAAAGTCAGCCATGGTGCATGTGCTCCCATTTGAAATTTGAATTAGCTGTTGGTATTTTTTTTTCTCCACGAATATTCCTTTCCCATTAAATGCAATTTCTGGGGGTTTAAAACACTTGTCTCTAAGCAGTAATGATGGGGAAATTGCTCAAGTTTTTGGAGGTCCTTTCAGTTAAGTACCAAAAAGTCTAAAAGCTTATCTTTTAAGCACAAATCTCTTGACTTTGTAAAATTAATTGGGCTGGAAGGTCATCTGAGAATACAGATATCTCTGTGAGGGATATCAAGCTACTTCCTACTTGTGATTGGAAAATACATACAAGTATTTTATTTATCAGATGATGCAGCTCAGCCATGTCCCAGCTGTCTCAAAACACAACTTTAAAAACAGCATATTTCAAGGATTTTAAGTGAAAACTCAGTTCCCAAAATTCATTGTGGTATCTTTCCAGATAAAAGCTCAATATACTGGCAAGACCAGCACTGCTGTTAGAGGCTGGATTGCCAACGTATTACCCCTGCAGCTGGAGCAGCCTGGGCTGGGGGCTTGGGGGGATCCTGCAGATCCCTTACCCAACCCCTCCTGGAAGCTAAGGTGTTAGAGAGGTGAGAAATGCTACTCCAGTCTTTCCTCAGATGTTTTCACGTTGAACTGAAACCAAGCAAACAATTTCATGATCCTCCCCAAGCAGCAGCACTGAGCTCTCTCTTCACTCAAAGAAAGCACCACAGAAACTTTGCTTCCAAATCAACACCACAAATACTGGGAGCAAGAAAACAATTTGTTTTTAAACTCAAACCAGCTGAAGTTGCAAATCCAGATGAAGTATTCAGCCAAGGATCCAATTCACCCTCTCTCATGGGCATTGTGATCCCAAAACTTTTGCAGCAATCCCATTCTGCAGCAATTAACCATTTATATCACAAAATACATTCCAGGAGAAAACACTGTAGCTGACTTGGGCAAAAATGTGGTCTTGGGAACTACACAGAAATCATAGACCAGGAAAGAACTTCCTGATCAAACAGGAGAGTTTAAGCCAGGCTCCTCCACTTGGAGAACTTTGTAGAATCATATTCTACATGGTATTTCTGCCACATCAGGAATTTTCAAGACCTCTGCCAGAAACTGGATGCTATGATAAAACAGCTATTGCTGCTCTTAGTCACTTACAGCTGAGAAATCTGTGGCCAGCTCATAAAACCCATGGAAACACCATCCTTATTTGAAGCACAAGAAGCTAAGCAATGACAGGAGGGAGCCCAGGCACTCGTCTTCAAATGGCCTTCAATTAATGCAAGAGCAAAAGATGCAACTTCAATAGCAGCATCACTTAAAAACATGAATTCATTGAATGTTCTTCTGGGATCTAAAACCACTTCACAGTTCTGGCTGTTGAATGAAAACAAAATATTAGTGCTTGAAGATCATTTGAAATCCCACAGGTTATTCCCAACGAAAAATACATTTGGGTGGTATTAGGATAGACAGAACAGAGCAGCAATGTTTCTGGCAAGAAAGGACAACAGTTCAGTGAGAACTCAGGAAATCAGTGACAGGCTCCAAGTGATCCCCACGTTGAATGCAGAACCAACCATGTTAGCAATTACACCCAATGTGACAACAGATGTAGAACGTAGTGCAGAAACCTGACTTTATTTTTCTTGGAATAGCTGATTTAGAATTTTCCCTAATTATTTTTCTAATATTTTTTCAATGTAAAATAAAGTAAAACATGGGCAGCAAGGATTGGACTCTAGTTCTCTTCCTGAATGAAAACTCTACCTCCTGTTACATTATGAACTTGAGACAATTTTGGAAAACAAAACAAAAACCAATCAACAAACAAAAAAGCCCAAACCTGTCAGGATTTATTTTTTCCTTTTAAAATTCAGGAAGTGGAAAAACACACCCACCCCAAACAGCTATAACCTAATGCTTCACAGTCATCAGGCTTTTGCCACCAAGTCTCTTTCATTAGTATTATTTTAAGTATCTGGCATTAGTGGTGTGTCATGGTATCCATATGCCACCTAGTTCTTCTTTCTATGATGAAAATTAGATATTTTAGATTAGTTTATTTTTATTTCAGCAGGGTTTGAACAGCAATCCAACTGGCCATACTTGAGAAATAACAAGATTTCATGCTACTTCCCAGTAAATTTCTGTGAGGTAAGAGCAACTTCATCAGGGAGCAAATCCTGCCCAAGCAGTGCCTCGGGTCAAAGCTGAGCTGCTGCTTTGGGCACCTTCTGCAAATAGGTGATGGATTTGTGAATTTTTAATACTGAAAAGAGAAAAGAGGAGGCACCCACGGCTGGGGAAACCAGATTGAACTTCCAAGAGCTGTTTAGACCACAGGTAAGGAAACACAAAGGGCTGTGTTTTCCTCTGGGGCATAAATGAATGACTATTGATCACACAACCAGAGAGGGGCAGGAACATGATTACAGGAGTGTGTGCCATAACTTTTCCTTTCTTTAAGCATTTTTTTTTTACTTCTGATTGTTCTGATCTCCCTGGTTCCAAGTTACTTTCATTGAGGTTTTGTTGAAGCTTGTTCATGCACATTTACTTACACAATTAACACAGGAGATTAATAATTTAGTCCCAATAGATTAGTATTTTCTTTATGAAGTTATGCCATAATTGCTATTTCCATTTTATGCTTTACAAGGTAAAGAATATTTTTCAAAGCTGAGACAGTGAATGGGAGATTATTTTACTGCTGTAGGTGTTGAATTAAAGTAACATATAGAAGATGAACTACACCATTTAAAAAATCTTAAAGGATGTGTGTCTACTCATTGGTCAAGCTGAATTAACTTGCAGCTTCCAAGCCAAATGCAGGCTCAAGAAGGAGAGGAATAATTTAGCCACTGAACTGAAACACTAAGTAATCTAAAATTATGCAAATATTCTCTTTGCCCTTGCAAATCTTCACAGATAAACTCTGCTGGTCTTTACTCCTGAGTTTGCATCAGCAATAGCAGTTTCATTCCTTCTAAAACTATGGCAACAAGCATTTTTAGCTTAGGTTTTGTGCAACTGTTTCAGTAGCCAAAGTATATTCAGATCTTAAAATAGATTCTCAGATTTTTTTAATTCAAATTAATTACATTTCTTTGAAACATAAAAACATTTGACAGAAATGCTGTCCAAGATGTACTGAAAATGTTTTCAGCCAAATCACAAAGACATGGCAGGTATCTCTCCATCTCCACATTATCTAAGTAACCCCTTCAAGCATTTCCTTCAAATCATTACACCCTGCAGCTCTCAGCCATTTCTGAGTATTAACATTATACTTCTCACAGCTATCTTTTTAGAGCTGAGAGTTTAAAGTCTACTTGAAGGCTTCTCCCCACATTGGCAAGCTGACTATGACATTAGTATAAACTTATTTAGGTAACATTCCAATGTGTTTCCAGCAAGCATTTAACTCAAGTTTTAGAAGTTTAATATGCAATACATCTGCAAGCTTAATCACTTCTTAAAGACATGTTCTGTTTCTTTTGGAGCTACTGCTTGGAAATATTTTTTTCAGGATTTTTCTATTGTATCCTTTGATATTCCCTAGCAGTGGTGCTACATTGATAAGAACAGGTTTAAAAGGAGAGCTGCTACGGGTTAATTCATAATTATTCAGTTCACTATGTTTAATATAAATCTTCACTGTAATTTTACTCTTCTGTATAGTTTTTAGGAACCAATATGTATTTGTGAAAGACCTCCTCACTTCACTGAAGCTGAAAAGGGAATGTCAGACAGGCTGCCCTGATGTGGAGGAACTTTAGAGATGACCAAAAATCTATTCAGGAAACAAAGGATGTAACAATCCCACCTGTCCTCATTTCTCTCAGAAACTCCTCATACTTAGAAGAAAATTAACCTTTTTTACTGATTAATCACTGAGCAGCTCTGACTGGTGAAGAGAAAATTGTGTTACAAATGAACAGGTACCTGTTATCGAATTACAAGGCATTTTCATCAAAGGACCCAAAAATGCAGCACATTGACCAGTTAACATGTTTCCACTGACCTGGGGGGATTTTTCCAGTTAACAGCTTCTGAAGAATGCTTCCTTTTGATTCTTGTCTCTGACACAAAAATGATTGTCCCATTTAACCACCGTTCTATCACATACATCAGAGAATCCTATTTACTCACACACTACTGGAACATTAAAACACAATAGTGTGATTGTCTCTGGAAGAAAATCTTAAAGATTGACTTTTTTTTTTTTCTTTTTTGTAAAAAAGGGAGTAAGATCAAAAGCTAACTTTAATAGATGTTTGACTAAGGTCATACTCCTAGGAAATGGAACACTGAAGATGAAAGAGAACAAATAGATTTGGCTTTTGATCTCAGCCAAATGCATTTGGCATTGTTTAGCTTTTATAAAATACTTCAACTTTAGGCCACATCATGACTAAAATGAATTGGTTGAAGTCCTGAGGTTTTAATAGTTCAAGTAAGACTTTAACATGTTTCAACACTTGAAAAAAAAATGAAGTATTTGGTTAGAATTTTTTTTTTTCTTACAGAAATTGTCAGGTGAAACCTGGCTAACCTTGCTAATGCTAGATATGTATAAACAATATGATAGATAAAAATATCTATTAAAATATAATTGTTTATACATATTTATAGGTATTTATACATACCTATATGTACAGATAGGTATAAACAATTTTTAAAATATATTTCCCTAATCATAACAAATCGAAGAGTTGCTAAATGAGGACCACTGGTATTCCTAGAAATAAATTTTAGGGAAAAGTACAGAGAAAAGGCATTGGAATTATTCAAATAAAATAAGTAACTGTGTCCCTAGCCAAGAGGCAATATCAAATCATTTTACCAAATTATGTCACAGTTCTAATCCTCCTAAATGGTATTTCAGACATCCAAATCTGTAAACTAAACATTAGTTAGGGAGGAACGTATAAAAATCTTCAACCTATTACTCTCAAATTCTTTCAGTAATAAATAGTGTTTGCTAACTGAAGACAACAGAGGAAAAAGAATTAAGGATAATCAAGCTAACATTCATTACAGCAATATGCTTCAATTATTACTATTGTTAGGGAAAAAATAGTTCTCATTAGTCATTAGAAACACTGCAAAAAGCCTACAAGCCCCTTAGTAGGCTACTCTGACAAAATTTAGCATGGGGTTTTATCAGCTCAGCCCTCTGATGAGGAGCAGTGATGGCAGGAAAAGCCACAGCCCCATGCTTCACGTTGCCTGTTTAAAGTTTTGATAAAAATTAACCATTTATACCACAAAATACAGTCCAGGAGAAAACACTGTAGCTGAATCAGGCAAAAATGTGGTCTTGGGAACTATACAGAAATCACAGGCCAGGAAAGAACTTCCTGATCTTCCTTTCAGATTATTAATATTACTATAATATAACAATGTCAGAGAACTGATAAAAAGCTAAAAGTCTTCAAAGACAGGTGAAGTATTTATCATAATTAAAGGATGATAAGTACAAAAACATATCTGACCACAAACTTTAAAAGTAACTGAGAGAAGGAAGAGATGATGTCCTATACCCTTCTCCACTCATCACAATCCCTTGCTCAAGGGCCACTTAAAACAAAGCAAAAGGCTCAAGAAGCCTCAACCATTTGCTCTCCCAACATCTTAGCCACAAATTTAACCACATGAAGCAATATTTCATTCATTCCTTTTTTATACTATTATTTCTAAAAAAGGGAAAACATCTCAAACGTGCCCCCCATTCATTGTTTGTTGGTTTTTGTTTTTTCCAGAAAAGGACACAGTTTATTACTCTTTAAATTATTAATTACTTTATGTACTATATTTATGCTGCTTAGGCAATATGTATGATTTGCTGAACCCACCTGGATGCTGAAGATCTCTGCAGGCCAGAAAACCCACCAAACTTAGCTCTACCTCTCCCAGGTACAGAACACCTGCACCCAGCAATACTTCAGCTGTGCCATGCTCAAATATTACAAATATTCACCTTCCTTAATGTACTAAGCCTACCAGCAAGACCCTGCCATCCATCACAAATAAACCTATTTTTTTGTTGTTCCTCAGCACCTCAGTTATTGCTCTTTACTATCACAGAAAGACTTACACCTTCAGCCAAACTGGAACCTCATCACTCATATTCTACCTGACTTCAAACACAAGCCAGTATTGATCTATGGTGCTTAAAAATTCCTGCTTTAAAACAGAAGGATTAGAAATGGCAAGAAAAATAATTATATATAAAAAAAGACAGCTGAACATAGAGAAGCTATTTCTGTGTCCCACAGAAACACAGGAGTGGGGGGCAAGGCACCTGCAGAGATTTCCTGGACCTGCTGTCAGCTGATACAAGTTGGAAGATGATCTCACAAAATGGAATGCTTTAATTCTCAACAGTTTCTGTTGATCAAAAAGCAGCACCCAACGTGGAATTCATTCCCTGTTTGTCTCTTCTAAGTTAAATTTCTTCAGTCACTGAAAACGTTCTGTTCTTGAAGCCTGCATTACTTTCACTTCTTTCCCCTTAAGACATTTATCCTACAGAACTTCAATAGATAAGTTTCCTTTGTTTCAAGAGCTGGACACTTGCTGGTCCACAGCCCTTGTTTTTCTTGAAGGATACAAAAAGCTTACACCATTAATTATACAGCAGATTTAGTCACCTCCACACTAGGTCTTCGTCTCATCCTTTTCACTGGCTGACAGCACAAACCTACATCTGGCATTTTATGGGCTTCCTGGAGGAGGTATAAGTTTATCTGCAGATTAAACTACAGAATTTATTGTTGGAATTTCTGAAGAAAGGAGTTCAAAATCAGACAGGACTTCTTTTAACGTCACGTACAGAAATTTGCTGAATGACAGAAAATAAACAAACATTATGATTAAAGCAATCAGTGGAATACTACAAAAATATTTCAGTTTTATTGTAAAAAAGGTTGTACTAAGTCTTGCAGTGGGCTCAAGTTTGACAATACCCTGCTCCTTAAGCAATGAAATGCCTAAGCTCTCCACAGTCTACTCTATCTAGTTCTGTACAAAAAAGGGAATCTATTAAAAAACAAGAGTGTATTTATGGATAAAAATGATCTTCTCACAAATAGAACACACACAAATCTAGGAAAAAAATGTAAGCAAAATAGTACTTGATTAATTTGGTCCTTAGTTGGAATATAAAAGGGCCAGCATTATCTGTTGGAACACATCATAAGACTGATTTATATTACGAAGACTGAACAATTGAGATATATGCTTATATATCACATTTCCTAAGAGGCATCATGGGATCACACCATCTGGTATGGAGACATCAATAATTGTACCTTTTAAAAAAGAATCCAGAAACCACGAATTAGAAGTATGAGGTTTTCTTTGAAAATATAGAAAATCTTTGAAAATATAGAAAATCTTTGAAAATATAGAAAATAATAATAATTATAATAATAATAATAAATTAAAATAGCAGCCCAGAAAGGTGTAAGCAGAAGTAAACTCAAGCCTTGCCGGCAGGAGCTGCTCCTTGCAGTGTTCTTGAACCAGAGTCTGGCTGCTGGAGCACAGACCCTGCAGTTACAGAGAAATCTGCTGCTGCCCCTTTTGTTTATGCTTGAGTTCAAATGCTCATCTTTTTAAAAAGAGCAATTTGAATGAGATAGCATCATAGGCAAAAAGACTTAAAGACAATAAAATATATTCATTCACTCGCTGATTAAAATACCCCACAGAACTGTTTTGTCCCAAATAATGCAAAATCTCACAGAACATATGCTGCTGGATTTTGCTGCTTTATTGCTGGAAGAAATGCCCAGCACTGAAAGGACACACTCTCACATTATATTCATGTCTAGACCTGGACTGAATTTGATTTTCAGGCTGTCCAGACACAGGAGAACCCAGAACTGGGGTGATGAAACCCAACTGCATCCAAAGCATTTCCCTGGTGCTCAGCAGCAATCCCTCCACAAACCACTCCCTTAGGATCTGCGTGGTGATGATGTGTGTGTGACCAAAGCAAGCACAAACTTTCTGGCAATTCTTCAGGAAAATCATTTGACTGGAAGCCTTCGAGCTTCCCAGCCTCTGGAATTAGGACTGAGGCAGAGAAGCACCAGTGAGGAAGAGTCCTTTGTTATCCCACAGCTGGGAAGCCCTTTAGGCTGAGCAGGGTGAGGAAGAGCCAGCATCCTTGCCAAGTTCATATGTAACTTTTCTTGCCACGAGCAAAACATTTCAAGGCTATAAAAATATAATCTGTAAGCACTTGAACATATGTCTGTGTTATTTATTGTCAACTGTATTCAAGCGACTTAACTGTGGATTCAAAGAGTGAGCAGGTTCTGAGAACTAAATGTGGGCTATTACTTTGAAAAACTTGCCCTAAACAATTTTAACCACAGGTAAAGAGACATATTCCCATGTATGTACCAATAAAACTGGATTTTGTTCCATAACACCTGGGATAGGTCCCCAGATTTACTGAACCTGGGATTACTCTAATTTAGAACTAGAGACTAGACATTTTTTGGTCAAAACCAGAAATGTTTACTCTTCTGGACAAAGCGCAGAAAACAAACACTCTCTGGGAAATGAGTTATTATTCCCTGCCTGAAAGACCTCATAATCTGATGACCATAACATCACCAATAATGAGATGAAACCAGACTCTAAGCCAGAGTAGAAATAACAACTCTTTTATGAATAATTCCCACCAGTAATGTGGGAAATTGGACAACCCACTGTCTGGTCTTATTTTATTTAGTCCAAAGAGAAAAAGGAGAGGGAGAGCTGTGTGACTGGATTTCAATTGCCTTTACTCACAACTTCCAGTTGCATTCCCCCACAGATGACAAATTGCTCTCTTCCACTCCTGTCTTTCCTATTTGGCCAAGCTGAACAGAAGGCAAAGATGTCTCTTGTCCCCTGACACATTAGTATTCATTATGGTGAAAAGTAAATGAGAACTATTTCATCTTCAGAGTGCTATCCTAAGACATTAACATCTAATAGCAATATTAAAGTCACATTACAGGTCTTTAATCTGTGGCAGTAATAATGGTGTCTACTTTAATAAAAATACACATTAAAATAAATATTTGGGCTATCCACTTTTAGGAGTTTGCAAACTATATTATTAGCAAATTGCAGAGACTTGAGGATATTTAGAATTATATTTTGAGAGAGCAGCACAGTGGCAGTTACAGCAACTTGTTTCCTTTTCCCTGCTTACTCATCCTCTCCTAGAGAGAGATGAGAGTTATTTTATCAGGATTTCTCATGTTAATAATCTCAAAAAAGAAGCAAACACATAGAAAAACTACCCATGTGTCTTGAAATCAGTAACTAAATAAATAACCATAACAAGCCAGAGCTCAGGAATTCTCCACATCTGCAAGTCTCCTCCACAGCACAGCCAACACATTGCTGCCTCCTGAAATATTCCTTATCCAATTTTCACTGGAATTCTACCAGAGGGGCCAGCTCTTAAAGACAGAGCTTTTCATGCAGTTTAGTATATTGCAATATGATAATTGTTGTTTAATCAGGAAAGTAATCTTTGAAGGGGGAGGCTTTCATTTCCAAGGTTCCTGCACTGATCATTTGCTCCCAAGTCACCTGGCACTATTGGAAACACTCCGAACACACCAACAGTTCAGAAAACAATTTACTGGTGAGTTTATTTAAAAGTTATCAATCACATTTATGGCTCTAAGAGCTGCCCTTTCAATCCGCTAAGGAGTTTGAAAATGTATCAGACTAAGTTCTTGCTGGTTTGCATTTACAAAATTGAGTGTCAGCTTCAAAGTTTTGGGAGCTCAAACAGTCAAACACGGACACGTTCATTTGCAATGCTGCAGGCACAGCATTAGCCAATGAGATATTCAATAATTAAGCTGCTTACCAAAAGTAAGGAAAAAAAAAAAAAGCATATTTTTGCTCTTGGCTTCACAGACAGTGCAATCAGCACTTTCAGACTGCAAGGTAGTCTCTCTTTGTGTTTGTTTTTGGCTGACTGACGACGTTCCCTCACCAATAATATGTTCCTGCTTCCTCTTTTTCTTTTCTTTTCAGAAATTGCTCGACTGAAGCAACTGAAAGGCTTCTAAATATTATAGCAGCACTCCCTTAAAAAAAGACAGGAAACACTTGGGAAATGGAGTCCCCCCCGAAATTTTATTTTATAAATTCTCTATCTCCTATTTACCCCTTTTTCTGCCCAGCTGCTCTGCCAGGATGCTGTGCTGAGATGCAGAGCAGATGACAAGCTGGGGAGTATCAATTACAAGTGATGGCAGATGAGGTGAGCTGCTACAAAGAACAATGTCTCCCATTTGAAATTTCTGCTCTTAATCTTTCTTGGAGAGATCATTCCTGTTGGCCTGGACTTGAGCATTTGATGAATGGGTCAGCAGCTAGAATCTGTATGAGCAAATGAATAAGATGCACATCTCATCCCTCAAACCATAATGAAAATTTTTATGAGATTGGATTCATGCATTGAGATGACCTAAGAGTATGTTCCTGGTTTTTTTACATATTACAATTTAGTTATCAAGTGACAGCATGAAGACAAACTAGCACTAACCACTCCTGAAAGCTGAGAAAGTAACTCATAGGTGAGTGGTATTACTATAAGTTGATACTTAATCTTAAATAATAATAATTACATATAACAGCACAAAGGCAAACTTTTCTCATTGTGTATGTTCCAATCTTTTGGGGTTTTTTTTGAGAACTGATGACAAAAACATTTAAAATGAACTTTCATGGGTTGAAAACCTTCCTAAATTGCCAAAAGTTGCTAAGTTCTATAATTTTTTTCTTAATTATCATGCAATGGACCACAGAACTAGCCTACAAGTAATACCTGTATACATCTGAAAGAAAAGGACCATAAGTCATGCTGAAGTGCCTACACACATCCCCAGACCTCTGTATTGTCAGAACTGAGCATGTTTACAGTAGAAAGGATCTTACTTCTCCAAGCTTCATTCCTGCAAACTTTCTATTATAAATTTTACTTAGAGCCACTAGCACACTCTTTACATTGAAAAAAAAAATGATGAAGCCACTCTCAGGAGAGACTAACTTCCCATGGATATTATTTCTTCTCTCCATGCAAACCTGTCCAACTGAAAAAGCACAGGCAAGAAACAGGCACAGGCTGCAGGGACTCTGAAGGATGCAGAGCTCCCCTTCACACCTTGGGGAAAGAAAAAAAACCTCTCTTAGAGAGCTGTCACCTAAGTCCCCCCATGTTCCCATTTAAAAAAAAAAACAAAACCAAAAAAACCCAAAAAAAGAACACCAGCACTTCAGAAATTCACAGTCAGATTTTCAGATGATTTAATGACATGAACTAAAAATTCTTCAGGAAAAACATTCACTTTCTTTGCTCAACCCACGTCAAGTTTGCTCAAGCTTGTGTTTCTTCAGCAAGGCCATTAACTGATATAAATGATATTTAGCAGGGAGAGATTCATTCCTTCATTCTCTCTTTCATGATGCAAAAAGATTGAATTGTCTTTCAATTATTAAAAGCCAAGAATAATGATACCCTTAAGAAGGTGAAAAAGTACAACAAAAATATATATCAACTGTTACAGCCTGGACAATGAAATACAAAAATATGATGAAGAATACCCACAATCAGCACATAATTTATTGATTGCCCTTTCTCAAATGAAGGGCCATCAGCTAGTTTAAAAGTAAAATTATGTGCTAAAATAACAGCAGAGAGAGATAAAAATTACGAGGGTCATGCAAGGGGAAAAAGATGTATTTTCAGCAAAGATTTTTAAATGAGATAGAGAGTCAATGAGGCAGAGAAATACAGAAAAGCCCTTCTGTGCCAGAAAGAATTGCAGAAAAGCAGGTTCTTTTAGCATTAGTTGTGAAATGTTGAGTGGCAGTATGGAAAACTAAAAAAAGTGAAGTAGACATTCCTGAAATGAACTGCTGTAATCCTGCTTTTTAGAGTGATATAAATTACACTGGAAAAAAGGAAATGGTCTGAGAGGCCAGGCAAACTGGGAAGAAGAAAGGACTTGCTAAAGATGTGTGATCAAGTTGTACGACTGTAAAAATGATTTTCAATTTTATATAAATCATTAATTGCATCACCCAGCTCTCTACTGAACATCCAGCTTTGAAATCCTTCCCACAGCCAATTCCAATCCCTGCAACCACTTCTTGGAGCTGGGCTTGGCCTCAGCCTTTTGTCACCACCACTACAGGTGTCATTTCTCTTTCACCATCTGCTGCCACTGAATTTAGGGTCAAGTGAGGGGAAAAAAGGCAGTAAGTGACAGACAAAGGGCAAATACTTGACCACTCAGATAAAGTTCAATGGATTTGCAGCAATAGGCAGAAAGTTTTAACATAAAGTGGAAAAAAAGTTCAACTTCCAACAGCAGAAATAAACACTGGGACACTTTACCAGGGCATGGGATGAATTTTCCATCACTTGACTTTTCTGAGCTGGGACCAGCTGTGCTGCTTAAATGCTGCTCTGGTTTAGCTGCAAGTTTCAGGCTTAACACAGGAACAGCTGAGTGAAATTTCATAGCATGGATTACACAAGAGGCCTGCACAGATTGCCAGTGTGGTGCTCCCACACATTTCTGTTCACTCATCCACACAACCCAAGAGCCATCCAGGTCCACAGGCTGTCACCTGCCCTGCACATCTACCCTGTGGGAGAGACAGGACCATTGCAAGCTGGATATGGCATAACTTCATTTGTGTGTGTGTGTACCATGGCTGGAAGCAGACTGTTTGCACTCAATAATTATGTATGCATGATAATATAATAATTATGTATGCAGTTAATTTGTTTGTCGTATATTCTGGTGAAATTTAAACTTCTTAAGAACATTTATTGTATATTTGTTTTACTTGCACGTGCATCTCCTCTTTAGAAACATGTATCTGTAACATGAAAGAAGAGTTGGTTAAAACCTGGCTACCTGATGGCTTTTTTTCCACCCACACATGTATTCAGGATGATTAACAAGTTTACCCATGCCTCATATGGAAATTATTTCTGTCCTTAAGTTTCTTTCAATGCATCTTGAGACTGACTGCAACACTGCTGGTGAGTGAGGGACTGAAAAGAGTTATGTTGGTATCATCCATGAGGGCACCTGCCTTGTCCCTCTGCTTCAGGTGTCTGTAGAGCAGATATTGTCACCACGGTGCTGAGCTCAGGGCTGCCTGGCAGTGACAGGGGCCACCCCAGCACTGAGGGCATCTGTCTGGCTGTCTGTCTGCACAACCTGATTGTGATTTTGGGGAACGCACTGCTCACCCCCCTGCCTGCAACAGCACATCTGCCATGCTCCACTGCCTGAAAAATCACAGACTCATGGAATGGGCTGGGCTGGAAGTGACCTTAAAGCTCATCCAGTTCCAACCTCCTGCCATGGGCAGGGACACCTCCCACCAGCCCAGGTTGCTCCAAGCCCCATCCAACCTTCAACACTGCCAGGGATGGGGCAGCCACAGCCTCTCTGGGCAACCTGGGCCAGGGGCTCAGCACCTTCACACTGCAGAATTTCTTCCCAATGTCCAACCTAAGCCTCAGATCCCTCCAATCCAGGATCTTTGTGCCCTACCAAAGGATGATGCAGAACAAGATTCCTCTCCTTAAAACACCTCCCAGGTACCAATGGGGACTCTCCCTTCCTGCACACCCTCAAGCAGGTTCTGAAAAGAAGAGCCCACAGCACCAGAGGGGCAGGAACCACAGCAGCTCTCCTGGTGCCAGTCTGTTGGAAACCATCAACCCCCCCGTGACAGCATTTCTCAAGTGGACATGGAATTACTTTGGCCTCCCCCACACAGCTTGAGAGGAGCCTTCTGATTCCAGTTCTCCATTGTAAGACACACAAGGCAATACCCTGAGTCTCTCCTGCAAATCTCAGCCCTTCACAACTACACCCTGCACAGTCCAGTTGAAATGGAAAATACTAAAGAGGTGTTAAATCTATCAGTGTACCATGCACTTGTATTAGATTATTTATAAACCTTTCAGAACAATAATCTCCCAGGTAAGTTGGAGCAATAGGCAACAAGAATGGCAAACTTGTGGGTTTTTTCCAATCACGTGTTCTAATTTTTTCCAATTAATGTTTTCCCCCCAAATTGTCAAATGCAATTCAACAAAAATTGCAAATTACTCGATTGTGAAACCACATTGAAATCTAAGCTTTTCTCTGGCTATCAGAACACGTCAGTCCAAGCTGCACTTCAGAGCAGTTCCCCAACCTGGGAAATTTAGGGCTGATCTTAATTGAGCTGAAGCTTCTGTGCTCAATCTGCTCCAAATCTGCCCTGACTCTGCTGTGGCTCTGCTGGTGTGGACACGATGGCAATGGAAGCACAGAGGCAAGGATGAGCAGCTGATGAGCTGTGCTAATTCATTTCTAGGTCTGGTTAGTTTGAGCAGCCCCAATAATTGGGCCTCAATCCCTGACCTACAGAATTTCAAGCATCACTTCACTCACACAAGAGATTTTGCATCCAGACAAAATACAGATTATGGGTGATGCAGCAGGAAAATCATTTGTGGTAAAGAATTATTATTTTACTGGAGATCTGTTTAACAATAAAAGTACAAAAAAATCCTTCCAAACATGGCACTGTAAAGTAAGTTTACCTTGGTGGACCTAACTGCTGCTAAGTACATAAATAAATGATGTGGGAGTGAGTAGCAGAGTTTAGATGTAGTTACAGTCAGACACTAACAGTTTTTAGCATACTACCTGATAAGTGCTTACAATACAGTGGTATTTCCCAGCTCTCCATGAGAAAACATTCCTTGCCCAAGAGTTGACGCAGTCAATCCAAAAATCAGTATCAGAAGTAGTCAAAACTTCCACCTGAAAAAGCCCTAATAATTTAAATAAGGAAGAAAGCACATTTATGCAGGGAAAAAAGCCTGTTGGCTTTGCTAACCAGCAGCAGAAGAATGGCAGTATGCAGAGTATCCTACCAGATTTCAGACATGCTAAAGCATTAATTCAACTCTAAATGTCTGTCTGTCTCTGCAGTAAATGAGGAAAACTCAAATATCTTGAAGAACACATAGGAAAGGATGCTGTATCTATAGCTGAACTATCACTACAGTCACTGTCTTCGTCTTTGCCACCAGCTCTGGCATTTCCATAACATGAGCACACCAGCCCAGAATCTGAGCTTTCTATTTTCAAAGTCAGGCTTTTAAATTAATGTTTTCCCTGCTTAGAATATTTTTAAACCCCCACAATTATAATATCAGATATATTTGTTAGCAACTGCTACCCAATGAAGCATGTCTCAGCAGGAGTGTTATTTCTGAGAAACCCAAAGTCCCCAAAGGAAGTTACTCAAGTACATCAAGATGGTATAGAAATATTTTAGGTGACAGCAGAAAAACCACTCACCCCTTGTAAATAACAAATGGGTTAAAATAATGCCATTCATTTCTTGTTTCAAGTATGGGTATTTCTATGATAAAACAGCTCATTTAATTTCACTCCAGTTAAATTGTGAATACAGTTTACAAACTTATCCTTACTATGGCACCCCTGAATCAGTGACAATAGAAAGTGCTAAGAACACAGCATGAAAGTCAACGAGGGACTCTACCTGCTATTCATAAACCCAACTAAAAAAATTGGCAATATTTAAATAAAACTCAAGTTCCCTAGTGACAGACTGTCATGATCGCTCAAGAACAAATCAAAATACTCACCAGAAAATACTACCCTGGGATCAAACAAGAAAATTCGTAACATATTTCTCCTATTTTTATATAGATATGTTTATATTTATACATTTGGATATGTGCATGGATGTTTGTAGTTTTTTATATATATATATAAATGCATTAAATCTGATCCTTGGCCCTAACCCCACAAAAAGAGAAAAGGAAGGAAAATAGGATTCAATATAGCCGAGGTCAAAAGTGCCTCACTGAGTTTATGATCCCAGGATATTTCAGGTCAAGAGCTCCAAATTTTGTATTTCATTTGTGTTAACAGAGAAATAAATAAACCTGCATCCAGGCTGCCTGGCAGACCTGGAGGGAACCTGCAGCCTCCAGTCTCCCCAGGGCATTTATTAGGCAGAACTTAGTGCCACAGAACACCCGGGGTTGCTGGAAGGCACACCTGGTTATTAAAAATAGAGAAGGCAAGGAGAATTCCTTTTTTCTGTTGGAATTGTACCTCCAGCCTGTTTAGCAGGACACGAGTGATGCTGATTCAAGATTTCATGTTACATCTTTAATTGTGGGCGTTTAGCAGACTGCCTCTTATTATTAAGATACTGCTGGCTTTTATTGTCAGTGTGGCCACAGGACAAGCCTAATAATTACTAGCACCAGAAGCAGCTTGTGGTTTTATATTACATTGAGGTAAATTACACTGGAATTAGAGTGGATTACTTTTATCAAATGGGGAATAAGCTGTTAATTAACTCCCCGCTGTAGCAATCTTTTTCTGAGCTTGCAACTGTTATTAGCTCTAGATTAAACTGTTGAATTAATTTCCCACTTACTTACTATTTCAAGAGTTTTTAATTTACCTGGCAGCAGTTTTAATGGGAAATTGTATTAGCGAGCATAAATTGTTTTTTGGGAAGGGTAAACAGTTTGTGATAATATTTATTAAGTCGTTTTGTTTGAGCAAAAATATAATTGCAGTTTTAATTAGTGCATGGTTGTTGGAGTATTAGGTTTGAGATTACATTATGGCATTCTGAGGAAACAATCACCCAGGTAATCCCAGCATTTACAACTGATAACAAACAGAAAAGCTCAGACAACACTGCTCTGACCTGTCTGTGCACACATGTACACACGGTTGGAACAGCCACAGAGCATTTTCTTTGGACCAGGAGCACAGAATTCCCCTCTATAAGGGGTGGTTGGGAGAGATGTCAGCAAAGCAGCAGAATGTTGTGTATGGTCAGTGGGCACATTTCTGCCTTTTCCTATTTAAAATATGAGATGTTCAGATCTTTCAGTAGGGCAAAACCTGTTTTAAATACAGTTTTCTAGCCCTGCTTAGTGCTGTGTTGACAGGAAGCCCAAAAGATGGCTCCAAGACATTAGAAGAATTTTTTTTAAAAAGATAGCAAGAAGGCAAAACAATTAATCCACTACAATAAAGTGCAGCAGATTATGTACTTTGTTACTTCTTGGGTGTATATATAGCAGTTCATTTCCTGAAGTCTGCTGGTGACTGTAAAATCCTAGGTGGGGTTCTTTAAAGACAACTGTAATGTACTTTTGAGTAACAACATATGCAAACTGCTTTGGTTCTATTTATAATTTTGGTTCCATTATATAATAATCTATTTATTGACAAAGACGAAGAAAATTCCAATAGTTTGCTATGCCCTAATACATCCTACTCAGCAACAACTGCCCCTCCAGCAGCATGGTAAATAGCAGAGGGCACCACAAGCAGGGCAGGACACCCAGCCTCAGGAAACATCCAACCTCCCAAATTCCTGGGAGCAAAACTGGGAGATTCCAGAGCCTCATTTTCAAAGAGCTGAACTCTTCTTTCTCTTTTCCAGCTGCAGTGTTGTTGCCTGTGGAAGATGTCCCCCAGACATGTGTGGTCACCTTAAAGATGCTGTCAGACGGAGCAGCTGGGCTGCTCTTTATCTTGCTTCAAAAATCCATTCTATTGTTAAACTAACCTGACTGAAAAGGGTTAAATAAAGGGTGACCTGAGCCCCTCAGCCTGAAGATATGAGGGGACAATTCCTCTCTGCAGGGCTGTGGTAATGAGGATTTCAACATGACAGAGCCATCATGGCCAAGCCCATGGGCTCCACCTCTCTGACCCTTCCAGCACATCATGGAAGCTGCTGCAGCTTCTTAGAAAAAAGCAGTGAAATGCAGAGCACTGGACTTAATTCCTGACAAACACTGGAAGAGTTGACTCAGGTGTTCCGTTTCTTTTTTTTAAACTCTTACCAAATGGATGTATTTTGTTATAAAACTTAGAAAGGATGTAAAAAGAATACCAGAACCTCCCAGTTTACGCAGTATCAACGCAGATATTTAGAATCATAGAACTGGCTGGGTTGGAAGGGACCTCAGAGATCATCAATTCCAACCCTTGATCCACTACCGGTTCCCAGCCCACGGCACTGAGTGCCACATCCAGTCTCTTTTTAAATATCTCCAGGGACAGAGAATCCATCACTTCCCTGGGCAGCCCATTCCAATGCCTGATCACCCTCTCCGTAAAGAAATTCCTTCTAATATCCAACCTAAACTTCCCCTGGCACAACTTAAGACAATGCCCTCTTGTCTTGTTGGTAGTTGCCTGGGAAAAGAGACCAACCCCCCCCTGGTTCCAACCTCTTTTCAGGGAGTTGTAGAGAGTGATGAGGTCTCCCCTGAGCCTCCTCTTCTCCTGGATGAACAGCCCCAGCTCCCTCAGCCTCTCCTCACAGGATCTGTGCTCCAGTCCCTTCACCAGCCTGGTTGTCCTCCTGGACCTGCTCCAGCACCTCAATCTCCTTCCTGACCTGAGGGGCCCAGAACTGGACACAGGACTCGAGGTGTGGCCTCACCAGGGCTGAGCACAGGGGCAGAATCACCTCCTTGGACCTGCTGGCCACGCTGTTCCTGATCCAGGCCAGGATGCCATTGGCCTTCTTGGCCACCTGGGCACACTGCTGGCTCATGTTCAGCTTCTTGTCAATCCAAACCCCCAGGTCCCTCTCTGTCTGGCTGCTCTCCAGCCACTCTGTGCCCAGCCTGGAGCTCCCCATGGGGTTGTTGTGGCCAAAGTGCAGGACCCGGCACTTGGCCGTGTTGAACCTCATCCCGTTGGGATCATCCCAACTCTCCAGTCTGTCCAGGTCCCTCTGCAGAGCCCTCCTGCCTTCCAGCTGATCCACACTCCCCCCCAGCTTAGTGTCACCTGCAAATGTGCTGATGATGGACTCAATCCCCTCATCTAAATCATCAATAAAGATATTAACCAGAACTGGCCCCAACACTGATCCCTGGGGGACACCACTAGTGACCGGCCGCCATTTTGATGCAGCCCCGTTCAGCACCACTCTCTGGGCCCGGCCCTCCAGCCAGTTCCTAACCCAGCACAGGGTGCTCCTGTCCAAGCTGTGGGCTGAAGCTTTGTCAGGAGAATGCTGTGGGAGACGGTGTCAAAGGCTTTGCTGACGTCCAGACAGACACATCCACAGCCTTCCCCTCATCCACCAGGCGGGTCACCCGATCATAAAAGCAGATCAGATTGGTCAGACAGGACCTGCCCTTCCTAAACCCGTGCTGGCTGGGTCTGATCTCTTTAAATTCAGAAGAACACTGTTCATCCTAGCCTTACAACTGGGTCATGAAGACATAAGCCCATGAGGTTCTCAGACACACTTAAAGTGGCCCAGAGTCAAGTGGGATAGGAATGTGACAGAACTGACATAAGGTTTCATCATTTCCTATAAATACTGGCCAGTGCTGCAAAAATTATTTCACGTTGTGCCATGACCTCAACTGGTACTGATTTTCAGGAACTTAATGGAGGTGAATTGAAAAACCAAGAGGACAACTGCAAAAAAAGCTCCTTGACCTTACAAACTCCACATTACATACAGTGCTTGTGCTTTTTTACCTTGACATCTGATATGGACAGAATTCATAAATGTAAATGAGCAGGAAGCTACTTAAACTGTTCCAAAAGACCCAGCATGATCTCAAAATGTAACTGGATAAAAAAGCTGTTTAAAGCATCACACAGTGATGCAAAAGGAGTTCATGAGTAACAACTGTTTCATAGCTTTAAATATATTTGTGCATTGATCTACACAATAGAACAAACATCAGCAGGAAATAAAAGTTTAGATCATTCTAATTTCCCAATCTGTAGCTTGTATGTGGTTTAAGATCAGATTTACTAATGGAAACCTTTTACCTGTGGATTCAGAAATCTTTCTAATGCTTTGAGAAACTGGTCCTAATCCACTTTAGGCCTTGTTGAGTCTTAGTCTGCAAGTCGTGTATGGCAGGAATCAGTTTTAATGCATTTTAATTTATTTTAGTAGCTTTCCTAATTAATATATTATTTTAGTACTGGTAAATTTTGGATTTTAATACTATGGATCGTGGCTGTTTTCAACCTCGGAATAAAAGAAGGCACTTTTAGAGCTTGCTATTGACAATCAAGATACATCAGGAGAAGTAAAAAATCTTTAAGCCACAGTACTGGCTCAGAGACTGCAGGTGAAATTGCTTCCAGTTCAGACACTAGAGAAAAAAAACCCCAAAAGGTCTCTTGCTGTTTCAAGAAGTATTTTGTACCTTTCAGAAATGCAGAAAAGTTGCTCATATTCTGCATTCTGCCTTCCTCTGTGGTTTCCAGTCTGGATTTTCCAGAGCTCAGTCCCACCTCATCTCGTGCTATAGAGCCCTCATGTATTACACCAAAATTCCCTGCTGAAGCACAGGAGAGACCCCAAACCCCTAACAACTGAGGAGAATCCACCTCTTTTTAAGTCCAGCACAATCCTCACCTTCAAAGCACATGCCAGCAGTTACACACTATTAATGCAACCCAAAAAAAGAACTAGATTATTAAAAAAAAAAAAAAAATCTACAACAAAACCAAAAAAACAACAGAACAGCAGCCAAACAACAACAAAACACCAAAGCACGAGCAGCCAACTCCAACTGTGATCTATTTTAACCTTTACCTGTTTTTTTTTTCTGATTCAGTCCCTTGGCCAGAGGTCACATCCATCCCCCCCAGCACCCTCTGATCTCCTGCTCCAGCCTTGCCACCCTTTTCCCTGCTCCCCAACCCTCTGTCTTACCCCTATCATGCAAAGACTCCTTCTGAAGCATCTGGAGAAAGCAGAGAGAGAAACTAACTCCAAAAAGCGACTTGGGAAAGAAGTTCTGGAGGCCATGCCTGAAGTCCATCCCTCCAGGGTGACCTCCACCTTGAACTGGGGCAACTGGAGGCTGAGAGAAGCAGCTGCTGACAATTGATGGGGAACTCTGATGGAACATCAGATTCAGGTGTGAGCAATTACACTGCAGCAGTAAATGCAGCTGGAAATCCTATCATGCTGATTAGCGTTTGTTCTGGCTTTCTGTTTCAGCTGTTTCCATCAGCACTTTTTGTTTTCTGTGTTGTGTTTGAGGTGTGGTCAATGCTAGAAAACATTAAATGCTCTGGAAAAAGTCGACAATATGCTTTTTTTTTTCTTTTTAATTCAAAGAGAAACATAAAAAAATGTTCAACGGGAGTTTATTCAATTATTTTTAGTTCTCAGTTTATGATGATTTCACTATTCAAAATGAGAATTAAGATGGAATGTGCTGACGTTCAGAGTAGCTTTACAGCCTTTTTAATACAGAAGTAATTTTAAAAATAATAGTCTTAAAATAGTAAAAAACCAAAACCTAATAGTTTTGCTAAATTACCTTTTTATTACATGGTTGCAATTAGCATTCCCTCAGCCTCCCACCCAACATGCAGATTGTTCCCTTTTTTCTCTGAAGGAAATTATGAGATGATAGAAGTACAGAAGATACTTCAACCAAATGCTGGAACCTCAACTGAAAACACAAGTAATGCAGCATTCCCAGAATGATTTGTTGCAGTAGATTCCCAGAGAAGTTAACAGTTCTTAAGGATGAATGTAACTTATAAAGCATGTTTCTTGCATATGGTAATAGAGATTATTCTACTAAACTCATCAGTTATTACATTTAACATGCACTATGCTAAAAATTACAATCAATAAAATGCTTTCAACCTGAATGTGGTTTTTCTTTCTTTGAAGTCATTGGAAAGCTGCTGTGGTTTTAGTTAAGGTATCCTCCTCTGGCATGAGGAAAATGTTACACTACAGGTGCAGAAAAGATTTAATCCACATGTTGCAAGGTTACATATGGATCTCAACAATGCATTCATCCTCAGCTCCCTTCAGGTCTGACTCTTACAGGGCAGAAGAAAAATGGCCCAATTCTGAGGCCATTTCAGTTCCCTGGATTGTCAACACCTCTCAGTTCATCTGCAAAAGGTTTTGTGAGATGGACTCTGATTATAATTCCATCATTTAATAAAGCTAAAGAGCTTAAAATAGACAGAAATACCCATCCTGAGGGAAAGAAAAGAGGTCTGTGGGTTGAGAACAGTGCTACAAAAACCACTCAGCTTTGTCCCATCACAGGAATGTGTAGAGCAACCCCAACCAAGGCTCCAGCCAGGGAGCTCAGGTGTTCTGACAGGAAAGTCAATATTACCACAGAGACCAGACTCAAACCCTGCTCAAGAATGCTGTAAATAACCAAAATCAAATTTCAAGATATTGTAATGAGACCAAACTTAATAAGTGCTTGGGTACAAAAAATTATTAATTCTCCCCCCTGCCTTAATGAGCACAGCTTTTAGTGTGGGGTTCTGTAGAGAAAGTTCCCATTTGGAAATTCCAAATGGCTTCTCAATATTTTTTTAATTATCCTCCTCTTAAGGCATAAATATTTTACTGTAATAAAATCAGTCCTATTTCCCAAAAGACTGTATTATAAGCACAGTGATACAGAAAATGAAAGAGCTTAAGAATTCCAGAAAAAATCCTCTTACTTCCTGTTCCATTTTCTCCCTTAAACAGAAAAAGACAGTTTTGCTCAAGAGTGCTCAGAAGAAGCTAGCCTGTGAGCACAGTATCTGCAAAACTGGGAACCTTTCTTCAAAAAATCCTCAGGGACTCCATGTAACTATTAACCATGTGTTGTGTTCTTCAAGGAGAAAGGGCAGCCTCATGAGGGCAAATACACTCAAGCTTTCTTTGGAGAATTTCATATTTACCTATCAACAACAGGTAAAAATGTGTCATTTCTTCATTCTGCATGATGCCATTCCTTAAAAAGGATATTGTCAAATTATAATCTCTCAGGCTACAGTAGGGCAGAGTTAAGATTAGCTCTCTACTTGATACCACATTCATCAACCTGAACCTGCTTGACATCCCTATCACAGGACAGAAGTTAGGAACAAAAGCAAGTCCTACCACACCATCCAGAACACAAAACCAAAGGTGTTAGATTGAAGAGAATTAATTTTTTTTAAATTTTTTTTTTTAATCACATCCAATAGAAACCTATTGAGAAATTCATGGAAATGTTCAGAGCTCCATTTGTTAGTGTGCTATTTATGTATGTGCATACAAACACATGGAAATCAAGGTATATCTTTGTATGAAATGAAATAGAAATTTTGTAGTTGTGATTCTAAGTCCAAAAGCAGCAAATTTGAGACAGCTGTACAAAACAACAGGTGAAGAGAGGTCAGAACCAGAGCCAAATACATTCATTCACAGGAGATACAAATAATAGTAAACACCTGGGATTTGAAGAGTCTTGAGCTTTGCAAACTTTATCTGGGTTTCATCAGGGAAAAAGAAAGTTCTTAAATCTGAAAGAAAAGAACACTATTAAAAGCACAATCATGCTACTAGACCTGAATTTCATCCTCTAGCAATGCAAAGTTTTCTTTAGTGCTAAGCTGGGGAAAAAAAAAAAAAAAAAAGTGACCACAAGCAATGTAAAAACCTTTAAAAAGGTTATGCAAGGCACACCATGTCCTGGGGCTGTGCACGACGTGGTCTCTCCATGTGTCCAACTGCCAGGAGTGTCCCCAGGTGAAAGTTTGGAGCTCAGGGATGGGATGCAGAGCAGCTCCTGTTCTCCAAGAAGAGAGGTGGTGAAGGTTTAGTGCTGCCTGATCCCATGCCTGCTTCCCTGCCTTTTTCCCTGCCTGAACCACAGCTGGGGACCACCCTGAGTGCAAGAGGCTGTCCCTGAGAGTTAATCCCAAGCAGGAGCCAGGATGCCCCTGAGCTCCCTGCCAGCCCCGTTGGGGCTGAGTCAGGCAGGCTGTAAAATGTCAATGATGCCTTTAAATTCTAATGGTTTCAAAACTGCTGTAAACTTCTGCAGCAATCAAAAATAATCTGTCATGGGACTAAGGGGTATGAACATCATGTCATAGCCACTCTGCTGTTAGATTTATTGGAGGGTAAAGCATGTCATTTATGCATCAAGTCACAGGAGGAAAAAAGCAATCCCTATGAAGTTAATCTAATAATAGACTGGAAAGCAATGATTACTGTTTCGTGTGCAGGAACTATTTGTAGCAGTGGTTGGCCTAATTCAGCAGGCCTTGCCTGTCAGAGCTCTGGGATTAGCAAGTGTTTAGATGAAAATCTATCAGGAACCATCAAGAAATGGTTTAATGAGGAACAAAAGTCTTCATGGTCACATTTAGTATTTGCCGAAACTTTTCCATTTGCAAGACATTTTAAAAAAGCTTCCTGGAAGTGACATCCCAAACTGGATACAAACACTGAGGGGTGGTAATTTATTAATTTATGACAATCCTCTACAATTTCACCAGAAAAGTCTGCTCTCACAGTTCTCACTATGGAGGCAGAATGCCCTGATATTTGGGGGTTTTAAAGGTTTTTTTAAAGACTTGACTAATAATCATGGCCTCACTGCACTGTACACATTTTCCAACAGCTAAATATTTTGCATTTATTGACTAATCAACCTCTGCACTCCCCACATGGTATAATCCAACTGTTGGCATCATTTTAGGGGTGGAAGAAAGAAATGACATCTGATATTCAGAACCCAAACATTCAGCAAAATGGCACAGCTGGGACTGGATGCCTGGAGATCCTGAGTCAGTCTCTGGATCACTCTCATGCCAGGAGCCATGCTCCTCCCTCTAGGAAGTGTCTTAAACATTTCTCAGTTCTTAAAACAATTTATACAAAAAAAGACTTCAAATCCCTTAATTAGGCTGAAGTTCTAATATTAAATAACCCTGGGGAAGAGGCTGCCTCTCATCTTCCTTCACCCATTAAGCAAAATTAAAACTAACCCAGGGAAGATATTTCAATTCCCTTTTGCTTATAGATCCTGAGATGAGAATGAACGTCTCAAACTGAGAAAACAAGGCACTGCTATCAGAAGGAAAAATCAGAAGTTAATCTGGTTAATACATACATTAGATAGCTAAGTCTCTCCAATAAAATTCTGAGAAAGAACAAGATAGAAATTCAGACAATAAGACACTCCCAGAGTACTTTCACGCAGGGTGATGTAAGAGACACTCAGGAGATCATTCCCCATACCACAAGTTCATTTTCAGAGGCATTTCCCCACCCTCTACCAGAAAATCATCTAACCAGCAGAACCCTCCTTCAGATAACTGTCAGCAGCTATGAAAGCTCTAAATTAAAACTGTCACTACAGCCCTTCTGAGAGGACACTCCATCAAAGAGGAACCACCATGGATTACCAAGTCAGACAACGCCTCGAGTCCCTGCTCCACCCATCCCAGTCCATCTCCATCCTCTGCCCACATCCAGACAGCAGCAAAATACCAACCTGTGACTCAGGAAGGCTTTTACTACCAAAAGTCTTCTAAAATCAAGATGTGATTAGCTCCAGACCCTCTTAAATAGCTGTCATCCCAAGCACTTTTCCTGCCAAAGCTGCCTCAAGTCTCTGAATTCCCCTCAATAGAAGCAATGCTGCTAAATATTATGTCTTTATGAACTGTTCTCAGCTGCTCTACTGAACTGCAAAGGTAATCTGAAATTTGAAATTCTGCCAAGCAAGCAAAAAAGTGAAAGCGTAATTATAAATATTTACACTAGAATTCCAATTTTACTGAGACTTAAAACAAATTCATGCAGTGATAATGTGATCTCGGGGCTGGGTAAAAAAAAATAGTCAAGGATTAGCACAGATCTCATGCCACTTCTTGTGACTGTACAGAAACAGGCAAACACAGACTATTTTATCAGTAGTAAATACTGACATGGTTAAAAGTCTTGTCTGACAATATCAATATCAACATCAACCTACTGGATCTTATCTGTTGTACTCATGACTCTCCAGAGGCACAGTTAAACCAAGATGAACCAACACTGCAATAGATCTTTCACTTACTGCAGACATCTTTCACTTCAGAAAAAGTTCCATTTTAATATGGGATTTAATGTAAAAACTGAGAGAAATGTTTTATATTTCAGCTTCCTGTTGAAGGAATCTTATTGCAAAAGCAGAGGTTGAAACTCAACACGTTCAGATTACTCCAATCTTGGTAACTGATTTTTAGACACACAAAAGCAACTTCTTTGATATAATAATACAGAGAAAAACATGCAAAAACTTGAAAATACTATAAATTTAAAATTTAAAGATGTGCCCAAAACAATTTACTGTTCCTTGAGCATATTTTAAAAGAAGTGGTTATAACCCCTCAGCTGTTCTGTGTGAAAAACTGTTTCACCACGATACTGAACAGCCCTTCCAATTACAACTGAATGGCACCCCACAAAATTCATTGCAAACTTTCCATTTGTTGCTTCACAGGAGATGTATAGAAACAGAATTTGATGATGCAGAAGATACAAGAAGTGGAGTTCTATTACTGGCTGTCATCTAGCAAAAACACATGTGACATGTGAGTGATAACGTAAGTTGTCACGGTTCACCCCTTCTTTTAAAGCTCAATGTGGTCATCTTGAGCTGGAAAACAGGAAAAATAAAATCAGCTCACTACCAGCCAGCTAGGTTCTCAGTTACCATTGTGGTTAATCATAGTAGCCCTTAAAAATATGCAGGTAAGACATTCTGAAACTAAGCAATATTTTACTATCTAGTAAACTACTTGGATCTCATTGTTATTCTCATTGCATCAACCCAGAAGTTCTAGAGAGATGTCACACAAACACACAATTTCACCACTGTTGGTGCATAGATCAGAATCTGAAAACCAGAAAAATACCTGATGACTGATAAGAGAAAGAGGTAAAAAAGAAAAAAAGCCCCCAAACTTAGCTAAGGATGAAGAGGCAACCAGGTAAACACCATCAGGTGTTGCCTCTACAAAGGATCTCCAAGGCCATCCTTTGATGGCACCACCCCTTTCATAGCAACACAAGAAGCCAAAACCCCTCCCCACCTAGCCATGAAATAGGGTCCACAGACCAAAATCCAGCAGAGGATGGGGACAGCCAACACCAGCTTCCCATGCCCAGGGCAGGGTCTTGGGGTTTCAGTCATCAACAGCAGAGCAAAGAACCCCAACCACAATGCAACTCTAACACCCTTCTCCTATTTAGGGTCAAACATGAGGCCAGCCTAAATCCTCTCTGCCCATTATTCATCAAATTCCCGATCTTGATCCCTGGCAGCCATCCCTTGGATCCCAAGAGGTTTGTTGAACTTTCAGGGATAAGATTTATCTTTCTCATCCCAACCTTTCCTAATCCTCCCCTTTTTGCAAGTGGCCCAGACACGGCAGGCACGGGCACAGGAAACCTACCAGAAGCAATCCTATGATTTATTACTTCTGATTTCTATCACTTCTGTATCACTCCTTCTCTTGATTGCCTGGAAATAAAGACTAACTTGAAAGGAAAAGAAAAATGGTCACAGCCCAGTTTCTAGCATGGCTCTGCTTTTCAAATCAGAAGCACTTTGGAGAGGATTTTGGTGTGGGGCCATGATACTGAAATGGCTCAGCTAATTGAGGGCAACCTCAAGGTCAACCCAAATTGTAGTGTAGACATAAAAGTCAAGGGCAAAAAAATAAAGAGAAAAGGCAGAGTAATATGATGCCATGAAAAATGGAGATCAAGAGAGACACATCAGAAAAGGAAGGAGGTGTCCACATCAGTGGGCAAAATCCTCCTCTCAGGGTTGTTTTCCTATGCACAACCTACAGTGAAAGCCCAAATTCTCAACAGGATCAGGACTCATGCTCAGCTAATACATAGGACTCAGGAACTACTCTGAAGAACTATTGCCTGTAATTAAGAATTTTAATGAAGCAGTTCCAATACAGAAAGGCCAAAACAACTTCCAGTACATTTCCTTGATGTTTAACAGCTTTGCAAAAGAAATTCTGGTGACAAGTTTTTAGCAATCTAACCCAAGTGAAAGCACAAAATACCCTTCTGAAGCCTTATGCAGACTAACCTAATATATCTTGGGGAAAAAACTAGCCCTGAGATCAATATATCAATATATCTGTATGTCATACAAGAATACACTGAAAAATTTTGTGCTGGGAAATACCAAAAGCACTATCTAAATGGCAAAGCCCTCTGAATTGCCACTGAAAGATGGCACGGCTTTCTGGGTCACTTGAATTTGAATAATAGGGTGTTTTTAGCCCAAATAACCTATTGACTTCCATATATAACAAAATAGAGAGACTCTTTCAAGTGCCTCCTAGATTTAGCAGCTGTTGCTCTAACACTGTCAGCAAAGCATCCATCTTAATCACAGTATGATCCTTTCAGCTTTTCCTTTTGAGGCTCTGCTTACTTCCTTCCACCCTTCAAGTCCCCTCATCCTCCCAAGACATATATCTCAGCTCAAAGCACTGTGTGAATAATATGAGTTAAAACAATCTATCTGGTTTGTCCTGAATCATGCCTCTTTGTTTTACCATGTGATACATATATATATATATATGTATTTTTGTACTCATACATATAGAAAACCTATATTTAGGTGCCTATGGGAGATGCCTTCTGGCTACTTCTGATTTCTATTCTGATGCACTCAGCTGCAGCAACTCCCCTTGTTACAACTGTTAATTTCCCTTGCCCATCACCACAGGCATTCTATTTTTTATCCTCTTTTTGCTTTTTCTTTGCTTAAAATAAAAGACTCCATATGTTTTGCTCTTCTTTTGTTGCAAAATGTTAATGGTGTGTCTGAGAGGGCACAGTCAAATGTGGGATTGCCATTTGTACAGAATTACACACCCAAGTACTGCCTAGGGGGTATCACCTGTAGGAGTGCTTTAGGTAGATCTCAGCTTTGTTTCTGCCAGAATTTAAAGCATTATTTTAAGGTTTAAAAAAAATATTTTCCAAGGGAATATTCACTCTGTCAAACACTTCCAAATTAACTGGTAAGTAATGGACTACATCTCTAGTTCTTAAAAATGTGACCCACCTGAATTTTATATGCTTTTAAAAAGAAGCTCAACCATATGCACTTTTAGTTAATTTTAAATCATAATCCAACTTTTCTCCTCATTTGAGTCCTCACCTGAAAAGCTAAAATAGCATTTTAGCTGTACAGGTCAGAACTGAGTGCCTTAGAAGGAGAGCAGTCCTCAGATTTCACCACCAAAGCACGAGAAGGCTGAAACAGCTTTGGTATACTGGGTAATTCACATTCACTAAGTGGATTAGCTGCAATAAGCATAATAAATGAAAGAGAATAAAATAAAAAACAATTTCACACTAAGTGAAGGCTTGACTTATAGGAAGTGGCAGCTCTGATGGCCCAAGGCACAGAATTAGTTTTGCCACTCGATAATTTCCCTGATTCACTCGAGTGGCCAGAAGAGGACATTTTCTGCCTGATTTCAGTGTAATCAAGTCACCTGCTCTGCAATTCCCAGGGCCAAGCCAACTGCACTCTGCTGCACCCCTCCTTCACCCCTCCTGCATGCCAGGAGTAACCAGAACAGTGCTTTCTGCATGTGACTGAGCTGCTAAGACACTGAGATGTAGCTCCATCTCTCCATTGGGCTGTTCTTACTTGAAACAATAAATGGAAGGTGAAAATAATCTATTCCATTAACTGCTTTATTTACATCAAGTTTGGGGCTACTGATGGGATGTTCTCTCAGCTCTGCTACACGTATCAGCCAAGAGCTTCTGCCTTGCTTAGACAAAAGAGGTGATAGATGCAAATACAGGGGAAAGAAAGAATTTCAAGAGACCAAAAATAGCAATGACATTTTTGTCGTAATTAGAAATGACTGTGAAATTCTTTATAAACCATTACAGCAAGATTTGGTGTTAAATTTATGTAACCAGCTTTAAATATAACGTTAAAAAAAGACTGTAAAAATACGTAACAGAAATTTGGGAACATGTGAACTACTTGCATGACAGGATGTCAGTTTTATTCCTGCTTTGCTGAACCAGGCTCAGACAGATAAATACAATATATGTGCTCATCTTTAGGCACACGACTAGTTTCACTGATCATTATTTTCAGCTAACCTTTCAAACTAGTAACTGCATACCACGTGTCAAAAGAACAGAATTCTGTGTTGTTATTGAAAAGGGTATTTTCGCCCCTTTATGCAAATATTAGTTTAAGACTCCCCCAGTCAAGAGAGATAATCCACTTAGAAATATCATTATTATTAAAGCACGTCCAATCAATATGTAAATGGGAAGAATAGTAATGAAGCATTTTAATTTTTGCAATTGTACAATGGTAAAAACAAAGCTATAATGTGTATCAAAAACGATTTAACATTTTATAACCAATTTTCTACTTGACATATGTTACTGCATGATTCATCCACATTTTTCTGAATCGAAGTCCATGATCTGGCAAACTAAATCTGTTAATAAAATGAAAAGGTGACCTTGCTTAATTTAATAAGTCTGTGTAGAAATACCCTTTCAACATGTTAAAGATTTAGAAAAAGGTTATCATAGCTTGCTTTCATGGGAGAGTACTCTACCTTTTCCAGCTCATTTCTCAGGCTTTTACTGTAATTCATTAGATTACATAAAAACAATGTAGATCATTATATTTTAATAAAGGCTTTCCTTTCCTAATAAAGTATCTGTCATTTACATTCAGACATATGTTATATAAAAAGCATCTCTTCCTGAAGTAAAGCTTTCCATATTCAAGTCACAGGAGGTTGGGAGCTCTTGGAATGATTTTTCTTTGTAAAGGACTTTCAGGGTGAATTTTGTTTCTAGACTGGATCCTTCAGAACTCTGGTCTTACATTTATCTTTGAAATAGGTACAGCCTGGTAGCAGCAATGCCAGTTGCTATCAGCATGCCTCTGCAAAAAAAAAAAAAGTCTCTCTCTTCAGCAAAAGAATGGTGTATAATACAATACTCATTGTCAACTTGTTTTTCTCTACACCAATTAATGCTGACTGTGATAAAATGGTCCATACAACAGAAATACATTTCCAGTGAATTCTTAATATGGGCCCAGTCACTTAATGAGAACGATTAGACAATGAAATTTGTTTTTGTTATGCTAGCCTCAAAATAAAGATGTGGGCTTCTTCGAATGCTCAGTCAGAGATGTTTCCTTTTCATCCTGAATCCTAATTTGCTGCTGGCACTTGGCATCAAGTTTGATTACTTGGGAAGGGCTGAAAGGAGAGCCCATTCTTCTTGCACAGGAGGAAACATCAACTGCAGCTGCTGTCCTTGAAGGTGGCAAAGGTCCCCTCCTTTGGACACCAGTTCTACAAGCAGCTTCTCCAGAAAGGACACTGGGCTCCATGGACTCCAAATGTAAGCCAGTCCCATCACTCTGAGCTGCTCAATGTGGCCAAAAAAAGAGTAAATGACCATCATCTTCCAGGTGCCTTCACGCTCAGCATCCATTTTATTAAAATTCCTTTCAGCTTTTCAAGCTTTCAACCCACATTGCTTCTAGCCACAAACACCTCTCCCCAGAAGATAGGAGAAGAATGGACAATCAAAAGGCAGTGATGCTTTGACAGAGGCACTTACTGAATGCAGTCTTGCAAAAGAATCCTTTCAGAATATGCTCCCCAAAACACTAGGGTAGGTAGCAAAAAATATTTATGTTTAACCAAATGAGTAATCCAGTCCAAATCAACAGGATTATCTGTGTGCCTGAACTTAAAAAACACACTTTAAGTATTTTATTTGCTTAGGGCTCCACAGGTCTGTATGACAAGAAGCAAAGCACAACAGCTGTTCATTTACATTAGAAGTACTTAATACCTGACCAGAATTCTAAGTAGGGAAATACCTGGATTTAAGTATAGTAAATGCTTACTTTTTAATTCAGTGAGATTTATTTATTTATTCCCTGTTTTTTTGGAAAAAATTGTGGCAATCCTGTTACTCCAAGAATTTTGCCAAAATACACCCTTACAAAGCTTTTCTCTGGGAAATCACACTACTCAAATCTAATATAGCTCTTAAGTCTGCATTTTAAGATATTATTTATGTCAAAGTAGTAGATTTTAGTGTTGCAAATGTGACAGATCAACATTTGTCTGCCAGCCAGAGATGCCTTATCCAGCCAGTTACAACTGTATCAATTATAACAATTATAGACATTTACCTCTCAAAGACACAGGAATAAAAATTTAAGTGTGTCCAGGTACCTTAAGCTTAACAGGTCTTCTGCAACCCAGCCAGATAAATCTAAAGCAGAGCAGGAGTATCAGTGAGGATCTGTGCTCCTTGTCTCTGAGGCTGTCTGTCATAATCCAACTTCAACTGTGAGCATAAAATATGCTTCTTTTAAAATGGAGAATCATGAACAGCTCTTTTGTCACCCCAGGTAACAGTCCCAAATCTGAAGATGCTTGATTTACCTACCTGAGAGCATCTGATGAGCCTTGTAACCAGGCAAATCAATAAGCCATTCCCCATCAGCATGAATGTTAAACTTCTTCAATGGCAATGCCATTTCGGTAAACCCAAAAAACAGCTTCCTGTATCAACTGTACAACAGGCAGGCAGGCTGGGATTCTCACAGAAAACCTCTTCAGGTATTTAAATACTTTTGCTGTGACCCTGGCCAGAGGTACTGAATGGGAAATCACTGTTTCTGACTTTAAATATTTGTTCAACTTCATCACGTTTTTGTAAAACAAGATAAAGCCCAACAAAAGCAATGAAATTACAGCAGTGCTGTGATTGCCAAAACAGCCCTCCAGAAAACAGAGGATGCTGGAGGTTAAGGCTTTCATGCATCCTATTTTTGACTCTAAGAAACTGATGACTTAAGAGCTGAAAGAGTTTCTAAGTCAGTTAAGATGTGACAGAGAGAAGCAGCCAGGTAACATGATCATTCCCAATGCCATCAGACACGAAGCTAACAGAAAAACTGGCAGTGAAGAATGTCAGATTATAAAAAAGACAGAAGGAAACTTGCAGGTTTTGCTAACTCTGAGATACTCTGGTCAAGTTTTTCAAACGGTTCCTTTCCATCTGCAAATCAAGATAAATTCAGTGCAGACCTGCACTGACAAGACAAATACAGTCTTCATTCTCTCAGTGTGACCATTTTGGCTGAACTTTGTCACCTCAAGATGCAGGAACTCAGATCAAAATTTATAAAAAATCCTGTTCAAATGCTTTACAAGAAGTATATTACTGACTGTCACACTTCTCAGACAATAATTAGTAGCTGAGGCTATGTATAAATTAAATGTACAACAAGGTTAACCAGTCAGTAACTTCTCAACAGTTTTAACTATTAATTTGTCAGAAAATATAAAGCCCCACCCCAAATAAAGCAGACACTAAAAATGGATCCCTCAAGAAACACAATAGTAAAAGAGGAAAGGAAAGAGAGGAACTGAGTGACTTGTAGTCACCAAGAAGAGTTTTTAGATTATCAGAACTCTACTGAGTGGCTGTGTTTTTAAAGAGTAATGATATGATCCTGCATTCTTCATTCACTCAGATTCATGTTCCCTTTAGCACAGAAATTTGCTGGCATGAGATGGGGCTGTACTCAATCATGTGGCACACATGGTCTTTAATTTAAAAATCCAGTTAAATAGATGTTCTAACATCATGTTTTATCTAAGGACATTTTGTAACATAAAAGAGTGAGCATGTAACTTATTTGTCAGCTTTACTGTGTAGTGGATCACTTTCCTGTGTTCCTCACACAAGCTTTCATTTCCCAAAGCTATATGCATTCATTATGACAGTAAAAATGAAGAGTTGCTAAAGAGATGTATGCATTTTTATTATTGTCTGAAAAAATAGATCTTTCTACAGTCCTTTGAGCTTCTGAGTGTGTGATTTGTATAAAATATTTCTCATTTTGGGGACACAGCAGATGGAGTGCAGGGCACTGTGGGATATGCCATTTATCACAGTGACAGTGTGTAGGTAGCACTGATCCTCTCACCACAGGGGGAAGCCAGAGCTGCAAATGTGAAGCAGCACTAAAAGCCCAACGAGTGGAGTTTGGCAACACTTATACTACTCATTAACTTAATCATATTAATTTATTAGCCATATATATCAAAGTAATTCACTACTGAATTGTCACCAAGAACAATTTATAAACTGTTAACGTTCCCCATAGGCAGAGGAGTGTTGTGGCATCCTTAATCAGTATGTTTGCCTATGATTAAAAATAATAATTTCTACCAAGCCAGGTAATGCCAACAATGACAAAGCCATGCATATGTTTCTCATTAAAAATGGAACTTTAAAATGACATCTATGACAACAGAAGAAAAAAAAAAGGATAATCATAAACAGTGAAGTGAGCCACAGAAATAGGATGTAAACATGCAAAATTGTTAAATCTGCTGAGAAAGTTCCCTTAATGCTACAGTCACCTGCTCCCTGCTCTCAGAGACTCCAGGACTCCTGCCAGCCACAGCCCTATAGCAGCCACTCTGAGAGGTGAAATCAGTCAATTGATGTTCTGGAGAGTGACCCTGAGTGAATGCTTATTCTTCAAATACCAAATACCTTCTTGGAAGCAGGCTTCACACCACAGAGACAAACCTTGGGAGCCTCCTTTTGGCAATGCCAGCCCCTGACCCAATGCTGCACATGGAGCAGACTCAGTGCCTCCAGCCCCACTGCATCCCTCCACCATCCTTGCTGGTCCTGAGCACATCTCACAATTCCTCATCCAGGAGAGAACCAGTGAGGAACTGGAATAACACCAGTCTGGGATGGAAATGGGTGGGGATCTGAGGGGTGGATGGCCCCAGAGAGTTCCCACAGCATCATCACAACATCAGTGGGACTGTGCTGGATGCTCCTGGGCCCACCTGCAGAACCAGCAGCTGGGTACCAGAAACCTTGAGAACCTCTGGTCTCATCTCTTCCTCTAACACAGATAAACTCCACTGAAGTGGCTAAAGACTGCAGCAAATACTCTTCTATCCTCTCTTCTCTGTAAAGAGATGAAGTGGCTGCTGAGATCACTGCTGGATTAAGTAACACACACACAGTTATCATCCCCCTGTGAGCCACTCTGTTTATTTATGTGAGTCCCAACGATGTCACTTGGTGTATCTATTAAAATATTAATTTCACTAAAATATTAATTACATTAAACCACTCAGTTCACAAAAACTTCTCTTACCTATTTATAAGACAAAACTACACTGCAAAAAGTCTTTGTATCTGTGCAAACAGCTCAGTATATTAATTACTACATTCTTAAAAACCTGAGACAAACAGCTAATGAGACAGCACCTATTTTAACTGGCTTTCCATGAAATACAAAAGTGGTGGAATACAGGTGGATTGCTTATGTCACCTGGGCAGGCCAATGGAAGAGAACAGGAGAGACCTGATAATAGATGCTGGCAGCAGGTTTAATCAGGGAGAATTAACAACAGGGAGGGCCTCAGACATCCCACCAGGATGCCCACAGCTCCAGAGAGCAAATCTCAGCAATATAAAATGGCAACAGAAATGTTTTCAACAGGTTTGAGTCCATCTCCCTGGCACTCAGCCTCACCAGACCTCCCAGCACCCCATCAGCTCCAGCTCCAAGATTGCCAGCACGTGTGGTCAGGGAAATGCCCATCCTACCACCTGAAAGCAAAACTCTGCCCCAGAAAAAAGGTCTGTGCCCTGTACCACAAAGTTTAGTGGCAGGATGATTCCTCTCCAGTACTTTGGAAAGAAGCTGGAACAACCAGCATAAGGATTTTACTGGAATAGTAGCAGCCAGAACAGAGAAAAATTGCAATGAAGACTTGGATGGTGGTTTTCTAACATGTCTGGGGGGCTGAAGTTGGCACAGAGAGCTATGAAAAGACCAAACTACTCTTCCAGCTTCATTCAGTTCAGTTTTCTGAACTGCTGGCTTCAGCCACACAATGGATTTCAGCTTCTCTCCACACAGCAAGAGACTCCTTCAAATCCTACAACTTCCTCGAAAATCTTTGCCATAGATAAGTCCTAACTGTCTTGTTAGCATACACTGATAACAAAGCCTTGTACATTAAGAGGAGATAAAGCCTTTTTTTGTTAATGCCACTCCATCACACTGCACTGTTTGAAGAACTGAGCCTTTGATGACCATCCTCCTGTGACACACAGGATTTTCCCTCTGCCCTCACAGCAGGCAAGGGCACCAGGCTGATTTCCACATTTTCTACATGAACACAAGAAGAAAACCACTTTCTCCTAAATTAATGTAAAATGGACACTACTTCAGTATCAGCTCTTGAAGGATGCAGTTTGGGGACAGCTGCTGTGGGGGTGTGCACCCCAGAGACCTCACCTCACCATCCTCAGGCACCCTGAGATAAATTTTCACCACCCTGCTGTTCTAATCTCACCCTAACTCCAATGTCCCCATTCCCCAGAGGTGGAAGGCACCTTCAAAAATATTTAAAGAGGTCAAGGCTTCACTTACAGCTCCCTCACAAATTACTTATGTGAAAGAGTATTTGTAGTCTATTTTGCCAAGAGGGGGGAAAAAAAAAAAAAAATTAAACTCTGCACTGGGAAATGCAGCTTGCCAAATTTAACTACCTGTTTATTATGTGAAAATGACCATGTAAACCCAGCTGACACAAACCAAATGGGTGATGAAAATAACAGCACATTTCAAGGAGTGGAAACACAGATGGCTCACTGGAGTCTGCAGGAAGTTACTAATCATCACTCTGTGATACCCTCTACAGACAGAGCTGTGAGCTCTGCACCCACAAAAACAACTTCTTGAGACCTATCCATCTAACCAGCAGCAAAGCCTGGATGCCAAGCCCTTACACTTCCACTTGGCAGAAGGCTGAAGAGGAGGTAAAACCAAAAAAATGCAATGGATGGATGAACCCTGCTGCATTCACTGATGGATGTCTTACTGATGTGGAGTCTTACTGAAATGAGCTTGTCTGAAGCAGAAAACAACTCGGGTGCTAAGTCAGACATGTTAAAAAATGAGGCAGCATAGAAGTGTAATTTTTTTTTTTTTTTTAGAGCACTGTTGGCAGATTAACATAACCACTGGGATACCTGTGCTGTAAGAAGCAGGGACACAGGAATTACTAAGAAATGGAAAAGAAAACATCCAAAAGACATGCTAGTTAGAGGAAGCAGGTAGCCAAAGAAGTCACCAAGCTGCAGAGAGTCATTTTTGCCTCTGGATCAGCATCATGCTCTTCTGGAAGGGATGGATTCAGCCTAATGAAGCTGCAAACTCTCCTCAGTCTCTGCCCCAGCCCGGGTCCTGTTCCCATCCTACAGTCATCCCAAATGGAGGGGAAAGCCTCCACCAGGGCACTGAGCAAGGGGCAGCCAAGGAAAGCAAACAGATTCACTTTCAGGTATTAAATCTGTGGGCCAGAACTGTCAGAACCAGGGCAAATTATTTTCAAGAAAGATCATATATAACCAAATGAAAGCTTAGCCAGTAGGCAACAGGTTAATATTCTCACCAGTTTTGTCCCAGTCTATCATCCCCCACTCAGAAGTCTGGAAGAAAAAATTAAATTCTATTGTGTGAGAAGTTTTAAAATATGTTTTGTTCCTATTTCAGCTAAAAAGGAAAGAAACCAATTGCAAAAGTGTTGAAGGCAACCACAGCAAAGCAGCCAGTAATTAAGAGCAAATAGGTACCAACAGAGTCAAGGGAGGCTTCATCTCCCAGATGCTCCCTCAAGTTTACAACAACTCAAATCCTCATCCAGTTTACAAGAGGCTCTTTTCCTTACTCAGCAATTTTACACTGTTGTTTCTTTATGAACAAAAGAAAACAACTCAAAACCTTAAGGAGCTCTGATTTCTGAGGACCAGGACTCAGGAGGCCACCAGCATGGAGCTGCCCTGCTGCAGGCTGCTGGCAGGGCTGCTTCATCTGCAGGGACCTCTCTCCTCCAGGCTCTTCAATGATGCTGCAATGCTCTGGAAATTTGCATTTTCTCCTGCCTACCAGCTGCTCCCCAAACTCCCTCTCAGCTCCTGGAGGCACTCACACTCTCTGGGTTTCACTCCATTCACACAGAGGTTTTCAGAGGAGGCTCCCAAGGTCAGGAAGGTGGCAACGTGGGGCTGTGGCTGAAAGACAGCCCCCCCAGGGCCAACCTGCTCATGGGAACCTCTGCGTGTTAAATCGAGTGGGATGGATCCCAGTCATCACTTCAGACTCCAAACAACTTGAAAACAGTCTAGGAATTCAGCTGCAGAAATTGCCACCCCAATTCTGTGCTACTGAAAATATCCGAGAGACACAGACTGTGTCCTTGATACAGTTTTCCTGTGCATGCTCAGCACACTGCATCCTGAAATATTTCTCACTTGGAAGCAATATGGCAGTCTGCACAATTTGATGTCCCATTTGCAAACACACACGAGGGAGAAGAGTAATGTGGGGCAGTCTGGATTTCTGACACAACATTATCAGTGCAAGGTGGCTCTGGTGTCTCCCTGTCTATTGGTGATAACCAGATCCATGAAATTCCTGAGAACACAACACAGCTACCACAAAAAAATCCTCCTTTATAAACAGCTCATAACACAGCTCTTGATCCCTGCCACATACAGGAAAGGTGGATGAAGTTGCTCCAGATCAACCGTGATGCCTGGCTCTAGCAAAATGCTTCCATACTTTGTTAACTACTACAGACTTTATTAACTACTACTACTTAGTTAAGTAGTAGTATGCCTTTTGCTGAAGAAACTTTATTCCCACTTCCACAGTGGCAGAGATGGTGGGTTCACTGTGAAGTCCTTGTGATACATGGAGTTGTAGGAAAAATCCAAGATCTTGGGGTTGTGCCTCCCCTGAATACTGAGACTGCTGAGGTCCCCAGCTGCAGGGCAGGAGGTTCTGCAAGATCAAGGCTGAAGTCACCACACTACCAAGATTATCTTTTTTTTTTGAACTCTGGTTTTCCCATATGATGTTCTGTGATTTGATATTCTGATAAGCACTTCACTAGGTTTGTTATTATGGAGATACAAGATACTTTAGACTCGGCTTTGACACCAATCCTAAAGCTGCTAAACCTGTTGAATATATAAACTATTCCTTTTATTAATATAGTTTGTTAATATAGCTTAATTACTAAAATAAACTTACCTTTAACACACAGCAATTTATAAAAAATTAGAAGACTCATCAGGATAGCACAAGATTTAATTTAAACTCCATTAATAAATTAATGAAGTGAACTAAAATACTATGCATTACATTATGGTTAGGGCTCGTTTATAACTTCATCTATTTTCATGCTATTTTTCAGATTATGACACTGCATGCAAATTATTGAAATACAATCCAGTGTAGCAACGTGGAGTTATCTGCTTTTCAAGTGTTTCTTCTCTAATTCATACAAGCATTTCTCCATCTATGCCAGCATACATTAATGATGTTACAATACAAAAGGCATTAGCCACGCTGCTCGTATCCCATGAGAACTAAAACACACATGGAGCTGAAGGGAAGAACTGCATGCTACAGGGCTCTGAGAGACAATAGTTCATTTTCTCAGGTTTTTTTCTTTTACTAAAATAACACATTTAATGGAATTTCCTGTAAGGAAATTACAATTAATAAAGAACTAAATTACAAATCCATTAAATTTCAGTCACTGCAGCAACAAACCAGAGTTTTCATCAACGCTCAAAAAATCCAATAATGTAACCTCTGGTAAAGCCTGAAAAAGCCCTGAAGGGCAAGGCAGTTAGATCAATATTAGTTTATTTTAACTGCTGTGCGGTATGAAGAGATGAGGCTGATCATCTGATGGATTTTATTACCTGTTGGAGAGATAAGTCCTGGTGATAAGAGGCCTGGAACTCCATGGGGCAGCAGCCGCGCGTTTTCTTGTATGGCGACTCCCAGGGAGCGCTTGGGGGGCCTTCCTGGTCGTGAGCTGAGGAGAGAAGAGGAGACATCAAAATGCATTTTTTTCTTTTCGAAATCTTTGCTCTCTACACGTGTTATTGATTCATAGAAACCACATCAGCCATCAAGGATACAGGAAAATATATCAGAAACTCTCGCTGAGGAAAAAAAGAAAAGTGAGTTGATGACACCTACAAGAATTGTAGAGGTGGCAAATGAACAACAAACAGCTAAAGAGCTCCTCTAGTTAGCACAAACTCACATGAATGACTGACTAGAAAGCAAGGGTGTTTTTTAAAATCTTTTAATTTTTTAACCACAAGACCCGAAATCACAGAATCATAGAATGGGCTAGGGCTGGAAGGGACCTCAAAGATAAAGCACTCCATATTTCTAGCCTGGCTGTACCACTACTTTACTAATTATATTTTCTTCTTAATACTCCTGCCTGCAAAATGGAGCTCATGCTCATGCAACTCATGTGTGAAGTCTTAAAAAATGCACCTAAATGCATTACTCAGCTCACCAACTGTGGTTCCCAGGGGTTGTGGATTCCCAGTGCAAGGACTTTGGGGACCCCAGAGGCATTCTCGGGGTGAATTCACTCCCACATTTATCAGCTCAGCCCCTGTGCTGGATGGATGGAGCCAGGCTGCTTCCATCCAGCTGCAAACCAGCTCAGGGCAGAGCAGGCATCTCAGCCTGACTGGCCAGGCTGCTTCTAGATGCACATCTATGACCCATAGAGCAGTGAAGCTTTTCCATCTCCCAGGGCTTCCATAACCTTGCAGGTGGCTAGTGGAGAGGGCTCACAGCAGTAACTGCTCCCAAGTCCATGCCACACACCTGCATCACAGAAGGGTAAAAGTTGTGCTGCCTAAAAATAAAAAGGTTGAACACCAGAATGCAACCCAACCTTAAACCTCACCTTCTGAACCAGGGCAGACTGAAGAGGATGCAATAATTTAACACCGAGCTCTGCCCAACCTGACCAGTTATCTTTACAGAACTGGTGCTCGTAATCACAGACTAGTTAAACCACCCCCATTAGGCCAACCTGCCACAACTTTCACCATCCCTTGGCCACCTTATGAATTACAACTGCAATTTTTAATGCAACATGTTAATGAGTCTCTTTACAGACCTATTACGTTTGACTGTTGTTCTCAATTACCCCATTTATCCCTTCCATCAGTGTGTGTGCATGAAATTATCCTACACAGCTGCCATCATAACACAGAGATTTACAGACCAGAAAAACCACTTGAATCAACTCTTCCTCAAGCCAGCTCGTAACAATGCAACCTCCCCACGTCTGCAAAAGTATTTCTGCTTCTCTTTGGTCACAACAAATTTTGCCCTGTTGAGTAATAGAGCTTTTGACAAAAAATAGCAAAACGTGGCATAAAATAACTAAGCAACAATGAAAGAGTTTGAATAAAAAGCATTTCAGAACGACTCCTAGTTCACAAAGAAATTTAAGTTAACTTCACTCTATCAACTTCCAGTGGCAAAGCCCTCCATCCATGCAAGACAAATTCTGCCTTTAAATGAAGATAACTTCCAGCAACACTCCACAGAGTTCATTTTTCACAGTGTGCTAGTGTTATTTTGGTTTGCTGTACATCAAAGTAGCACAAAATAAATTTTTGTTATTATTTTATTTCTATCCCCCCCACCCTCTCTTTTTAGGTCCAGTTCGCCCACTCTGTGTTTCATTTTATTCAGCATTTTTCCATTTTTCTTCTTTATGCTCTAAGCTGTTTATCATACTGTGATGGTCATGCAGTACAAGAGCCCAGGCTTGCTAGGATGTAAACCTAAAATGAGTATTTGAGTATTTCTCCCAATCTTTTCTTTCCTGCATTTTTATCACATTTTCTTCTTCACCTTTTCCTTCATCTCATTTTAGAAAGTTATATATTCCAGAAGCATATAAAGATCTTTTCATGAGTGATAACAAAGGAAGCATAAACAGGAACCATCAGCTTCAAACAATTTTAAATGTGTTCCTTTTAGTCTAAAATCTCTACATACATTTTATATTTGCCAATAACACCCCTCTGTGAATGGAAAATGACTTAATTCTAAATTAGATGTTACTTCAGTTCCAAACTGGTAGTTTGCATGTTCCTGGTAAAAACATTTTGAAGTACAAGAGTTATGATCACAAGCAGAGACCACGGGGAGTGAAAAAGAAGTGCAATACAATTTCTCATTAATAAATTTAGCCATCTTATTTTTTTACTAAGTAAACGCAAATAAATTGGCCAGCTCAAAAGTCTATACTGATGAAAATTTTATTAGCATCTCTCAAAACCAAAATGAAACAGCCCTTGGTTCATCAGTTCCTTGAAAGTGAAAATGTGTGGTAGTTTTAGGTTTTCAGCTGCTTTTACACTATGGTTATAGAGTGACTCCTGTCATCCTCACCACCCCACTCCCACAAAATCACTGAAAAGAAAAAAAATGAATCCATCAGGATGTTCTTTGTTTCTATAGTTTGTTTGGAATTCTCTTTGTCAGAGACTAAATTGCATTTTAAGCAGTATATTTGACAGTTAAAATGTATATAGTAAAACACTGAGAAATTGTTCATTAATGTCTGTTGTCCTTTTATTTTCCACTCCTGTTATGTGCTAATTTTATTATTTTTCCTCTGAAAGTTTTACATATTTGCCAGACATCCCAAGGATTTTTTTATTTGACAAAACACAGAATAAAGCTCTTTTTGTGATTTTGTTAAAATTACTGATCAGCTCCCTCTTTTGTAACTCTATTTTACACTCATTATAGGCAGCTATTATTTCATAAAATCCACAAATTCATCAACACTTTGTAAAATGTAATTAATCAGTGGAAACACACAGCACATTACTGTTGATGTATGATGGCACTCTACTTTTGTGCTTTTAAACATAGGAGATTTACTAGAATCAGAAGTGAATTTGCATATTAATCAAGACAAATAAACATGTGGTGATTTAACTAGGAAACCGTTATTTGGATGACAATTTAATCAGCACAGGTTGAAAGGTCCATCACTGCAGCATCCTGTTTCTGCTAAAATATTGATTGCATTACTGATTTCAGTAATGCTTTATTTTACAGGGTACAAATAACCATGTAATTACTCTTTAATTGAATGGTAATTGCTTGCTGGCAATTATTTGTTAAGTTTTGGAGTTTAATTACTAGGTTATTTGTGTTTGGTGAAATAAAATGTTATGTATTAGAAGCCCAAAATATTTTCTGTATGAATAGTCTATCAAAACTAGAAAAGTAAGTTATGATGGTATGAGTTTGACAAATAACACTAAAACACTGAAATTATTACTAGAAGGACTAGATGAATCTTTGAATGCTTTCCTTTACAAAATTAACAGTAGATGTAACACTTGTAAGATAAATGGAGGAATACTGTACCACAGAAGCTTGATTTCCTCTGGGGTCTAGCCCACCATTTAGCATAATTTATCCTGATATTTTGCTTTTCACTCTCTGGACTTCTTTGGAGGAACTGAAATAGTATCCAGTCCTCTTGGGAGCAAAGAATAAACCAAGTAGAAATATATTTCACCAGTACTTCATATTTCTGCAACTGAAGTGGATTACCACCAGCACAGGATCTCAGCAGCCTATAAACTTTGTAGACTTGGCAGTTAGCTAGATAACAAGGGAAAGCATTATGTCTTGCAGTGTCAATGAGATATGACACATTCTGTGATATATTTATTCCAAGTTGTGATAGATGAGGTACCCGATACTTTGATCGTTAAGATTCGAATTTTACTTCTACACTTTTCATTTTTGTCATCAGCTGTTTATGAATTGGCAGTAGACAGTCCAGCCAGGACTGCTGATTTTGTTTTTTCAAAAGATAGCCAGTTAATAAATTAATTATTGATTCCACGAGGCTTGAGCTAGTTGGGATAAAAACATGCTAGAGTTGTGACTTAGGAAAGTCTCATATGTCTCACAGGTTTCTTCAAGAGCAATGTGCTTTATTAGGCTTAAAAGAGAAATATCAATGTACTGTGTGACATGCTGCTCAAATTGCTCTGACAATAGCAGCAGGAACTGATGGAGTACTGGGAAGCAAAAACAAACAAACAAGCCAGACAAAAAAAAGAAAACCCTACAAAAGCCTACAATTTTAATTGCTTTCCTGAAGCTGGAATAGGACCCACAAATTAAAATTTCGCTCTCCTCAAAGCTCATGAAATACCTCCTAGTGATTATGAAAAGAACTCTTTGTAGCCTCTACCAATAAATGTAGCCCCTTGATATTTTGCCTTAAAATTATTTCCTTTTATTACCTTAAGATTTTTACTTGGAGCACGGATTTAAAATAATCTCCTTGCTTTGGCATTTATTACAACATTTTAAAGATGCCAACGGTAGTTAAACTCTACTTGACCTTTCAGTGTTTAAGAAGAGAAGGAAACTCTGACCTCTCAGCAACCTGATTCTGTCTCCTCTGAGTGCTGGCAAGCTGATCACTTGTCTAACCATTGCAGGACATTGGATCACTGGCCACATCAAAGGCAACAAGAGCCCATTCAGCAGGAGGAGAAAAGTCATCCATGCAAAATGGGCAATTAACATTAATCATACATGAAGTTGGTTGAGCTGATAACTAAAACCTGGTCCCTATGGCAACTCTCAGAAAAAGGTGCCCACACCAGCATGAGGAGAGCCACCACAACAAAACCTTCCTCTTCAGTTCTCCTGGGTTTTCCAATGAGGAAGGGCCTGAGCATCAGTGAAAATGTCAGTGGGAGTTTGCTCCTAAAGCATCACAGCTCTGCACTTCTTGTCTGTCCTAAGGAATCGCTGTTACTGCCAGAGAATAAAACTCCTTCGTGGCACTGAAGTGCTCAGAGCAGGCACTGAGGAGGAGTATTACATCTTTATTAACTTTGTCATGAAGAATGGAAAGTTGTTCATTGGGTTTTTCCTTCCTAAAAATCATGGATTACTCTAAGTCCAATAGTAATCTGAATAATATCACATATGCTCCCCTGATCAAGCACTGAAACTTCCCCACTGACACAAGGGGTGCTGGCATTTAAATCAACTTTCTTTAAGTTTCTTAAACAGATATATATACTGTACTATCTTATAAACCCCAGACTGTGAATCAGTATCAGACAATATCCAAAAACTATTCCACTCATAGACACATCTTAAGAGACTTATCCCTATCAAATTCTACAGGACCTTCTGGTTATTTACTGATTGGGTAATTTATTTAAAATTTCAATTTGGGTCTACAGTCAGAAAAGTTACCTGAATTCCTAGTATTCAAATGTTACTATGGGCTGTATAACAACTGATTGGCTCTTAGGAAAGCTGAACTGATTACTTCTGAAGTCAGACATTTCAAAACAAGATTCAAACCTAAAAAGGATTTTTAGTTCATTGAGATTTAAAACTTTAAATAACTCCTAATTACTTATGACTGTGACTGCAGATAGAAAACGGCCCCAATATCCCTGCTGTTAATTTTTTTCCTGTCAAATAACAGTCATCACAGGAAAAAGGGGAATAAATCAGCAAATTTCAAAATTGTGGTGATTCACAGCTGCAGAGGAGATGAAAGGCCTACCTGTGTAACACATTGCACCAGTTTAATTTAAGGGTATGAGAAGCATGACTGCAGCACATGTAGGCACACACACACTAATTTCATACAGCTACATTAAATTAGTAACTGCAGCAGTGAAGATAAAGTGGCAGGGATAAAATGCAGCTCACTTGGCAACTTGAGATCATACCTAGTAGGACAAAATTCCTGCTGCTTTGTCTTTACTACTGTTATTACCCATTCTGCCTAGATTAAAACCTGGCAGGAGGGGGCCTGTCCATGCTGGAATTATGCCACTAACTACAGAGCCAGAACCACAAATTTAAATTACAGATATGTTGTCAAAACAATGCTCACCCAAGATGTCCAGTTAAACCAAATGTGAAAGTGCCAGACAAGTATAAAATGAGCCCTGCAAACCACAGCTCAGCCTCTCAGGTCTTCTACTTTGGTTCTGAATTCAGTGGAAGCTGTGAACCACTGGGTATTATAGGTAATAGGATTATGCAATTTGCACTGTGGTTGTTTTTTAACTTCCTAAACACTGAATGGTGATGTAAAGAAGTGTCAAGGCACTGGGGTCAGCATGGGAACACACACAGCTCCACTCCACTCCAAAGACACAGAATAAAGACTTCATATGGGCAAGCCCATAATGGTTTGCCTTCCTCTGAGAGCCACAAGACAGAATCAGTAATTCTGTCAGTAAGACTCAAGATTTGGCACACGGAGAAGCCCAGAGGACCACACAGCTCTCTGTTACCTGCTGATCCTCACTGCATGTCTGGTCAGAGCCTGATGGGCTTCCTTCCCCTCCTGACAGCTCAATTTCTGGGCTGGCAGCAGGCTCTGCCCTGGGCTGGAGGATGTCCCTCAGCCCAAGCATCACTCCTCAAAGACACAGCTCCCCAAACCAGGGCTGCAGGACTGAACTGGGGACTATTTCTCAGGAAAAGAAACATAGGGAACTCCTGGTGACAACAAAAATTCTAAATCTCACCTATGAAGGAACGACTGGAATTAGAAAACTATCTGTATAAAATCTTCAGGATTGGCCCCCCCAAAACCCATATATAACTGAAAATGGAATGAGAAAAGGCAGGAGGAAGCTCCCTTTTATTACTGTGCACCCATATACTGCAGCATGCAGTCCAGCCTAGTGCAAAGCTTTGCCATTACACTGAAGAGCTGTAAATCTGCTCTCATCTGAGTGAAGTTAGCACCATTTTTTCCAAGCACCATTTTAGAGTTTCCACTTACTTCTTTCTACAAGTATCTGCATGGATACTTTCCAAGAAGAGAATACCATCTATTACAAATACTTATGATATATTATACGTGTCTGAATTATATTAAATCCTTACAAGTTTTACTTTTCATCCAAATTCAGTGCCAGTTCAGGGGAATATTATTACAAAGAAAGTTGGTTTTTTTTAAAATCCTGATGTTTTCCACTGACCTGTATCTCAGTAAGATTCGAGTCAATGGAGCTTGTAAAAAATGTGATGATTTAAGCCTATTATCTATGGGCAGAAACCTAATATCAAGCACTTGACGTATTTACAGCCCTGAGTATCACATAACCCCATGAGATGATAGCTAATTCTGTAACAGGGGTGTATTGTAGGCTGGTGGTGCAATATTTTCATAGCAATTCAACTTGGATGCAATGGGAAACTACTCTTGCTTTGACTTTATCTCTGCCCTGCAAGTTTCAGTGTTTTCATAATTTTGCAAAGACTCCTGAAAGTCAGAAAATAGAAATCCATCTTTCAAAGAAAAACAAATGAAAGAACACTGAAACAGCCCTCTCTGTCACCCTTTGCACCTACATCAGCGTTGAAAGGGGGAATTGTTCACAGCAATCCAAAGGAGCCTCTATGATAAGGTGGTTGTATCCAGAGGGCAAACCTTCACAACAGGGAAAACACCCTTTAGTTAGCTGGTGGTCCTGAAACAGTAGGAAATTAAACAGGCCATACAAAATAAGTAGCTACAATGCTTCACCTGTACACATCCAGATTTTGTGACTGCTAGTGTCTGATTTGTTAGCTGCAGAGCTAGACCAGGCTACTATTTCTACTTCATATGTACAAAAGAAAATGTGTTTCTAAACAACGAAACACAAACCTTTGGGAACAAGAAAAGGTAAAACGGCAAGAAGTAAAATTTTCAAAATTCTCAAGGAAGTTGTCTTTAAAATCTACCTGTTCTCCTAAGATGCTGATGTAAATAGGACTGTACACCAAACCCCATTTAAAGAGCCCAAATAACACTAGCCCTACCTTTCAGTAAAACTCCAAAGTTTTACTTTGGAGTAAAAGGAGAAAGGACAAAGAACCGGTCAGGGTGATCAGAACTGGAGACTGATGTCCTTCCTGGATCTAAGGACACTAAATGCCATTCCTCCAGCTCAAGGCTAAACTGTTCACAGCTTCTGGAAGCTCAGGAGTCTTAACAAGGACTCCAAAAGGAAACTACCAAAAATCCAGTAAATATCTGCAAACATCTGAAGAGCCAAATGGTATGGGGTGATGGGGACATTCTTGGTGCCTGGCTACTCCCCCTCTTCCCCTTGGCAGGTCTTCAGACACTGTCTTGGGAGATAGTTGGAAGAGACCTTGGTGCCACAAACCTAAATCCTAACCATGAGGCTGGTTTTCTTAGAGTCTTAAAAAGGACTCCTCTCCTCTGAACTGGAAAAACAAAAAGTGTTCCTTCCAAGCTTTTAACCCTGATTTGGGCTCACACTTTAAGACAGCAAGATCACCTTGGGAGAGCCATCTAGTTTTAAAGGCCTTCAGTGATGGGTTATCCACTGATAACCCATCTTGATGTGATGGGTTAGCCACTGATAACCCAGTCTTGATTTTTTTTCCAGTGATCAACCATGCAATAATTTTATTTTTTTTTCTTACCAATAAGAAAATAAATAAACTCATCAACCTTTATTGCTGCCCCTTTTTTAAAAAAATTATCTAGACTCTTCTAGAGATGCTAAGAAAAACTGGAAGCACCAAACTACAGAAAAAGCCAAAATCAGCTCAGGGAGCTGAAAAGCTACGCGAATTCTTCACAGGTTCAGGGATTTCCTGAAATAAAGTATTTCCCAGATTAGATGCAACAGTTTGTCAGACAAACCATACCTGCTGTTTCTTTTTGAAAAAGATCTCCCTCCAGACTGAAAGGTTTGTCTCTTCCCAGAAGTTTGTGGTATGTGTTAAGCTACCAGCATCCCTCAGAGTTTGATCAACATTTAACTGGGCTTTGAGAAGACAGAGAAAATGTAAGATGTGTGTCAGTTTTAGGGCAAGAGATGGTGTGAGTACAGCCCTGCCCTGCTCCTACAAGCAAACACAAGTCTTGCCACTGACTTAAAAGAATCACAATCATACATCACAGGCACAACTCCCTGCTCCTTAGTAAAGAGTTGTTTTTGCAAAGCTGTTGAAAAAAACTAAAAGAATTCAAGTAAAAGAGTGTTTGTCACCAGATTTCCTGGAGATAAATGAAAGACATACGTTTCCATGGCTGCCAGCCTACTAAATTTTGCAAGCATAAATATTTACCTAGGACTAGGGGGTGGGGAAATCAGGAAGAAAACCCCCATCTAAACCCTTCAAAGTTTAGTGTAGCACAGAGGTCATTATTTATAAACAGAAATAGAGAACACATCTTTTCTATGTATATTTCTATCATGCTTTTCATCCACTTCTCATGCCTTCTATTATTACCATCCTTACACCAGAAAATAATTTCTATGTCACTTGCTCACACTGTATGCATTCATTTTCTTGAGACTTTCTTGTGGTTATTGATTTCCTGCTTTGTTGAAGTGGCTTTGTTTCTTTCTCAGCAGGCTATCCATTTTAAAACAACAGTTGTTCAACAAATTAAAAAAAATATACTCTAAAATTAAATTAGTTTTATCTTCACTTATTTTTATCTGAGTTAAATGCAAGTGACACATTTCCCCTAGAAAAAGGAAATACTTAATTCCTCCCAGCATGCAGAGCATACTAAGTCAAATTTTTCTTTTCTAATAAGATGTATTTATTTTTATGATTGGAAACATGAAAGAAAGAGTAAAGTATAAATAAAGCCTCTTTTGTGTTGTTATGTTGTAATCACTGCTGTGGCCAGCATTTTAACAACAAAAGATTATCTGGTCCAGAGCCAAATTCATTTAAGTTCTATTTTGCTCTACTCAAAATCATTAAAAAACCCTTTTTTCCTTTCAGTGCAAGTGGGTTCATGCTCTAGCACTGTAATCATCTGTCCTGCTAAGCAGAGTAAGTTTGCCATCCTCAGACACTGAGGTCTGAGAAACACAGATTTTACACACAAAAAAAGAGGTAGATGAATACAACTACTATTTAATAAACTGCAAAGCCAAGGAAGAAGGTGTTTCTGCAGAAGGTGAAAGTTCTGGCATGTGCTACATCTTATTTCCATGCTGCATGTTTGACAAGTGCCAGTTCCAGAGATCCAAGGGTTGTGTTCCCCCGTGATCCTCCAACACGCTGAGACAAACTCGAGTCAACTACAGAAAAATAGGGGGGAAGAACAGAGACTATATTAAAAGAGAACTCTTGTCAGATTCCTTGCTAAAAGCATATTACCAGGTGCCAACTAATAGGGCTTTACTACGTTTTCTTTCTCCCTGGTCTGTAACAGACCCTGCTTTGTAAAAGGCAGGAATTTGCTGCTCTAGCATCATCTTCCTTATCACCATGTCTTTACAGAAAAGCTTGCACATGACTGCTCATGCATGAGAACTCTCTTCAAGAGCAATAGTCTTTATATTTTCCTTCTACTTATTGAAGAAAACCTTATTTTTTTATATCTGTAACACTGTATATTATAGAACACCCCCCTTACTGAATATATTACTCTGTTTAGGGAGGGACATTTTCCTGAAGGACACTTGGGGGGTCTAGGTTGCCAAAGAGCAGACAGAGGATTCTTCAGTGTATTTAAATCAGGGGGACACAGATGTAGGACCACATCTTTCGTAACCAAACTGGCAGAAGAACAAGTACTGAGACAAAGCCCCAGGTGCAGCCTTCACACTGGGACTGCACAGGTGCGGATCTTGGAATTTCCACGTCGGTGTCTGACAAAGTAAAACCATCCAGAACTTTTTTAGATACAGCCATGCATGGAGAGAAGAGGAACACTGGCAAGCCACCAATCTGGCAGCATAAAGCAATATACTGAGTACTGCCCTCAGGAACCCTGCACACCTTGCATTTGTTGGCATGGAATCCTCAGGTATCAGCTGTCCCTGTAACCCTACCGAGGATGGGGACTGCAGTCAACTCTCTGGAAATTCAATACATGACAGTGCAACACCAGAAGTTGCTGCATATCTGTTTTCTAGGAATACCACATCATAAATAGGGACAGTGATGCCCCAGGCAGCTTACACTGGGCCAGGATCCTGCAGCAAGGGAAGGGAGAGCAAAGAGATGACCAGAAGGATAAAGGCAATGCAACAGCCCTAAGGGATCCCAATTCTTCACTGTCCCTGTCTGCCCTTTACAGTCTGATTATCTGCAAAAGAGTGAAGCACCTGACTTCAAACCACTCATAATGTACCAGTCTTAACTGACCAGGCATTACGTGACAATCTTTTGACATGGAAACAGCTGATAATGAAGCTCCATACAGCAGTCACTTCATTAGATGAGGATTTTCCTGACAAATGTGCACATAAAAAACCAGACACAAGAAATGAAATAATATTTCCTACAAACCAGACAGGAGGTATCTCCCCAGCAGGGCAGATGACAGCCACGTCTGCTGGGTGTGTAACACCTTTTCAACCTGTCAGCAATCCTCAAAGCTAAGTGATGAGCCATAGAGCAGTGCCATTCATACATACAGCAAATAAATAATAATTACCTAATACACAGGGATTCCATCTGCAGAGGTCAAAATATTTTTCGAAGATCGATGTAATTATAAGCAGAGAAATACAAATCTGTAAGGTGGAAATCACTCTGAGCTGTAGGTAGAAACTGTAACCCTGAATCCCCAGTATCTGCCAGTTACAGCCATGAAATCCAACTGGTCCTGGGGACACTTGTATGCTACAAGCTTGGATACTCCACACAGCCCCAAACCATTCCCTTGGACTACTCTGTATAGTAACTGGTGGGAAGTTTACAAAACCCTACACAGGGGGAGAAAAGATGTCTAAGTATGCAGATGAAATTTTTAAAGGAAATAGGTTTTGAAAAAGATTGCAGGATATAGGAAATGAAAAGAAAAAATGTTTTCATTTGGTTTCCTGTTTAGATGTATGGATAGATTTGACTTCAAATAGATGAGCCACACAGAAGTTTAGTTTATAAGGGTCAGATGGTAACAGTTTCTGTTTAATCCTTGATTTACATTAACTCACAGGAAAATTAATGATTTTAAACAGGCATCAAAGTGAGGCTGTTTTTTTCATTTCTCTAACAGTGCTTGAGGAACAATTGTTTTCTTTATCTGTCTTCCAGAAAGTTGGTGATGGTTTAACTTAAACTAGTCATTTAGCCTTCAGGCACAGCATATTATGAGTTGTTTTTCAATGAACATTAGCCCCTCACGAGTGCAAACTCTTTGACAGCTCTCTTTAGATTCTTGCACTTACTTGAGCATTTCACAAAACCACTCTTCACAACTGCACTCGTTGTAATTTACGCATTAAACCAGCAGGTTTTCACCTCAGGTCTCTTGCCAAGAATAATCTTCCAAAACTCTTTTATCTTTTCGTAAGAACATAATTAGAAATGTGCAATTAACAGCCTGAGAAAGGTCTTAGGAAAACTCTTAGAGCAATATTGCCTATTTTAATGCCTCACCCAGATGGTAGTTTAAAGAAAGGGATTTAAAGAAAATAAATAAAGAGTTGCATTTTCGGTCTGGTATGCTACATCAAGTTTAAAATTCAAGACATTTAAGTGGGAGTGTTACAGGTCTGGACTTTTGTTTTGTGTTGGACAGACAAAGCAGTTGTAAACACCATTACTGATACACATCAGTACAAAAGCACGGAGACACCATATGCAAAATGAACTATTTACTGCATTTTTTCCATGGACTGAGCCCATCCAGTGACTGATTTTCCCCAAGGATGAATAATATGCTCATTTTTGTCTTTTGTTACAACTTGAATTTGTACAGTCTAATCCTGGAGTCTTTTCCTCTAAAAATACAGGTGCTTCCCTTTTACTAATTAAACATGAGTACTGTGTAATTGTTGACATTCTCAAACTGGTGCAATCATCGTGGACTCACTGCCTGACAGAATTTCCAGCTTAGCTCTAGTCCAGATAACATTAAGATATTTTTTAAAGCTGTAGAGAAATGACGTAAGAAGCCTCTCCCATTTGAAAATGAACCAGCTGCATTATTTTACAGCCAGGCTGTAGTGCTATAAAATATCTGCTTGGAACTAATTAACTTAGGAGAATTAGCAAATACATCACAGGACAAATTGACTGATTTGACAATAAATTCGACTGCGTAACTTAATTCCACAGTAATGGTCATCTGGGCTGCTCTTGTGCACATAATTTCACGTGCCCCACTGTAACCAATTTCTGTTATTTTAGATAGATTTCCTCCCTTGAAATTGAGGAGTTTTAGGGGGAGTTAAAATCAAATCAGAGAGAAGCAATAGCTGCTGTCGCTCACTGTCGCTAGAAAGGAAGTTAGCAACTTCATGATATGCCAGATCAGATTGCCACTATTTCAAGACGTGGACAGACACAGGTGAAGAAAGATGAAAAATTACCACTAATATTTTTGACCAGCTGCCCCAGTGTGAGTTCTCCCACATTTTAGGCATCGGAGATGCTGTGCTGGGTTAGCAACCGCAGCACCCAGTACTCAGCATGCAAACAATTAGCCTCAGAAAAAGAAAGAGGCTTTTAACTATTCTTTAAGAATACTGGCTCCTCGACTTCAATATTGATGAAAAAAATCTCAAATTAAAGAGAGAACAAGGAAATAAAGAGATCTACAGGACTATGATCTGTAGGTGAGCACAGTGATGTCAGGGACTCTGACCCTCCGACAGCTGCCCAAAAGATAACATGGGGTCTTCTGCAGGTCAGGACAACACCAAGCTCTCCATTTTCAGTCTCACAGATGCTCTTAACCAAGTCAAAGGTAACAGCAGAGAGATCAATGCTTGGAGCTACACCCTGGATGCTGCAGCACCAACCAGAGTCTGCAGAACAGCCCAAGGTCCTGGCTGGGCACCAGGAATGCAATCACCACCCATCCTCATCACCCCCCCTCCAGAATTTTGGGGGCTTTTAGCGAGCATTTTCTTAGGTAATAAGCTTACAGAATTTGTTGGAGTTGGAAAGCACTGCTCAGCATCAAGAGGAGTTCAGGTTGCCTTTTAAAGCCTGAGTTACAGAAACATTTCAGTAACTACCAAGAGAAAAATTTCCCCAGCACTGCAACTGAAATCACGAGGGGTCAGCTTCATATCCACAATAAATAAAACCATACCCATCTCCTCAGCGCAAAAACAGCTGCAGAAAAAATTGTTCCTAAATAGGATCTTTAGCTAATTGTTTTCCTTTTTATTAAAAAACCAAACAAACAGACAAACAAACAAGCAAAACCTGAGTTCAAGCCACGTAATTAGCATCCAGGCCAACAAATACTTTCCTCTTAATTATAAACAAAGCTTTTACTGAAAAATTATTTTACAGGAGCCCAGATAAGGTACCATAAAAATCTGTTCTATGTTAGTGTCCAGTCTAGGTAGATTTAGGTAATTACTGACCTGGAGAAATAACTTCTGCTTGTGATAAATAGTTAAACAACTGTAAGGAGAATGATCTCAGGCTGATGACAGCACATGGTTGCACTGCCATTAGGAAGAATAAAAGAGACTTGCAGAATTAATTGAGTTATGGGGGGGGAGGAGAAGGATGCAATACATTTAGACTGTTGTTTAAAAAGAAAAATCCACTAATAGAAGGCCTTGTTCTAATAAAAGATTAGTATGGAAGTGAGTACTCATGGACTGAACTAGAGTGGATGATGGAACAGAGAGGAGCTACCTTGAAGATTCAGCAATAAATTGATTTGCCTCTGACTTGATCTAATGTTTTAAAAAACATCCTAAAAGGGAAGTAGAAAAGCTTAAACAAAAGAGCACAGAAGTGAGGGCATTGACAGGAAAGGGGAACATCACAAAAAACATCAGTGAGATCCCAATGAGTAACAGCAGCGTTAACATTAATTCAGTGGTTTTTAAAAGCTAAATTAACAAAGTGTGAAAAATAATGAAAATGTAGCTCTCAAAAAGAGAGGCAACATCTGTAATGTTAATACGCTGAGAGACATTTAGGTGTTATAAAAGACTGCAAATTAGGCAGATGTGATAAAACAAGGAAGATATCCAACTCCGTGCTGGGCTGCATGCCTGGAAGCATCACGTCAGAAAAGGCAGAAATTGCCCACACTCATCTGCTCCTGGATGGCTGTACCTAGAACTGCATGGGTATTTCTAAGCAACCTAATTACAAAAAAGATATTACCAAGCTAGAGGGACCTGAAAACACAGCAGTCAAAATTATGAAGTCATAAGGATGAGCTGATTTGAAGTGAAAGATTAAGGTTTACATTATTCTATGTGGTAAACAGCAGATGTGAAAGAATGTTCAAAATAAAGCAAAACATCTAACCACATCTTGACGGATACATTTATCCTCACTGGTCCAATGGCACTGTCCAAACCAACAAGTATAAATTCTAGATCAGAAATGGTTCAAAGGCACAGAACACCCCCAAATCCTTGCAGGCCACCTCTGGGGCAGAGCTGGGAGAGTTAAATGACCAGGTTAACATTGTGAAGATTTCCCTACCCTGATAATACAACCCTTAAAAAACCACCCTTCACAAACATTTCACCACTCCCCACTGCTGGCCATTATTTCAGAATACCCAAAGAGGTATTTTAGACTTAAAACACAGATTTGCACTAGACATATCATTTTGTAAGGATGAGTAACAAACTTAGTTTTCCTTCTGAGAGCAGTGATGCTCCAACACTTTGTTTTCTCCTTCTGCAATGCTCACTGCTGCTGCTTGGCTTTAATTGCTCAGCTTTCCCTTAAGTAAATATTAATGACAGAACAAATTCCTTAGCTAACTGAAAAGGTTATTTTCCAGTCATACTTAAAAGAGCACAGTTATTCTAAACCATGATTCTACCATGATGAACTGACATTAAAGGAAGTGTAAAGTACATAACTTGATTCTTCTTCAATTACATCAGCAGCTATTTATTTTCAAATCACATAAAATCTGTCTGGGATGAAATTTTGCTTAGGTTGCACTTGTAATCTCAAAGGACAATGTACACGAACATATTTTCAGTAAACCATTGCAAGCTCAATTTTTTTCAGGAAATCTCAAAGTTGGAGCTTGGCAAGAATGTTCTCACGGTGTTTGTTTACTCATTGATTTTTATTGTCATTGGATGTAGGCAATTCCTAGGAAAAATAAGAAAGAAAAATTGTGAAGCCTTGAAATTTTGTTTCAAACTGATTCCTAACTAAAAAAACATTGGGTAAAACTGAAAATGAAAGAATGAAAACAAAGGTGTTCAGAAAAAAATGCACTGGCCTTTTTTTTTTCCCTGTATTTGCATTTTACCTTCATATGTATATATATATCTAAAATTATATATATATATACACACATTTTCCATCACTAGCCTCTCTATTTTGAGAGTTATTTTTAACTTTTCCCATACTATGATTCAAACTAGCTCTTGATCTTTAGCAACATAAAACCAATAATGTCAGGAAACAAATATAATTCAGTACAATGCTCTTATCTACGTAGCTATTTTAATTGGAATTTTATTTTTTTAAGTTTTAAAAGATGTAATTTTAAATACAAGAACAATTACATAAAAGACTAAACTATTAGGAACAGGTCAACAAAATTAAGTAATTCAGCAATAAAACATCCAGCTAACATTATCCGTCAGTGTCCAAATGCAGAAGATTTAATGATGTAGAGAAAAAATTTGCCTTCAGATATTCCCCCCAGATCCTGCCATGTAAGAGAGACATTGTGAAATACAGAAGGCCCAGAAGGGTGCAAACAGAGGGGGAGAAGAGGAGAAGAAAAAAAAAGAGAAAAAGAAGGAAAAAAAAAAACTATCATAAAGCTCTGCCTACCAAAAACAGTGAAAAGAAATTTCAAACAGAAGCTTAAACTTCAGGGGTTGCACCACCTAATGAGATTATTTCTCAAACTTTTGGCAACTCCTTCCAGGCACACTTCTTGTTCCTGAGTAGGGTGATATTTTCCCTCAGTGATTTTTTAAAGAAAGGAGAGAATTCTATTTGACACCAGAAATGTTTCCTTGCTGAACCTCAGAATTCTCTCTCACTGTTGCACGGAGTCTACAATCCCATTTGAAGAAATTCTTACTCCTTAGTCTCAATAATAAAAATGCAGCATATCTAGAGATTTTTGCTTACTTTTTGGCATTGAAAAAACTGTAATCACAGCAATTGGAAGTTGGGTTTCTTCATCTCTTATCATGGTTTATGCAACAGCCAATACTTTCAGACAGTAAGCACTTAAGACTGATAACCAAACGTCTTTCCAGCTGCCATGTACAGAACAGAGGAACTAAATGAAAAGAGTTGGCCAAAGGCTGTGGTTAAGTGCACCAAAAAAAAAAAAAGAAAAAGCAGAATTATCTTGCATGTCGTCCTGAATATACAACAGGGATCCCTTTGCAGTTGTATTACACTAGGAGTAAAGATGAAAATTAAGACAGCTAAAGCCAGAGTTATTTCCAACAAACCAAGGTGATGCAAGAGTCAGAAATAGATTTCCTTCTACATCCCCCCTCTACTCAGCATCTGCCCCAGCTGATCAATATTTCACAAGTTTTTTCCTCTAGAACATCCCCCTGAAAGGTTTCTGCTCTCTGCTTCACATCCACTGGATGGACACAACTTTATCCTCCCCCCATTGGGAAATTTCTCTGAGGAAGAAGAATTACCTAGAATACAGGAGGAAAAAAAGCTCCTGCCCAGGTTTTCTTGTTTCTGCCTAGGTGGAAAGAGTCAGCACCTTCATGCTACCCCAAAGCACCCTCTGATGCTGATAGTGGGAGGAGCAGATAGTGGGAACAAGACAGGAGCTGATAGAGGGAACAAGAGCTTTGCTCTACCCCTGCAGCAGAAGGAGGGTGTGGGTGAAAGGTGAGCAAATCAAAGATGGTTCATCAGCCAAAAAAAAAAGAGATCTGGGACTTCTGGTGTCATTGCAAGGATCCAACTCGGATCAATCTTACAGATGTTTATGTGCAGGGCATCATCACGTAGATGAGTACACAAGGGGCACCAGCCTCACTAAACATATTTAAAACATTTGCCAGGTTACTTTGAGAATAAATACCTAAGATGAAATTCACTTCCTTTAAATTTTTTTGTTTGTTTGCTTCTAGATCAGATATTGTCAAGTTTCAACTGAATCTGACAAGCTTAAGGGAGCTCAAGAAACTTCTCTGCTGTGACCAACCATAATTTCATGTCCTGTGTACAGAAAACCCCTGGCACACAGCAGGAACCTTCCTGTCAGACCCCGACCTCTGCAATGCCACTGGGCATTTGCTACCACTGTGTGGTTAACAGTATTTTTAATGAACGTGTTGCATTCTGAAATGTGTCTGGGTACCATGAAAAAAACAAACAAAAAAAAAACCCACAACATTTTTTAAAACTGTTGAGCAAAATGTCAATCATAAGTACCTAAATTTTCATCTGTTTCGAGCAGTGTTTCACAGATGATTCCACAAATTCATGCTGACATTTGTTATTTACTGTGGGTTTCCTTGTTTAAATGAAAGGTCTTCAGGAAGGGATAACATATGTGGGGGTTTTTTTGCTGCATCATTTTAGACAGCTGGTCAAGCCAGAAGTAGTTCTTTTGCTTCGCTTAATTGCCTCTTTGTAAAAAGAATTTTAAGACTATGGCCCTACTCAGGTCTAACTTTCACTTTTACACATATGTAAATTCCATGAAAATATCCCCTGCTGTCTTCTTATATCCTCTTCCCATCGTGTTGGTTTTCCTTCTTCAAGACTGACACTCTTGGTCCAGCAAAACACTGCAAGATGGACTTCAGTGCCACAACCCATGGCTCTGCGGCCTCCACCTGAACTTCTCCCATGTCAGCAACTGCTGAAGTCATTTGCTGGGTCCAGGATGGGATAAACTGCCCCTTCTAGGACCAAGAGAATTGGATGCCTGCTCTAGTACCTCAAAATCTTATACATATGTAGAGAATCTCCTTTGGCTACTCTGATGGCTGAGGCAGCCATGCTGGGATTTAGCTCCAAGTCCCTCAAGAGAAAGAACCAATTCATGGCACTTGGGGTGACAATTAAAAGCAACAGAAACTCTTAAAACGTAAAGAACTTGGTTTTGGAATTTTAAGGTATTTCTTGAATATGAAATGTTAAACTAAAGATTTATCCTGGCTTTAACTCGGGCACTTACTCATTTTAAGCAGAAAGGAACAAGTGAATTGGCTGCAGTAATTATTTCAATTCAAACAAGTTTCTTGGCACTTTCATGTGGTTATCATTATCATTAGTTTTATCCAACACAGTCCCTAAAATATATGATTGATATATACATATATAGCTTTTGTTGAGTGATGATTCATTAGAAAGCAGCAAATATATTTATAATATAATTTAGGATTTATAATTTAGGATTTTGTCCCCTCCTAAACTCTCCTACAGACAGACGCCAACAAACAGAAGAAGTCAGGGTGCCTTTGAAGATATTTAATTAAAATCTAATCGCACATTCTTAAAGGCTCACATAAATTAAGCTGTCATTCAGGAGATTTATGCATTCCCATTTGCATATTACATACAATTCATCAATTACTCATGTTTGAAAGCAATGCCTTGCTCCGGGAGCCGGGCTGCCAAGAGGCGCTCTGAGCCGCGCCGCCCGCTCCGCTGCCGCCTTGGAGCAAAGCTGCTTCCATCTGCTGAAACCCCTCTGCAGGCACACACTGCCCCGAGCAGGCTCCCAGGTACCTGCCTTCAACACCACGGCTCCTTTGCAGCTCCATCTGTCAGCTGAAGAGGAGAGTTTGGGGGAAAGTCTTGGAGCAAGAAGATCAGAGAGCCAATATTGCTCGGAAGGTTCTCCCAATCCCCGCTGAGCCGCCCGTCCTGCTGCAGGGAGCCAAACTCCTCTCCTGGATTTTCTCAAATTACAACACAATCAGACCTAGAAAAAATTCCCAGTACTTTTCTACAGCTCTCAAAAATATTCCCAGTCTGGAAAGCAGAAGGTTCTGAGGAAACCTTATTGGAGCCTTCCAGGATCTGCAGGGGACCTGCAAGAAATCTGGTGAGGGATTTTTTAGGCTGTCAGGTAGTGATAGGACTGGGGGAATGGATTCAAACTAGAGGAGGGGAGATTTAGATTGGAAGTTAGGAAGAAGTTCTTCACCATGAGGGTGGTGAGACACTGGCAGAGGTTCCCCAGAGAGGTGGTGGAAGCCCCATCCATCCCTGGAAGTTTTTAGGGACAGGTTGGATGAGGTTGAGCAACCTGAGGAGGTTTCCATGCCCATGGCAGGGGGGTTGGAACTAGGTGATCTTAAAGGTCCCTCCAATCCTGCAAGCTCTATGATTCTGTGATTAGATAAGCAGGACTCACTGCATATAGTCAATACTGACTAGCATATCCTGCTGCTAAATCAGTTTTGTTCTCTCTTTTTTTTAGGCTGAACCTCTGATCACTAAGCACCTAAGATTAGAAACACAAAGTAGCTTATGACTGGAAAATTACTCTCTGAAACAAATTGAAAATGAAAGACTTTTAAACAATAACTAATGGATAAATATATGTATTCTTAACTAGATTAATCCTTTTAAAGATTTGTCATAATCGTTGGCAAGTCTAAATAAAAACCCCACGTTGCATTTATTTTGCTCAGCCACAGTTTCCCATTGCTCTGCTGTTCATAGCTGACAGTTTCTGAAACAAAACTTCCCACCACTCCCTTGGGAAGGATTTGCTGCACACTCACCATCCCTGGAAGCAGCTTCAGGTTAGAGCAACACCAAAACATAATGCCCCTCCTTTGGCTGTTCTTCTTTTTTTTCCTAGAAATGTATTTATATTTTTTGTGCTCGAATTACCATGCTGATTCCAAACATGCCAAGGGACAAAACTGCCACGAGAGGAAAAGGTTTTGTAAGGTCCTCACACAGCTCTGACCTGCAACACATCTGCTGGCCCAGATCAAGACCTTTTAGAGCCAACTCTGGTAATTGCACCAAGTAAAATGGGTGAAACCACCCAACTTCATTATCTGCAGCCTCAACCAGGTCTTTAATTCAAATCTCCAAAAGGTGAAAGGCTAATTCAGTGACCACTCCTTACCCTGTCTTGTTACCAAGCCACTCTTCATCTCTTGCAGTCATTTGAATATTTGCTCCATTTATTGTATTCTTATTATGTTATTAAAACTAGCTTATGATTTATGTTCTTCCATCAAATGTTTAATAAATAAATAAATAGATAGATAAAGTTTGTTTCCATCTAGCTATTAGCTGCTATTAAAGCAACTGTGTAAAACTTCAGTGCAGCCCAATTTGTGAGCTTCTTGTAACATCTTTATAGGTTTGCATAAAATGAGTTAATGAAATAAAGGCAAAATACCAGAGCTGATGTTAGCACCAACTTCTCAGTGACTTTTTCTGACTGATGAGAAGTGAGTCTGTTCTATCCCACCCCTGAAACTCCTCTGCTGCAGAAGGGGGACATCCTGAGGCAATCCTAGAAGTTGATGTTGTCCAGTTCTCAACTTTCCTCTAGTAACTTTCCTTTAATAAATGCTGCAGTTATGTCCTTTTTCATACACTCAGGTGCTTCACTGCTTTGGGGGGGATTTTATATACTTATTTTTGATATTAAGTCAGTTCCTGTCTCTCTAGGAAATCTTAGGACAACTGAAGAATCAGTGGGGTTGTTAAACGACAAGAAAGCAACCTTGACTTGTGATTGGGAAAGATTTTCAATCTCACACTTTTCCACAGCCTTGATTAATTTTCTGACTTTTTAAAACTGTCTTTGAACTTGAATTTAAGAGAAACTCTTGGTCAGAAAGGAAAGGAATAGTAATTGTTTCAACATCAGCCATCACTACAGGATTATGAAGATGACATCTTTGGAAAAAAATGTATTAATTTCTAAAGTACTAGTATAATAATCTGGGGAAAAGAAAACGTATGAGATGCACAGTGCAACAAATGGTTTTAAAGTAAGCAGTTTAAATTAGCACAAAATTAAATTAAAATTAAATTATCACAAACCCCCATTCAGTTCAGGAAGTTCTGCCACTGCTCTCCTGATTGACTGATGCTTTTTTTTTAACAGTGTTTTATAAACTGAATATATAATAAAGACATTTCTCTCTGGGCAGGGCATTTATCTGTGCTTGTTGGGTGATGGCTTGTCACAACAGAGGAGTGGCAGAGTCACAGTGACATCCCACCCCACCCCACCAGAGAGCTGTGTGGTGCAGGTGATACTCCCACCCAGCAATAATATCTCCACTTGGCAGAAAAAACACAGTTTATGGAATGGAACAGTATTTTTGGTTGGAAATTAGTATTATTTACTTGTGTAACTATTAAAATGTAATTATAGGTACTGCACGTAAGATGACAAAACATTCTGAAATGAATCTGGAAGATGAGGCTACAGAGGATACAGATACACTGGAGGCTAAATCAGTATTAAAAGCTACATGACTTAATGAATTAATTGAATTAATAATATTGATAGTCCTGAAAGCCTCCCTGGCCTGCTCTTGTACAGTTCTTTGCAAAAAAACCCAAAATGAAACCTGAAGAACATCTGCCCCACAGTAACAACTATACAATTAGCTGATTTTAATTAAAGTTTGACATAGTTTAGATATTGGACATCTGCTGTCCTGAGTGGGGGAGCTCATGGGAAGTGGGCAGATGGCTCCTTCATCACCCCCAAGCAGAATCAGAGTCAGGAAGGTTGGAAAGGAGCTGTAAGATCATCAGGTCCAACCATCAACCCAACACCACCAGCCAACTAAACCATGTCCAACCCAGTAACACCACCCTGTGATTCCTGCAGACAAAGAACAGCAAAGAACCTCCAAAATGATGGCTCTCAAATAATATTAAAGATGAAAAGCAGGGAGAGAGGTGACTGCCTCCATCCCTCCACCTGTCTCAGCAGTGTTTGAAACCAACCCCAAACACCTCTGGCTCTGCCTGGCCCATGGCCCAGCTGGGGCACCACTGCACTGATTCCTCCTGGTGTTCCCCTTCTTCCAAACTGGTCACATCTCCCCTTTTTCCTAAGCAAAAAGAATGGATCCATGGGAAAGTCCCTCTTTGTGAAGGTAACACCCAGGCTTTGGGCTGCCCAGTCCCAAATGGCAGACAAGTTCAAGCTGATGTTTCACAATAAATCAGGATCACAACAATTAGCTTAACGATATTTGTTTGGCTTAAATTCTTGCAAGAAGCTGTATTATGAGCAAACGGTGCTGACTATTTCTCATTCATCAAATATGTCCACGTGTCACAGGCCTCTGGGAATTGATTTTTCTTTACATGAAGTTCTGCAGTGTTAGAAGAGGGGGGAGAAAGCCATTTAAGCACTCATTAGATTGGAAGGTGACACCTACAAACATCTGGCTTCAAAACAGAAAATGAAAACTGGTCTAAATTAATAGCTTTCCACATGTTAATGCACCTTGGATTTTTCCTGTGTAAACATTAAACTGGAGTTTTTCAAATTTAAATAATGCTAACCCACATCTACAATTTCCTTCTGATAATTCAGCCAGACAGATGGCTCAAGCCATAACTTCAAAGCAGAAGACAGCTCCTCTGGTTCCTGAAGTACATCATCCTGGAGCTTCTGACATGAAAAGCTTTCCTGCTTTTCACCTTCAGAATTTCTCACTTGGGGAAAAAAAAATGCAACCACGGGTCAGCTCCCGTGGGAACCCTTCCAAGTTAGTCTCCAAACTGCTGTGTCCAAACTTGTTGTCACTAAATTATCAGTGTGGCTTTTACAATTTACAGAAATGTGTCCTTTTACCTGTATCACCCTGACAGGAAAGTACATTTGTAGGTATTTCAATATTCTCTCCATTCAAACAAATTGCATCTTACGTTTTAATTTTCATTTTTCAATTAAAGACTCAAGTCTGAGCCAGCTATAGATGTCCACTGAGATTCTGAACTCCCTGGCTGCCCCTTCAAGCCATCAATATTGCTTTCTGCTGGGGAAAACCACTGTACAGTCATTTTTTAGAACAACTTCTACATTTTTAATGTAATGTAAAAAGTAACTAGAAGGCACAGCAGAACTACACATCAGCCTTTCACAACTGTTCATTCTACTGATTCTTTTTGCTGGAAAAACTGATTAGTAGATGGTAGAATTTCTCTACTAAGATTACTGACTACCTGCCCTATATAATTAACAAAATCTAAGTGCAATAGGAAGCCCCTGCTCAGATGGGATTTTAGTGATCAATTCCCTTTTTTCCCCTTACAAAAATACTAAGCTTTCAGCACTGGGCACACTTCCATGCTAGAAAAAGTAATTCCCACAATTTATCTGCATGATAAGTAGCAGAAATATATATGAATGAAATGCATATCCCACACACTGGAGGCAAGTGGGGCAGCAAATGCTTCGAAAAGACCATGTTTAAACATGACATTTGTCAGTGCACCCAAACACATGGCTGCTGTACAATCCTGCCAGCCCTTTTTTTACTCATTTCTAATTCTGCAACTTTCTGCCCTGTGTTATTCTGACACCCACTGTGACTGCACTGCAGGAGAACCCCCAGAGATTTCCTGGGAAGGGTTGGGAAAGGTTGGGAAGGGTTGATAAGGGTTGATAAGGGTTGCCATAACCAGGACTCCCTAAACCTGCAGCCAAAAGCTGGGTTAGTAACAGCAAAATGAAGAAGCTTGAGGCACTTACCATTATCACTTGTGTGTACACATCTGTATATAAAACCAGGCAGCAAAATCCTCCTTAAATCCCTATACCCACACTTCAAAGTACAAGAAGCCATGGAAGAGAGCGCAGACATTTGAAAACACAAAGTTCTTTCCATTTTCTGTTTCCAGCATTTCTTTTCCTAGCAAAGCTCCCACTACAGGAATACAGGCAGGGGTTGCATTTGGGTTTTTTTTCTCCTCTATTTACTTGTGTCAAAAGTGAATGTCTTTTTTTAAGAGAGATTCTTGGGAGTTTCACAGGAAAACTTTTCAAGCACATGCAACACGTTCTCAGGTAATGGAGTACCCAGAAACTAACAGAAAAAAAAAAGTATTATTTTATACTGCTCACCTCTGGGTCTCAGCTTCTTTGCTTTTCCATTAACAGTTTAGAATTCTCTATGTTGTGAGAGCACAGAAAACTGTAACTGCCAATTAATTTAATGGTATTTGCATATTCATTACCAGGGGTGTAAGAAATCACCAGACTCTCATTGTGCAAGTGGGATGAGGGGATCCAAGTGGTGCACAGAGGTTTCTCTGCCAGCCTGGGACTGGGAGGAGAGACAGGAATCTGAGGGAAGCCAAATAACCAAACCAACTGGGCAACCCCAAGGCTCCTCTGACTGCCTTTTCCAGCTTCCTAAAATATATGCCATCTGTATTTACCTACAAATTGGTTGCTGTATTATCCTATCTGATTTGATTATTGCTTTCTTCATGCATTTTTATTACCAGTGACCATTAATAACACCAGCATGGACTCACAAACTCTCCATTTTTTGACTTCCAGCTACTTACTGTATTTTTTATTATACCCATATGCTTGACTATAATTTATTTATGATCAAAAAATAAATTAAGTCACAAATGTAGGTTACTTTGAAATGAGGACAATTTACAAATAATTGGGATCCAGTGCTTTTCTGAGAGTTCACTACCCATTTCCCTGCCACAAAAATGCTGTATGCAACTTAAAACAATCTTCCACTGAGATTAAAGTTTATACAGACACATGCACACCTTCACACAGAACAAAATAAAGGTCCAGAACGTTTCAGTGCTTCTTCCAAAAGCACACAAGGATCTTTAAAAAGCACTGAAGTGCATCTGAAGTCATCCTTGCCAAACCAGGGCACTGTGGCCACCAGAGATACCAATCCAGCCCAAGGGCCTCCTGCTACCTGGATAAGGTGCAGTTTTGTTGTCACCACAGAACTGCTCAAGATCTGCCATTTAGCAGCCAATGACACAAAACATCCTTTTTAAATGACAGCCAACGTTCTTTTTTAAATACCTGTATCATAGAAGATGATATCTATATCTACACATCTGCTCCGAAAACTTCAAGTGCCTCATCAATAATTGAAGAGGAAAAAAAAAAAAAAAGTTCAGGAATGGCTGGATCTGATCACTGGGAATACAGGGAGCTACTTTGACTACAGCTTCTGTCCTAAGCTTAGTTCATCCTGCAGCATCTGAAATTGCATCACCAGTCAGTATTTGATTTTTTTTTCTTTCTTTCTTTCAGTTTAATCTTGTCTCCCACTGCAGATATTAATTTTTTAAATCATTTTCCTTTGATGTCGTCTCAGTTGAATTTAAAAGCATTACAAACACATCTGATTTACAAGGTTTTTATCACTAGAGTCTCTTATCACCTCATCAAAATAATTCACAAAGGCTTTTGTCCAAGCAGATACCAGAGTGGATTATTATATTTTCACCTGCAAGCTCTTTTTTTCCTCCCCTTCTTTCTTTCCCAACACATTGGTGAGCTGCTGTACCTTCTCTTTGGTTACTGTGGGAAGGTCTTGGCCAGCAGGCAAGTTTTGCAACACTATTTTTAAAAACCATCAGATTCTCTTTGGCTGTTGACCAAAAATGTTTTTATCTCCAGCTCTCATAAACTTCCCCTGGAGCCCCTGGAGCTTTGCTCACAAGGGTTACAACTGGTTTGGTTGGAGACCCTGCCTGGATCCCAAGATCTTAACTGGTGTGCACTTAACTGGGCTAAGAAACAAACTGGGAACTGCACATACCCACAGCCACGCTTACTGGTGACAGAGTTCAGTTCTTTTTCTCCCCCTTCAGATTCTGGTGGTTGATCATCATCCTTGCTGTAAAGAACACCTTGGCACCTGCTGTGCCAGAAGAGCTAAAACAGTTCAAGAACTAAAACTCAGCAAAATTTATTATACCTTTGACCACAAGATATTCTGCAACATCTCCCCAAAATTCTTCTCAGGGTTGATATAAATAGCAAAACATTTCTCATTGCAAACGTCCAAAAGACCCAGGATAATAATGGTGCTTAAATGCCCACCAAACCCACAAAGAATTACAAATTGCAAGGAATATGATGGCACAGCATGGGATGAAGGTTGGTCAGCCTTGTGAGCTACCAAGCAAGACCCCAGGGCATCAGAGGACTCTAAAGAACCCCAAAAGCCACTGGTTTCCTTGATTCCATGGACAAAAGATAAGTCAGGAATGAAGGAGATCAAAACTTGACCCCAAATATTCGTTTCTCAGCAGGATTCCAGTAGATTCTTTCTGTATTTTAAATTAAGTACAAAAATCAGAAGCGTGAGCATTGCTACAGAGTTAGCAGGTAACAGCTCAAGGGCACTTCTGGTGACAACAGACACGAACCATCAGCTTTGGTTTCCTCTCCTCAGTGCTCCTCAGAGAAGGGGTGGGCTGAGGAAGCCTCAACTTGTTTCCATCTCTTCTGCTGATGACAGGAGGTGCTTGGATAAAGCTGGTTTATTCACACTTTGGTCAATTTGCTATTACTTTTTAATCCAAATTAGTATTTTTCTGAGAAGTGAAACTGGAAATTTTTTTATTTTTTTTTTTTAAATAGGTGAGAGAGATAAACAATTACTCACTATAAAAGAAGCCAGTAGTAAGAGCACAGTATGTCAAGACAAATCTGGATCCTTCTCCCCACTTCATGGCATGATGTCCAAGAAAAATCATGTAATACTACTTCTATGAATTTGTAATTTCATCCCAGAAAGAAAAGAACAAGATAAACATTTTCTGTTTGTTGTTTACTTTCACAGCAACACCATCCTTACTTGCTTCTAGATGGTCACATTTTGCTGACATTTACAAACATTTCATGTTGATCTTACATGGGTCACATCAATCATCTATACAGTTTCAATGACACTTTGTTAAATAAACTGTCATGAAAGATTTATAGAGAATTTGATAAAAGTAAAGAAGATGTAGTTTAGCTTTTAAAGATGCATTACCCCTTTTCTGAGGTGTAATATCAGCTCTAAAATACCATTAAGCTTTTCTGGCAGGAGATGAAGTGAGAAAATAAAATGTACTCTTTCATCAGCACTCACTTATTTGCATCTCTTGTGCTTCTACCAAGCAGTGTGAGAGGAGATCACCTGCAGCACTGCTGGGAGAAACAAGAAACTCACTCCCACTTGGTGGGTTCTGCTTCTACTAATGCTTGGCAGAAGCCACTCATGTTCCTAACATGTTACTTGAGAAAAAAATGACCTCCAGATAAAAAAAATTAAATAAAAAAATTAATAATTAAAAATATATATATATAGTAAAAAAAAAAAAATAATCAAACCTCTATTTCAGATTAGCATCTTTTGGAAGGTGAACTGATTTTCCCAAATTCTCTTTCTCATAACAGAGAATGCAAACACGTGATGCACCTTCTTAAAAGCCCTTCTTTAAGAAAATAAAATGGTTACAAACCAACCCCCTACTTATGTCCTACAATATGTTCATTAAGATGTATTTAAATTTTCAGACTTCGCTGTCTGGTATCAATTCAGTATTTGAGAGCAGCTACCACTGACCTCCTGCTTGGGTAAGGCCTTAATCATACTTAGACTCTGAGGAAGAACCAGGTTTGAAAAAACCCTTTTTCATCAGTGATGAATTAACACACCCAGAAAAAATAACAGGAGAAGGAATATTTAACTTCTCAAAGATCATTAATTTTTGCAACCAGGAGGACAGGATGAAGTATTCCCAAAAAACTGCTGTACCTACAGTACCTGTGTGTCAGCTTTTGCATCCACAAGAGCTCCTGAGACTTTTAGGATGGGGTAACTGCATGAAGTTAAGAGTGGACAAATCCACCATTTAGGCCAATAATCCAAGCATTATTACAGCAGTGAAAGTTGATACACAAGGAACAGGATAACAAAATTACACTGGATTGCCTACAGACTTTGCTGTGACAAAAGAAAGAAGATGCAGGTGCAATGGTATGAGGCACTCCATAAAACTCCCTGTCTAAGCAATCTCCCACCAGCCTATGAGAATAGTTGCCATAAATATGAAACAGTTATTTGGAAGGTTTCCCTCCACCTTACAATTTTTGTATGAATGGCATGAACACAAAACCCACTGCATAATTTTACATCTAGCTGGGCACCACAGAGTGCACTTAATTTACATGGTGATTATCAACCTACTTAGTACCTGTGGCCCTGAAACCTCTTCTACAGATACCTTCAACATCTGTCTCACAAGAAAAAGATCAAATCGTATTTTTCAGTCATTATCACAGTGCTGACCTCATACAAACCAATGTCCTCTGTCTTACCCACAGGTAAAATCCTTCTCTTGGCTCCTACAAAGACCCTGACTATATTACCAGCAGTGTGTCTAGGTACTGTGAACTCAAAAAAAAAAAAGCTAGAAGTTTAAAGGCAGCAATTTACTCAGTTATTCAACACATCTGTCAAATATATTACTGAGTGGTAAATGAATAAATATTGGATTTCAATTGCTATGACTAGAAATAAATGGCTCACCACTCTCCAAGCAGCAGCTCTGTGCAGGTTTTCAGTGTGGGCTTATTTAAAGAAAAAGTAGAAATTAAAGTAATACCTATATTCTGAAGAAAAAAACAAACAAAACAAACCACAAAAAAAGAAAAAAAAACCCAACCCAAACCAAAAAAACATGGGAAGAGGAAAAAAAAAATAAAAATCAAACACCACCAAAAGCCAACATTTGTGATTTGATAGATTAGGTAGCTAAACCATCATTTCCTTTCCTTTCCTTTACCACTCATCACATTGTCTTCAGAAAGAAACCCAGACTAACCCAGAGAAACCATTCCTACCACTGAAGGCAGCAGTGAAAGATGAGGTTCTGATTCCCCAAATACTTTCTACCCCGACACAAAAGAATTTTTTACAATAGCAAATTAACTAAGGACTCATTAACTGCTTTGCCACAAGCCCCAACTTAGATGATTTCACTGTTCCTGAATGGCTTTTTTTTTTTCTTAAACAATTCCCTGACCCACAGCTTACACACAACTCCAGTACCAGTGGGAGGACTCAATAAAAACTTAAGGCTTCCACAGTCCTCCAAAGTATTTTTGTAAGACCACCAAATTAGCTGAAATTCCCAGATTTCAGGTGATGTGCTCTGGCAGGGCTTTGCACATGAAAAAAGACCTGACCAGGTTCAACTCCTGCACGTTGTCACCTCCCTGGGTTCAGGCTGTGCATGCACAGAAGGTGACAGAAACCATCCCTCCTATGGGCTGATGGCCAAGGTGAGCAGTGGCCCCTTAGTTTGACATTTCAGACTTTCCCAGTCTTTATCACTCTGTGTTACAGGCTGCTGGGGGAACTACCTAACAGGATTAACTAATGGCAAGAACCCTCTTTTGTCAGAGAGGATTACTGTCAGTCAGCACTGGGGGAAACTGAAAACCAGGAGTTCCTTTTGTGGTATTTATTTAATATTCTGCTCTGTAATCTGTTTGCAACAGTATTAGTGCAAAATGTCATGGGAAGATGTAAACACTCACCAGATTCCTTTTTGTACCTACAAACAAACCAAACGAAAAACAAAAACCAGTTTGTTTCCTGTCGCTCAGACTGGTCCAAGATCCTGATGCTCTGTGTTCTTTCATGTCTTCAGCTGACTTTGGGGACATTGTAGCCTGCTCTGATGAGACATGTTCTGGTGTCAGGCAGCAGTTTATCCCTGGCACGCTTGTCAGTCACAATAAAACTAACAGACGGCTCCCTTTGTTCCAAATGAGCTTTCCCCTGGTCATTAAAATGCACTTTTTCTTACCAAAAGTTCCATTTGGAGAGAGCAAATTGAAATGTTTGTGGTTCCTACTGAATCAGCTTCTGGGATTCAGGGAATCAGGGAAGTGTTGCAGAAGAGTTTTGGGGTTATGGCATTGCCTGTGTGCTCCTGCCCTTGGTCTCACTACAGAGCATCCACTTCACATTAAACCCCACAACCAACATTTTGGCAAGAGGAAAGAAGGATTTCCTCTAATCTTTTCAACACCAGTATATAGCATTCTAGAGAATTAAAATTTTCCTAGCACTGAGCAGCAGGAGTCAGGTAGATCTCTTTAGACAGCATAAAAAGGGAATAATTAGTGTCCCCTTATTGGAAAACATTGAGTTTCCTCTTCTAAATATTGAGGAAATCGTGCTCTTTTAGATTAGATTTGGAAACTTATGGCAAAAGCTCCATAGCCAATTACATCTAGAATATGTATTCCTGGCATAATTAAAAAGTGCTTCCAGCAAATACCAACTTAATTTTGGGGAGATAAATCAAGAAGCTATTCAAATATATCCTGACAAAAAGTCATGACTTCCAATCAGCCTTTGTGAGACAGAATACAGCCTGATGATTTGTAGTGATGTAAAGGAAGCCACTGGTTTATCTGAAGTTGCCACATGAGGAAGAGTATAGACCACTGCAAATACCAGATTTCCTTTTCCTTTTTAATAAAAGTATATTAAAAAACCCTAACAAACAAGGTTTCAAAATCATTATCTTGCTTCTCTACAGGGAAATTGTGCATATAGCCTCTAATTATGTCAATTATGAACACGTGGGATTTCAGTTATTATAAACACACTTTCCTTCCACTGACAGTGATTCAAATCCCATCCTACAGATTGACTTGCAGCCCTTAAAATCAGACTCTTTCTTTTGTTAATAAGCACAATCTTCTGCAATTGCCCTTGGAATAAGATGGCAAAGTGAAAAAAGAATCTCCTTTTCTTGCATAGTTTACAGATGGTAAACAGTGTAAAAAAAATAACTGAAATGGTCAAAGTTACTGTCCCAGGCAACACGACATTGTACACTAAAATATTGGCTGTAATTTGGAGGGAAGTAAGACAGGAAATAAATCCTTGAAACTTAGCCCAGATGCTGAGCATGAACATAATCCTTAGGCTACAACTTAATCCTATGTAACTGATAGCATTTGCACATGAGAAAGCAAAAGCCCAGACAAATCACAGCAATGGTGATGGCAGCACCCACCCTCTCTCAAAAGAAGTTCCATCCAAACTCATTTCCATCCTGGCTCTGCAAAGAGGGGTATTTGGGTACAAACCACACATGATGCCCTGCCTTCATCCCTCCCTCGTCCTGCAAACAGATTCCTCTTCAATTGCACCCAAAGAGTAATAATTATGAAATGGGACATTTGGCACGTAGAGAAAAAAGCAGTTTGGCTGCTGGAATTTGTCATTTTGGAATGCAAATGATTGGAATTAATTATGGCTTCAGTTAGAGAGACACAACATCCCTTTCACACGAGTGGGGAAGCAGCTCTGAGGGGCTGATGAGCACCTGGACCAAACACTGGGGAGAAGTTCCTTCTCATCCTTGTTCCTTTGAAGAGTCACCTAGCAATGAACCTGGTCCTCAAACTTCCATCTACAGCCAGTCAACCCCTAGGGATAAAAACCTGTCACATTATGGGAAAAATAAGTTGCCTTTGAGCAATATTAAAAACTTTGATTAAGTGGAATGACTCCTCTAGGGTATTTGGCAACACAGTTAGTCAAGAGGAATAACAATAGTTGTGAATTCTTAAAAATTTCAGTATTTTTTTGAAACAAACCTCTCAGGAAGAGCAAACAGGCCAGTTTTTCCCAAGATGTTATTTAACACAGTAAGTGTTAACGTGCCCTGTACTGGACAGCAAAGCCTGAAACGTGTCAGGAAGAGAAAGCAAGGGGTGTGTCTCTCTTTTTCCTTTTTCTCTTCCCCACCCTTCATTGGTAAAAGCAAATTAAAGACTTCCATGCACAGAGAGGTTTTGAGAGATCATGAACCCTGTGTCCACAGTCAGAGAAATAAATCCCAATTCTGACAATAAGAGTAGCAATGGACTGTGCTGACAGAACTTCATATCCTCCTCAGAAGAGAAGGAAATCATTGTTGAATTTCAACTTATTACCGAATATTTAATATTATGGAGGCAGAGTTCCATCCTAATCAATACTTAATAGGAGCTTTCAGGAAACATCTGAAATTAGTGTTTCCTTACTTGCTGTTGTCTTCAAAGCTCCTGACACTGCCAGAGAAAGACTCCTAACACAGCAAACCTGACCTCTTTCTAGTTGCTATTTGTCCTCTCTGATGGAATAATTGGTATTTATGCTCATGTTATTGTATTTTTAAAGAAACTGCAAGGTTTCTTGAAAATGTTACCATCTACCACCATGGAGTTCTTACCTCCCAACTCCAATGCATCAGTCTGCATTATTTAAGGCACTCTTTTCATTATATGTTATTTCTTCTACTTGTCATATGGCTCAATCTCTACCATTTCATAACCTCTCTCACCCCATTTCCACTCCATTTTAACATTCTCAAGCAGTCTTTGTGGTCAAACGACCATTTAAAAAACTAACAAAAATCCAAACATATAAACTTTCCTTTAAAGCTGCTTTCTCTATCACATATATATTTAAAAAGTTTCTGTAAAGCATTTCAGTACATTCTGGTTATATGCATGGACTGGAAAATTCCCATTACCACAAAGTCCTGTCTTTTAAATGATTCTACCTAATATATTAACAATGCACATGAACTTTTTCAGGATCTGCATGCTAGCAAACACATTTATTCACCTCTGGTATTAACACTCCCACTTGCTCAGAACAAGAGGTTAAAAAGAGGAAGAAACCAGCAGAACGGGGACATAGTTCCTAAATCATACTGTCAGGAGAGTTCCTGGTGTCATTACCCAGTTCTTTGTGTAAATGACTGGTAACCATGGCTGAGAAATCCAGGGAAATCTAGTGGAGCCAAAGGGACAACAACCTTACCTACAGTGTGCTAAAATCTCTGAATGGAAAGATGCAACCCAAGGTGTAAAAGCAGTGGTACCTTCCCTGATCTTCCATCTCAAAGCCTGAACTCTCTTGTTACTTCCTACCACCCCCTTCCCTCCTGCACATTTCATTTTCATCCCCNCTATATCACAGTGTCAGCTGCATGACAGCAGCAGTGGTCCTGGATCAATATTATATTATGTCATTTTGAGTTTCAGCTCTACATTCCCAGAGAAGCAAATCTAGAAGTTTTATACAGCTCTCTGTCACAGCACAAAATGACATAATATAATATTGATCCAGGACCACTGCTGCTGTCATGCAGCTGACACTGTGATATAGGAGTAAAAGTCATCACGGGGACACCAAAAATGGTGTGGCAGCACTTCTGAAGTGTGGCTGCAAAAGGACTGATGCAGCACGAGACAGATCCACACTCAGGGAAAATATCTACAGCTATCCTGATTACAAGGCAGTATGATTTTAATATCAATTGTCACTATTCTTCACTTTTTTCCTTTTAATCTTTCTTACTCTATCCACAACCATTTTGCTTAGTTACCAACATGCTAAAGAATTCTGTTCCTGTTTGAAAGAAATTAAGAGTTTGTCTTCCTTGAGATAAATTCCTTACAGTCACTCAGCCACAGAGCCTCTCTCATAATTTACTTTTTTAGACCACGCTAAATTTATATTTGGTGAAATTAGAAATGTTACTTTTACCCTAAATAAAAAGCAGAAGAAAGAGACCAAATGCTATACTGCAGGATTTTTCTCTGGTGCCACATATATGCCCGTAAACACTGAGTTTATTTCACATCACTTTTTCCAAAAACATCAGCATCTACCTACAAATTCATTAAAAAAACCCAGGACCATTTATAAAAGCAAATATTTTTCTCATCCATAGAGCTCTAATGTAGAACACTAATTATTTCCTTTGTAAAGTACTAATGCTGTACCACATCATTATTACCAGAACAAAAGCAAACAAGAGATATTTGTAAGCTCCAGTAACAGCCCTGGGCAGTCTGGTCTGCAGTGCCTCCTAGGAAAATCAAACCACCACATCATGCTGATCAGACCTCATGGCTCCATTCTGGAGAAAGAGGGAAGAGAACAATACAGCCCCTTCCTATCAGTTAGACCCCTGTGCTTCAACCTACTGACTCCTGCACAGCAGAAACAGATTTGGGTTTGGGGCACCCTCACAACACCCAGTTTGGGAAGAGCTGTCAAACGATGAAAAGCTGTATTTTCTCATCCTTATTTGGTACAAGAACTGAACTCTGATTTTATTAACATCCTTCCTCCTTTCCCAGTATTACCCATGAGAAAATTAGCACTGTCAACTCCAAGAACTTATAAAACAAAGCTCACAGCCCAGGCTCAAAGTGATCTACAGTTCTGCCTGGACCTCTTCCCCTCCTACATCACTGCCTAGAGCCACAGTAACCCCATATCCCATGGTAAATTTCATTTTGCCTTTTCCTTCCTCTCCTCATCTATTTGGCTTCCCAGCAGCAACCTCAGGAGCTCCTCCCTGCCTGAAACAGTTTGTGGGAGAACTGGTTCAGTGGTGGACGTGGCAGTGCAGGGATAAGACTCGGTGATCTTTCAGGTCTTTTCCAACCAAAACGATTCCGTGATTCTGTGATTTCAAGACCCTGAGACATTACTGCCCATCTCTTCAAGTTAAAAAGAAATCAGAGTTGTGTTCAAGGTAAGCAGCCTTAGCCCAACAGCAGGAAGGATCCTGAGGAGACGGCTGTGCAACAAAAATTATTTACTGGAAAGGAGACACCTGACACGACTGGAAAACAAAATTGGAAGGTCTGGATGGGGCAGCACCTGCAGGACCCGTAGGGGTGACACTAGCTGCAGATTACAGAAGCTTCAGAGGTTTTGACTGTGTTTCTAAAAACCTCAAGTAAGCACACACAGGTACAGCAATGTTCAAAGACCATCACTGAGACACCACAAGCATCCCAAAACCATCTTAATGTCAGAATTCCAGTTCCTGAGCAACTTGAGTTCTGCTGTCCCATTACTGCCCTCAATTGCTCTCTTCCCCAGCCACCCACAAACCAGAAAATCACCTTTATCCTGGCCCAAACCAGGACACAACCCTGCTGCTGCAGCCCAAGAGCACGGGCAGGTCAGCAGCTGGGCAGTACCTTGCTGCTCTGTGTAAAACCAAAGATAGGAAATGATCCATTCAATGCTCACAACTCCTCCACTGGTAAACACACACACAGATCTCCAGCCTTGAAAATATAATGTGTCATTAAGTGTGAGCTAGGGCAAAGAGCTAAGAGGAAGAAGTCTGGCACGAAGTGATACAACAGATGTTGGATGAAGTTTCAGATTCAAACAGATCTTAAAGAACTCTGCTTCAGAGAGCATGCAAAAAAAAAAAAAAAGTAAGCTCATTTGGAAGTATAATTCATGCTAACATTCTGAAGTAAGACAGAGAGAAGTTTTAAAAAAAAAAAGTCAGGAGGGGTTTTGTAGATTCCATGATGCTGCTTCAGCTCCAGCTCTGTCCCCTCACTCACCCCAAGGCACTGGCAGGAGAGTGGGGAATGGGATGGGGTGAGCAAGGAAATCTTGGGAAATCTTTACTGCAGCTCTCCCGTAAACCACCAGAAGACAAAGTAGACAGTTCCAACTAGGAACAGCTGTTATTTTCCAATTAAAAATCGCAAGACCAAAATATTAATTTATTAAGCAAGTGTTCAGTTTGAGCAGCCACAACTTCATTTCCTAGCAATGCTTTTTTTTTTTTTTTTCCTCAGAGAGGCTGTTGGGATGTATCTAGCATAATTTCATGTGACAAAACAGTTTATTGTCTGCTGCTGATATGCAAACAACTCTCCTCATACTGTGAAATAGTGTCTCAATATGAAATGAACTCTAAAGGATTTAACTTTGTGGGGAAAACAAAATTTGTTGACATTTTTCCAACCATTTCACCTAGTAAAGTATTAGCTGTCTTAGGCTTTGAGAAAGATTATCTTCTGCTATCATAGAAGCAAGTTAATAAAGTGACAATAACAAACTGATGTATCTGTCAAAGTTTATAGATAAGGATGTCAAGCTATAGGTTATCAGCCTACAGTACTGACACTGTTCATATATCATAGCCCCCCAACACACACTCTGTCAGCATTGTTTATTTTCAGTCAGGAGTTAAATAATGACCATGTACTAAAAATGCCTTTGGGGAACTGCTTTGTCTTACATACTGTTCACCTGTTTACTTCTGAGTAAGTTTTGAGTTGCTTTTGTTTAATTTTCTGTTTGAACAGCTGGTATTTATCAACTTCAAATGGACTTCAGGTCAATACCCTGCAAAAAATCGGAGTGCTAGCTCTCCACTTGCTGCACACAGCCCACGTGTAAAATCCCAATGAGAACAACTCCACACCCAGCCCTGGCCAGGGGACACACAGGATGCCCACAGGACTCCTGACATGGCATCAACACTGGCCAAGGAAAAGCATGGACAAAGCAGGAGGGGTTTTCCAAGGTCCAGCAATGGATCTCCTCCCCACGTGGTACCCCCCCTCATAAATCTCAGCTTTTCTTACCTCCCATTCAGACCCTGGGTATTTTCTTCACAGTGTTCAAACCTGCTTGGCCATAAAAAGGTAGAAGAGGTTACAGGGTTTTTCTCTGGTTTTGGAGCAGAGGAAAAGAGCACAAGCAAGTTCTGCTGAAGTTACAGGTGAGGGTGTAGGGGAAAGGCAGGAAAACCCACCAAGCTCCTTTGTTTTCAGCCTAATGGAAACTTCCCCATCTTTTTTTCTTGCATAACATATAAATTAATTACTCCCATAAAAATGATGCCATAAGAAGTGACAGAAAAAATTAAACCATGAAAAAATACACTGAAATGTGAATAGAAAGGTCAATGTCTAGATATAACAACATCAAGGGTTCCTACGGGCAGGGGGACTGAAAAATATTTTTCTGCCAGAAACCATTTTCTGGAACTGACAGCTCTAACTGTCATATTTCACAAAGTAAAAAAAAAAAAAAAGAATTCTTAATTCAAACCAGTTACTATTACCCTTTTTTGGAACCACTGAGTACAGATCTTAAGATATGGGCTGAGAATTAACATAGTAGACTAAGAATTATTTTTTTTTCTTATTAGTGGATTTTTCCTACTACTACAATGCTTTTTAAAAAACAGAGTTGAAATACAAAGGACACGTTTGGAATCTCCATTTATTAATGGCAGAGAGAGGGGACAGAACTAGGGGGGTGACAAAAACCTCACCTTAAGTAGAAATTACTAACGCCAGTTCTTCTCCTCAGCATTATATGGGCCTTCTAGGTACCAGATTTAGGGATCTGAGTTTTATGAAGTTATGGATTTATGCAGAGCTGTGGTATGAGGGTTCTCCTGCACTCCAGCCCTGTACAGAAGAGACAATAACGTGGCCTTTGGACATGAAGACACTAATACTGCTTCACCTGACCTTCAACCAAAACTCCAGACAGTAATTCTTGATTTTATCAGCTGGAACAGACTAAATTTTAAAGACCAAAAACTTTTTTCTAAAGCACTAATTCCTCATGAAGAGGAATGTAACCAACAGTGAGACATCTAAATACACCTTTGTAAATACAAGCCTTTCTTTTGGAGTCATTGGAATTACAATCCCAATAAAACATCATTTATTCTACAAGAGACAGTATGACACCAGTAGACAAAAAATGGGCTGATTTATGTAACCAATACTTTTAAGTACAAGTATTAAGCAAAGGACTCTGTAAAGCCAAGTATACAGCAGAGAGCTGTGTGTTTCAGCTTCCAATCCAACTTGAAAAGCAAACAAAAAATTATCAATTTTCTTTCAGAGGTTTTGATCCAAAACACCCTGTGTCAGTCAGGATTTACAGAACTCCACTTCAACTCCTTCCTGTGTAGGATGGCTGCAAAAACCCCTGCAACATTTGTGAATCTCATTTAGGAAGATGGAGTGGAGCAAGACTCCCAAAGACCTCCTGAGCTTCGCGCTGGAAACTTTTTCACAGGAGCCCAAGCTTATTGTACAAGAGGAACCAGGGGGTGCCAAAGGAGCTGGTTGCTATGGTGCCATCTCATAAATCATCAATTATTGTCTGTTATTATGAAGGTGACAGCCTCATAAAGAGATTTGCATTTTCGGCTAATTTTAAGACTTTTTTTTTTTTCTTTTTTCTTTTTTTTCCCGCAGACATCATTTGCTTTGTAAAAGAAATGTCATGACAACCAGAGAACACTTAAGCTTGTTATCGGGTAGTCAGGCACCCGCTTGGCCCCCATCAGTTTGGCATTTGAGCATCAGAGCCTCTTTTGCATTATTGAGCAGTTTATCTTTACAGTTCATAAATATATTTCAGAGCGCGGGGACGGCAGAACAGGAGAGCGCAGGGAAAGGGATGGAGGGCTCCTGGTTGCCAGGGCAACCTAAACTGATCAATTCCCTGTCACTGTTTTAAAAGAGGCACCACTCTCCTGTGGCCCCCAATACTAATTACAAATGCAGGCCCTTGGCTGGCATGTTCAGCTTACAGATTAAAGCAGTTCATGCCTAATTTATCATTTAACATGTCCTCCCACAGTTGTAGCGCCGTACGGAATGAATAACAACTTGACTTGTTTACAGCGTTTTCAACTTAATTTCACTAATTAGTTTTGCAGTTGCAGGAGCTGGGGAGGGGGGCTCTGTGTGGTTTCGTGTGTCCCCTGTGACAGGGGGTGCAGGCAGGGTGGGCAGTGCTGCCCTCCCCACCCCAGCCCCAAGCTTTGCCTCCCCAAACCCCTGCGCTCCCCTCCGAGCCCAGCAGATGATCAGTCTATATTTCTCTATTTACATATTATATACATATACATATTTATATCCTTCTTTGTTTTTCAAAAATATTTCTAAGTGACTGTGAGGGGGCTTATTAGGGGAAGAGAAAATAAATTATGAAAAAGATGATTTAGTTTTATAGTAGAATAAATTTTTGAGATGAAAATGTGGTGCCTTCCCCCTGCAAAATGGCCACAGGTGATGACACTCCAGTGGCTGCTGACACTGCTTCTACCCAGACCCCTACTGCTTTATCGAAGGAATTCTGACCACATTTTACCCAAATTTAACTTAAAATATGTGGGCTCCACCACAGCCTTTATCACATCCCCAGCACACACCACTAGGCACTTGTGGATGCCTTGGAAAAATCTTTTCCCACCCTCTGAGTCCCATGACCACACAGGAGAGAGTGTGAAAGCTCCCTAAGGAAAGCCTTGTGGTCCAGAGCCTTAATGTCAGGAATATTCTCTGGCATTTCTGCTCCAAAGAATGCTCTAGTAAAGCTTGGATACTCCAAAACTCTCTGCAATTTGAAAAGATGAAAAAAAAAAAGAACCTGTAAGATTCCTCTCTGGTGATAGGAAGAGTTCCCTGTTGGAGCACTCTCCCCCCACCCCGGGGAGGAGGAAAGGATTTTAGTGTCTCTGGATGGTTTGACAGCCTCTGCCCCAGGCAGCTCCTCCCTGCCATCAATTTTACAAAAGGGTTCCTTCCCAGAACTCCCATTAATTGATAAATATTATAAATCCAAAGAAAGTTAAAACCCTCTGGTGGGTCTCAGGAGGGAAAGCTCAGCAAGAGGGAGCAAGGAAGCACTTCCCACTGCTGCTCATGCCAGCAGCTGAACCATGGGCACTCCTGGGGCTGGGGTACAGCTTCAGGGCCCCCAATCCAAAGGGAAATATTCTCAGCTCCAAGCGGGGAAAACTCCTCTGGGCAGAAGCAGCCGTGGAGCAGCCGCAGCCTCAGAGCAAGGCGTGGGCTGGGACAGGAGCTGATGTAAAAGTGGATTTTAATGAACATTGCTTCTGCCTCCTCCACAGCCTTTTAGCCTTGATTCAGACAGTTTTTCATTCAGGTTGGAAACAACCTGTAAGATCATCAAGTACAACCTTTAATTGTCCTATACTACCAGCAGAGAGAGTGCAGGGGTGCAGAAGTGAGTGCACAGCACAAGCTGAGACAGCTGCTGCTAACAGAGGAAGTTTTTTTTTTAAAGAACAAATGCTTAAGAACAAAAATGATGTGTAACCTACATTCTCTGTGATCTGCATTTGTTTTGTCTTCTATAATTTAGCTCCTCAGACCCCGAGTGGACGCTATAGGGCAGTAAGAGGCCTTTGCCAGCCAGCAGTGCCAAGCACAGCTTAATTTTACAAGAACAATCTGAGAAGCAGAAAGTCTACATTATTCCTTCTGATGAGAGATTTAGCACTCAAAACAAATAAAAAAGGAGATATTCTAAAAGTCATTAGATATTAGCACATCTCCATGTCTGTGTGGTAATACTGATACAGAAGTGAGGAGAGGATTGCTCACATGGGTTCTGTTTTGCTATATTAATTTCACTTCTCAAAATTGTTATTGCTTTTTCCTGGAAGTGGACACCAAAGGTACAGAGGATTTGGTGCTCAGCATGACCCCAGGAAGCCACTGGTTCTCACAGGACAGAGGCAATGATGGGCACAAAGTGAAGCAGGCAGGAGGTGTCAGGCTGGAAGGACAGGATGGGCTTCAGCAAGGAGTGAGCAGGACGTGCTCACACCCGAACCCAACCTGGGCTCCTTTTGGCACTGCTGCTCCTCCAGAAAGCCCCCAAGATAGCTGCAGGAGATGAAGGCAAAGTATCCTGTTCCACCTTCCCCCCAGACTCCTAATTCCCAGGGAAGAACACCTCTTTTAAGGACCATTCTCTTCCAGAGGCTGCTCTAAGACAGCAAATCCTCAACACAAAATGAGTTTGCACCCTCCTTCCAGAGCATCCTTAGTGCTAACATCCAGTTTTAAAAATCCTTACAAATAAACAGCCTCTTCTTTCTCATCCCCTCCTGTGAGTAACACCAAAGGCAACTGCTCACTGCTGGAAAGGAGGAACCAGAGCACAAGCTTCTTGCACCAACAACACCCAACACCACTACTCAAGGGCTTCTCCTGGTTGCACAGTAGTATCACACACTTGCAGCTCATACTTCTTACTCAATGCTCAGCTTTTTCACACGTTTGTGTAAATTTATGTTGTTTCCCAGTCCTCAGAGAACCAAACCTTAGCCTTTGGCTGAACTAGTAGTTGCTTTAAAAAGCAGTTCTAACATGAAAGCACATAATCCCTCCCAAGATTAACCATTCTGTCTGCTACTCTCGGTGAGACGCAAATGCAAAATTTGTATTTCAAACAATTCTAAGGTTATTCAGCTGCCCATCTGAATCCATCTCTCACTGCTGGTCACTGAGCACAAGAGTGCAGAGCCCAGAGGAAAGGACAGGCAGGCTCTGCAGAACTCTCTCAAGCTGTAAAAGGCAATCAGCTACCTGCTGTGCTCTGAGCTTGTCTAAAAAACATTCTTTTAGCTGCTAAATAGTCTGATTCTTAACAAATGTGCTGAAGGCATGCAATAGGCTGTGCACTACTACTTGGTGTTACTGAAATAAAACCAACACATATTAAGAATAATCATTCCATTTTTATAAAATGATTGCAGAGTGCTCAGGTGAGACTGTGACAAGCACTTGTAGTCCTGGCAAAGTCTGACACTTGCCCATGATTTGCTTTTTAGGATCATATACTCATCCAAGATCTCACTTCTTCCTCTGGTTGAGCACTTCGGGCTGGTGCCCCAAGGCAAAAAGGCAGCCTGGAGTGAATACTCCAGACACAGACTGTCCCAGCCCTGCAGTATTTTACACCCCTCTCCACTTGAGGGTGTGTTTGCCATGGCACAGCACATTTTATTACCATCTCACTCCTATCATTCCTGTTATTTAGTGAACTTCAGCCTTTGTCACCTGCAGAAACCCTCAGCCCAGGCTCTACCCAACACAGAAGCTGCTACAAATCACCTCAGTTTTCTTTTCCCTGTCAAATTGTACTTTTAAGACAGGTGGTTTAGTGTTAGCAATGGCATGTCCCAAGGATCCACAGAATTCCTCCTGACCCGCTCTAAATCTGCTCTCAGTTAAAGATAACTAAAAGATCCCTCAGAGTTAATACAATACCTTCAGGTTACTAAATGTAAGATGCAGAACATTGCATTATTATGCTACACATGGCTAAGGAATTTTAGTATTCACAGGATTATGGTAATTAAGTCTTCCTTCACTTTGGGTGATGTGACACTTGCTTGACTATAATGTCACTCCACTTAAAGTCTGTGTAAACAACATTATCTTAGTCACTCTGCATTACATTTCCAACTGTGAGCAAAATTACAAGGTCAAAGTGGACAAGAATGTAGGTAATCCCAAGGAAATCTCATGTAAATGACTAGCTCAAGGTTCAGGCTGGGGTTTCAAGGGTGGTAAAAGGCTTGATGTAGTACACCAAGATTTTAGCATTGTTTTGCAGATGGTATCACCAGCTAAATGCATTTCTATCTGTAGGAGCATTTAGTTGGTCAGAACATGACAAACTTTTTCTTTTGTAAGCAAGGACTTGGCTGCCAAAGGTACACAAAGAGTCAAAGAGAACTGATTTTGTACAAAAAGCTACATGAGACTAGCAGAATATTCATTAACTCTGTAAGTGACATCATTAACATAAAACAATAAAATCACCATTAAACTGTTAGTCAGCTGGAAAAAAAATATTAACCTCATTTTTAAGACAATTTTTTTAAAAAAATTCACCTAGCTGCATCTGCTTTACATTACTGTCTCAAAAAGGAAAGCACTTACCATGTTTTTTTGTTATTTTAAACCATCCAATCAATGTTAAAGGAGCAACACAATTGCACTTACAAATTATTTGTAGGTTTACACAAACTGTTTGCAGCCACAGATGCTGGAGAACACAGAGCTCAAACTTATGATCCAGAAGTACAGAGCCTGTTACTACAGCCAAATTCAGGGTACAGTGCTCAGCCTGCCTGGAAAAGGTGTTCCCCAGGTGAGAATGTTTGGGGGATGTGCAAAGACTGAAAGCAGCAAAACTGCTCTTACTGTACACAGAATCATAGAATAATTCAGGTTGGAAGGGAGCTCTCAAGGTCACCCAGTCCAACCCCTGCAGTCAGCAGGGACACCCTCACCCAGCTCAGGGTGCTCAGAGCCTCACCTTGAACATCTCCAGGGACGAGCCCTCACCCCCCTCCCTGGACATCCTGTGCCATTTTTCCAGTGCCCTCATGGTAAAGAGCTTTTTCCCAACATCCAATCTAAATCTCCTCTATTTCAAAGCCATTGCACTCCCACTGCAATGCATTGTCACCCTTGGTGCCACCCTTGGAAAAATGCTGCAGCACAACTCTTGGTTTGGTGTGCAACTGGACACAGAGGTAACTGACAAGAGTAATATTGTTTAAAACTGAATTTTATCTAATTCCACTGTTTCAGGACACTGCCCTTGTTAGTTAGAACCAGCAGAACTTTCCATACCTGAACTATTTCAGGATCTGCTTACCAAGTGGACTTGTCACTGATGTTGAATGTTAAGGATACACACACTCTCTCAGAGCCTTATTACAGGATTTCACAGAAAAACAAATAAAAACTAAGTGCATATAATATTGCTAATATAAACAGGCAAAACATCATCAAGATTGGTGACTTAGTGTCTACTTTGGCAGGAGCTGAATTTGGCCTAATGACTTCTGGTTCTGATTTAGTGCAGGCTCCCTGTCATGTATGGCTTTGGGACTTCTTCAGTGTGTTTTCTTTGAAAAGTAAAGGTTTTCTGTATGAGATTGGAATTTAATTGTTTCCTTTTTAGACAAATATGCTTTTGGAAGGATGCTGATGGAAAGGGCAATCAGATGTCAAAAGGGCAGCAGTACAGTGAGATTATGTGCTGAGGTCTAGGGCAGGACAGGCAAACAAGGAGGGATCTCAGATCACTTCATCAGATCCTTATAAATAAAATCTCAGATAACAGGATTTGTTTATTCTGCAAAAATGCATATTGGCAGGTCAAATCAACTTCTGTTATGTTAACTACTTAAGTTACTTTCTTATTAACAAATATGCCTGATGGCATAGCAGAACTCTCATCTCTGAGCATCTGGAGTGCAAGTGGTGGGAAAGAAAAGAGTTTAAGTAATTAGGAGTGAGCTGTCCTGTATCTAGAAGGACTGAACAGTCCTCTTGCCATCCAGGGGTGTAGGGGGAAATAATTAAACAGCAACAGTAGAGGGCACATGGGATGCCATTATCTCATAATACAGAAACGAGGGAACAAATTCTCAGTACTAAGGATGAGAAAACTGCCATGCAGAACACTGAAGCACTGTTGAATTACACATCTCATGGTCCACTTTCCCAAACAATCTTCATGCTAATTAAAATGAAAAATGTTTGAAAACTCTGTTTAAAATTGAGAATAATCACTGTGACAATTCTTCTGTGCCCTTTAACAAAGCACTCTGGAGCAGAATCATCAACAGCATCACTAATTAAAGCTGAATAACACATGAAAACTTCTGATTCATTCACCAAACCTCTCTCCAAAATCAAATCAGTTGTCACTTCCTATGGGTCACCTGGTGAAAAAGAAAAAAAACTGAAGGGGGAGCAGGTAAAGAGTCCTCTGGGAAGAGCTTGAACACTCATTCTGCACCAAGCAGATTGATACAGATATACTTCAATGTCCTACAAAATGACAAGTTTTGGAAAATCTGACCACACATTTTTCAAAACCAACAATTCCTGCAGAACTTTCTTACTTCAACAAAATTTGAGGACAAGTTTCAGAAGTACCTGAGGAAAAATAGGTATTTTTGTCCCTTACTGCATCTTCTGCATTCAAGTAATATTCTTCCACATTGTGCTATCCCTTTCCCCCAGAGCACTTCTTTTCTAGAGTGGTCTGGAGCAGTCCAAGTTTTAAGTAAAGCAGTAATAACTTTTAAGTAAAGCAAAATGGTAATTTTTTCAGCACGCTGTAATAGTGAACTGCATCTCTTCTGTACTACAGGTTTCTAAATTATTCAGGGACTCCATTCTACAAATGCTTCTGTGCAAACCCAAGTGTGAGTTAGCTCTGTCTACCCAATTCTTCTCTATGTAGCACATCCCTGGTGGTTACCTGGGGAAAGTGATGGTGAGCAGAAATCACTGCTGAACACAACAGGTTTTAATGGGAAAGTTTGATGGGTTTGAAAAAGCCCTTTTTAATGTTGTTTTTTTTTAACTCACATTTCTGATGTAGGTCAAAGGAAAACTTGCTAGCGTTGAGACCACTGAACTATTTCATGACTCTCCAAGTTCTGGTCCTCAAGAATATTGGAAAAATATCTATGTGTATGTGTGCTGGAAGATACAGGACAAGGAGTTTCCTGCTTGGCCTTCAAAATCCTTCAGCAGGAAATTTCACAGGCCAGCTACCCAGCATGTCAAATACAAAATATGATCTTGCCTTGCTTACACAAGACTTCTAAATGTACCTCTAAGAGGAAAATATCAAGTCACTCTGCTTGGAAAGAAGAGAGCATTAACTTTTATCTATCTATTTCATTCTGTGTAACACCACTTTACTAAAAAAAACAAAGAAAATGGCAAGTGCAAAAAGGTCAAGAGGGTTGACAGTAAGGCTGCAGGTCAGGGATCTCCAAAGATTTAATAGTAGAGTGGCAGTTCTTCATCCTATCACATTATAGCAATTACCAAGGTCGTTTAAAAAATACGTTTTCTTCTTAAGATAATGTGATTTTTCCATTCTTCCTGAGTCTATAATTTTATTGAACAAATTCAACTTCAAGACCATAAGCAAAGCTGTAAGAAGGAGTTTGCAGAGAGTGAAAGAGTATCGTTCACTCCAGGGACTGAAATAAAAATCCACATTCATTATTCAGACTGTTACACAAATCAATTCAGACCTTTAAGTAGACAAAGTGTATTCCTCTGCCTGACAGATTTCTAACCATTGCAGCACTGAATATTCCAGCTTTGTCTTCAAGCAGTCCATGAGTGGTCACAAATTCTAAGTTCTCTTGGAAGATTTTACAGCCTCAGGTATGTGATTCTAGGGTAATACTTTGGACAGAAGTAAAAAATTTGCCCAGAATCCCTTTTGCAATCTATGACATGAAACTGGCTGCAAAATTTACAGAATTTGCTGCATTTACAGGACATGATGGGACTGCTTCAATGGTTTAACAGCTCTGAGAGTGTTTACTGATTTCCTTGCTTATAGTAACAGGTAGTTTGCTTCATTTCAGACTGTTAGCAGTACAAGTCTTGGAAATCCACTCCAGGAATTCACAACTAAATCCTGTGATTCACAGTCTGTTCTCACTGAAAAATACACAAAAATGGACTGTCTTTAAATGGTACTATACACTCATCCCAGTCACAAAAGCTTGGTTAAAACAGCCCTAGAAAGACAATTCTTTACTGATTTTTAATCTTCTTTTCTACTAGTAGAATACAGGAACCAAAAGAATTTAAAACTGGAAACTCTTCCAGTTCTTTTCTTTAGAACTGATTCAAGTTGTCCTTCATCATGTTATAAACACACTTTAAACAGCTCAAATCCAGTCTACTTTTTCTCAGAGGGTGCTTTGCTACTGTCCACAAAGAAAAAAAAATATTCTGATAATCAGGTGAGCTACAATTATAATTCTGCTTGAAATATGTGCTATGGCCACGGAGAACACAAAGTTACTGATGAATTCCTACCAGAAAACCAAAACTGAAAGGAACTTGATGAGACCTAATGTGATTACTCCTAGACTCAGCCTGTAAAGGCTTCAAAAAGCTTAATGATTTTCTCAGATGTGCTGTAACAACAAAGAATCTCATGGTCAAATGTCTCCTAGAAGCCAATGTTCATCACAACTGCAATAACTTGTTCATCATAGAGTCCATCAATAATTGTTTCAGTATGTGGATGTGATCAATGTAGCTCTCATCAAATATAAACCCAGCTCTGTATTTTCTAAGAGGAGCTTCAGCATCCTCGTGGACCCTGTTCAACACTCAGATTCAATCAATACATGAGCCCAAGTGACCAGACAGCTCCTCTCACAATGGTTGTTATTTATAAATACAAAATAATCAAAATATCTGAATGTTATTAGCATTAAACAGATGAATAAGGTGACTGCATACTGAAGGTGGGAAAGAAATGCACTAAATCATGAGAACTGCCTTTAAAAGCTGCTCAATTCACACTCTATGAACATGTTCATTAATTATATACATAAAATGTTAATTATTATACCTGAGCAGTGATGTCAATGGCAGCGAGAACTCCCTTAGATCCAGAGTACAAAACCCTGCCTTGATAAAGGGAAAGAGAAACACCAAGTGTATCCACTCAGAGCTCTGCATTTCCTAGAAAAGTGATTTCATCTCTACAAATGAATGGCAAAGTTAAGTAGATTCAGCTCCTTTTAGGTGTCACTGGCTGAGCAAAGCCAACCACACTACATGGTAAGAGAGACTGCTGCTGCTGATCTCCCTTTATCAGCTTCTTATTCCTCCCAAGGACTTGAAAATACAGTTTTTGGGTGATGTGTCACAAATTCAAAGTTCCAGCTCTCAAGCCAGACCTTTGAATTATGAATGTGAGGCCACAAAAGCATCTTATTTTCTTAGGTATACTCTGTTTTCAAAGACTCAGGCATCCTCAATTTTACCAGCCTGCCTTTTTATGTTAATCTCTCCAGTGACTAAATAAACCCAAAATATTATATAATTAGGCAAAATATTTCTTGAGTAGCATCATTTTGAAACTCATCTAGTTATACCATCTCTTTTTAAGAGCCTGTTTCCATGTGAAATGAGACTGCAATTAAATGCTGTATTTTGGTAATTCCAGAACAGTTTTAGGCTCTGACAGCTCTTCACAGTTTCCCCCAGATCTGGTTCATTTCCCACTGCTGTTTCAGAAGAAAAATTCTTCTGGCAGACAGATCCAGCAACGTGTGTGCAGAGAGCAGCCCCTCCGGAGTGAAGGGAGGGATCCAGACAAGCCCTGGGAATGGAACCTCTCTCTACCTCTGGAACCTTGAAGAACCAAATCCTGGAATTTCTCTTGAGAACTTCTACCTCTATGCAGGACCACAAAGTCAGCTGCTGGGTGAGACATTTGGAAAAGCAGCTTTCCCTCAGCCCAACTGCTGAAAGGTGTTGGCTCGTGGCAGTCACCATCTCCTGTATCCACCTCAAGATGGTGATGGATCAAGTGTTCAATACTTCAGAGAATCCCCACACTCACACTGTCCTGTTACATTCCACTGGAACGAAAATAATTATATTCTTGCTCTTCAGAGTCTATCTCAAAAAAAAAAATAATCAATGTTTGAAGTCCCCTGAATAGTTTTTGCTGAATCCCCAGGATCTCTGCCTACTTCCAAAAAGGTTGGCCAGCATTCCAGCCCCCAGCACACCCACCCTGCAGCCCTCTCCAGTGATATTTGTGAGTCATTTCTGATTTTTTCACAGTTTTTTTTTTTTCCCCACTCACATTCATTTATTATTACATCTTTACATTTTTCCAAATCAGTTTTGGTCGTTTGACAAGGGGAAGGGAAGTCTGTTTCCTTTGTGCCTCTGAGACCTTGTACTTGAAAGTAAAAGGCAAAAGGAGTAAGGGCACAAAAGTTGATGTTATTTGCCCCTCAACTGACATCTAGTCTTCCTTTTCTAATAATTTCTGATATAAAAGAAATAGAGTTATATATTGATATATAATTCAGGAGATTTTATATTTTTCAATTAAATGCCTCTCAACCTTTGCTCTTTAAAGGTTATAGAAATTCATGATTTTAGCCTCTCTTCAGAGTTCCTATCTTTAGTCAGAAGGTCAATCAAATTCCCCTTTTCAAATGTTACCTCTTTAAAGAATATGGTAACCAGAACAAAAACAATATCTTAAGTGAGGTCAGAAGATTTTATAACCTTTACACATATCCCTTACACACTTATTCCATTTCTGGCTATCCTACCCCTTCTCCTTCCCATTCCTCCATCTCTCAGGTGTGTTTGCAGCTCTCTTCCTGCTGTTTCTAGTATTTAAAAATGGAAAGCTAATGGTTGAGTCCTCTCTCCAAACATATTAATGTAGGAATAATTTAATTGCTAACATCAATTTGACTCTCCAGCTATGCTGGTTAAGACAACATCTGTCCCACCAGTGCTCCTGGAACTGCAGAAGTGTTGCCCCAAACTGTCCCTTCCATATCACTGATGTCCACATTTCTGATCTGGGTAACATTCTGCTGTCAGGGTTAAGAGAAACCATCTGGATAATTTTGGTACACACCCTTTCTTGGCTAAATGTAGTTTTTATTGTAGTTTGCCTGATTTCCTCCTAATATAAAAGCAGAACTTTGCTTGTGTGGAAATGCTCTGAAAATGCTCTGCCAGACCTTTTTATCAAATCCAAAATACCTCACTACATCCTCTTCACCATCACCAGTTTCTTCTTATTTATCCTCTTAGGAAAATGGGATATTGGAACCAGTTGCTACAAAACAGCAATTCCATCAATGCCCTGAAACTGGTAACTAATTCCAGGTAGCAAACCAGTTGGCTTTTCAGCCACCACATCACAATAACTGAGTGCTCTCTTGAGTTTTACTTCTCCTGCTGCATTTCTTCAGGGGTTCTTCTGCTACAGCAGTTCAGAAATACTCTTACAGACAACTACGGTTCAAAGAATTCACCAAACTTTCTTTGTCTGTTGCTTTAGTCACTCATATGACCATGCAAGCATTTCTACAATTAATTCATCTAATATTTTATGTATTTTATCCAAATATCCTACCAGTACAAACAGACTCACAGACTAGAATATACAGCCCCTCTTTCCACATATATATTTTTGGCTGTTTCTTACCAATAAATCTATCACCTGCATGTCTAGCTTGGTGTTAAAGACATTGAAGTTGAAACAAGTGAAGAGGGAACAGCAGGTTTAATGCTGCCCCAGTCAGGCTGCTGCTGTCACAGCTCCTCACTCACTGCTGCTTTCACCAACTGAATTGTTGCTGTTTTCTCAGACACTCTTTTAATTTTACAATAGATCAGTTTATATTCCTCACACTTAAGTACGAAAACAAACTCTTTGTCAAGCAGCTCAACAATCAAAGCTTTTTAATTTCTAGGAGTGATTTAATTCCTCTAAATATATTCTAATGTACACAAGCAGCTCCAATTCTGCCATTACTCAGACTGCATTACTCTGCTCTGGCAGGCATCACTTTTGAGCTTAAAAGATTACACCCCAACTCCAATTTCTCTTGGGTTCCCTGTCTTAGTGACTTATGGCTCTTTCTTTTCATGAAAAGCCATTTGTTGGGAGAAATGCCAACACCCTGTCCAGTATTCCTGCTCTTCTGTGAATGTCAAATGCCACAGAAGTGCCCAGACTGGAGACTACAGAGAAGATGCAGAGAAGCATCTCTAGCACACACAATTTCAACTGCTATTTTTTCTCTTTTATGTCCAATAATATGGACAATGAGTCTACACATGCACTGCTCTTCCCCACAGCTCTTGGGTGAACATTCCCTGGAGCAGGAACTTGCTAAGATTTTGCCTTTGATGTATAAACTCATAATTCAGTAAACCAAAGCATCTTCATCCTGACAAACACAGACCATGGTTTGTGGACACGAGCCCCACCAAGGGCTGGATATTTCCACATTTGTGTCACCACTCAAACTGCACCTTAGGAAGTTGCTTCTGTTTGAATTTTGACTCCTTCCCACCCCACACCACCACATGCAGCAATCTTCTCTATCCTGGGAACAAGGAGTGCTGAGCCTTTCAGAATTGCTCCCAGGCTTTAAGGAGTCCCAACTAAAATGTATTCACACACTGGGTCATGTAGAGACACTACAGACAGCAAGAAGGTGGATCTTTTTCAAAAATGTATAAAACAAATCTTCTTGAACGTTGTCAGCTCAGTGTTTGGTTGAGGAGGTTTTTTCCCCTTCCAAACTGTGTTAAAATCAGTCTCAGGGATCAAGGGCCGGAGGGGGGGGGAAAGAATAAAAAAGGAAGAAAGCTCTGCTCTTTCCACCTGAAAGTTTGCCTACCTCCAGATTGGAATTCACCTTTTTCTTCATTAATACCAGGCAAATCAAATTTCCTTCTACCACGCAAATTCCCTTCACGATATAAAAATGAATACAGAGAGGCAGAAAGGTTTACATGTCAAATGGCAATTTTCCTAAATGGCTCACACTTGAACTTGTTTTCTTTTTTCATATCTTAGCCATGACAAAGGATTTAATGGCCATCATTACTCAGATGTTTTGTCAGCACACCATGATGAATGCACTCTCTCTCTGTGTTACTCAGAGTTACCTCACAAGATTTCTCTCCTGTGCTACACCAACAACACCCTTCACACTTAACAATTTGATCTATCACACATTTGACTAATGCCACCCATTACAGGTCTGTGCAAAGACTTCTTGATTCGGGGAGACATAGTTATTAAAATTAAATATATCCTGGCCTCTTTAAAACGTATTTTCTTTAATTACTAACATACATTAAATAGGATCAACCCTTTAGTGTACATCTCCCACAAGCTGTCCATGAAAATAAGGGTAAGAACCTACCATCAATTAATTACAACCAGCCTGCCTGACCTGTGGAGATGGTGTTACTTCCACAGGCAAAAACCTCTCCCCAGGAGTCTGAGAGAGGAATTGTCAATAGATAGGAGAAGCCAAAATCTTTCTGTTCAGCTCCAGGATTCCACAAACACCCAACTGTGTCCCGGGAAGCAGGCACAGCATGCCTTGAGGCTCCCAAATCCAAACCTGGGCTGTCTCACCACGGAAGGACAGGGGTGGGATAATGGGAACCACTGGATAACATCCTCCCCTCTCCTCCTCTCCTCCTCCTCCCCTCTTCACCTCTCACTTGGTGAAAAGTGAGGAGGAAGGCAGAGGGGCTCTGCAGGTGCCCCCAGGCAGGTTAAGCTCCAAGGCTCAACCATCACCCCCCAACACACCTTTCCAGCTGCTCAGGGACTGACTTCCAGCTCTTGGGCTCGTGCTTTCCCCTCCTCTCTTACCTCTTGCCCTGATGGGTCTCTCCCACCTCTCTCATTTGCTCCTCTAACCCCCTCAATTAAATTCTAACCCCAGAGAGCAGAGGGGGGAAAAGGACTCTACCACCACCATTCCCTCTCCCTTTTTTACCATGGATGGAATCTGCAGGCTCCCAGGGATGCAGTTTCTGACCCATGGATGTCTGTGCTGCACAGCTCCAGGAATCACTGCTGGGCTCTGCAGAAACACACTCAGGGTCAGGCAGGAAGGGATTCTCGACCAGGAAAGCTCCAAGACTGAGTCCAAATAAATCAAAACCTGAGCAAGACCACAGTCCCCAGCTCAGCAGTAGTACTGAATGGGAAAAGGGAATCTTTCCATGGCAGAACTCAGCACCTCCTCCACTTGCTGTTTGAAATAGTCATATTTACCCTAAAAATTATTTGGGATACTCATTCAACTAATGATTGACTCGCCAAGTAAACTCCCTGCTGACTGTAGGAAATCAATGTGGATTTTTAATGGCACCTATAAATCTTGCTGTATTTGACAGAACTTGCAAGTAAATAGAAATAATCTTCAAGAAGCTGTTTTGTTCAATTCCAAAGTATGTAAAATACAGAAATAATTGCTATCTAGCCATCTTTATCATTCCTCTCTTGGAATCATCAGTACCAAGAGATTTAGATGTATTTTTTTACCCCCCAAGTTGTGTTTTTTGTTTAGTTGAGATTTTTTTTTTTTGTTTGGTTTTACATAGAATTACCTTGAGCAATGGGATCTTAGCTTGAGTTGATTCCTCCTCTGGAAACATGCCTTCAATTGGAATTAATATTTAATTTGCATAGCAAATTTTAAAAAAATTAATATTTAGTGTTAACATTCCCCAGAGAACTCCTCAGTACACTATTTATTTTACATTAACTGTAATAGAAGAATATTGCATAGAAGCACTGGCCAACTATTCTTTCTCCTGAGCTGTCCAAAGCATTTACTTTCCCCTTCTGTCCTACAGGAATTATTTGCACTATTAAATCTCACCAAGATCAACATGAATTGCTTGTACAAATGCCACAAGCTCCAGATGAGATTCGAAACCCCCAGCTCATTGTGTCAGCACAAAATGTTTGACTGTTTTTATACATAGGTGAAGGCATCAGTCACTCCATACAATTAAAAATGATTTTTACAAATGAAAACCACACCCTGTATTGCACTCCATGAGGACTGGAACAAAGCTGGCAAAATCAGACCATCTGAGACCATCAGTAAATTCCTTCAGTGCCATGAAGGAACCATTCTATTTAGAAGTGTTACTGTTATTGTCAGACTAAGCTAGAGAGACCAAATTTTCATGGTATTGCTTATGGCATTAGCAATGGTTTATTCCACTGAAGAGTCTGTATTCCAGTTTTTAAAACACAGGAATTACACAGGGTTTGAAAGTTTGTAGACTGACAGCCTTCACAGAGAAGGGCAGTGGGACACAAATCCTTTCTGCTTCATCATCTGAAAGCTATCAGTGGTGTGGCAGAGGAAATACACATTTTAGGGGAGAATAAATCCTTTTACATTTTTATTTTGAACCATGATGTGGAGTCCTGCAGCAGAGACATGAGGCATCTCCCAGAGGGGACTAATTAAGTAATTGTCTAATGACTCTAGCTGTAGCCTAAGAAAAACTCTGCCTGTATTTTTATTCGAAGGGGACAGGCTGAAGAGGAAGGAGGGGGGAAAAAACCCACTGAGTGCCACACTCGGATGTATGTGACAAAGTGGATTCATTTGCACATGTCAGCATCCATTTCAAACCCCACCTCAGAGCCAGAAGCCCACTTTCAAAAAGGAGACAGCTGTCTGTAGCCACATCCCAAAGAAACACCACCCCCCAAAAAAGCCGCTTCAGAGTAAAAGTATCTGGGGAAGTTTTGTCAGAAGAAAAAAAAAAACCCAAACAAATCTTATGAAACATCATTTCTTGCTTTCAGAATTTGTACCAATGCCACATCATTATTTAGCACAAACTAAAAGATTTATCTTGGGAACTGCAGACATATAAATGTGTTTTAAGATGACTGCTCCATTTATAGACCCTGAACTTATTTTTGGACTGCATTATTCTTTGTGAAGAATTTGCTTTCTGTATAGTGAGAAATGTTGGGTGCAAAATAACATTTAAAACAAAAAAAAAAACAAAAAACAAACAAGAAATCCACTTATTCCCAACATTTGGAGGACTCCCCACAAACCACATCCCGGGTGGTTCTCTCAGGGAAAGGTGCTGCAGCCCCAAAGCAAGGAAAGACCAGCAGGGCTCCAGAGTAGGATGTTCAAAGTTTTCCTTCTAAACTTCTTTACCATCATTTCCAAAAGAAGGAATAATTCAGTTCTCTCTGCAGATCAGCACTTAGAGGAGGAGCAGTTTTTCCCACACTCCTGAGTAAGTCAGTGCAAAGAATATCAAGAGTAAAATCAGGGAGCAGGCACTGGGTTTAAGCAGGATCAAATGGAGCAGCTCCTGCAGTTGGCACAGGATCTGCAGGATTTGGCCTGATCCTGAACTGAATTCCCTGCCCTGGCCTATCAGCCATTAGTCTCTCTGCAGTTCATTTATAACTAAACTTAGCACAGGAAAAGGGCACTTCAAAGAAACTACACAAAGTATTGTGAAACACTTTGAGAGGTTTGGAGCATTCAAGGAAGAATAATTCCAGCCTACTAAAAAGAAACATTTTGACCTCCACGTGCTTTGTTCAGCTGTCACTGATTCCATCAGCTCTGCTATCCCAACAAATACAAGAAATTTTATTTTCCTCCTCTGCAAATCTCAAGAGGTGGTAATGAAGCACCTCACAGGAAGAGTCAGCTGGCAAAATTAAGCAGCAGAAAAGGAAGAGAAGTGAGGAGGTTTGTTTGAAAGAAAATACCTACCCAAAGCACGGCATGGTTTATACAGCTTAGTGCATACTTGTTGCAATCTAAAAAAATACTACAACCATGAAATCTATGATGAGAATGCTCCATATGAAAACCACCACAGGATTAAGTTCAAGAAAGGAATTTCTCCTGCAAACTTTGCACTCTAATCTGAACTTTTACTGTAAGCATTCACTTTCAGTTCAATTATATTTCAGGGGCTATTTAGCTTGATACTCTGGAAAAATTGACTTGCTCTTGTCTACTTTAGGAATTAGAGAAGACCAGAGATCACAGCTGTCTGGAACAAGATTATGTTTGTAAAGTACAAAAATATTAAAGATGGGAATACTTTTAAAACAAACAAACATAAAAATCTCAAAGCAAACACAGATATCTTTCATCTTATTAAGAAAACATATGACTATTTCCTTTTTCTTTCTGTAGGAAAAAAAAATCTTATACAATTGTATTTAGAAACCCTCACAAATTCAGGGGTTTTCTTCTTCCACATGGATTTCTAACCCATTTTCTAAGCATACATTGTGGAGCAAACAATGTTGGGTGAATAAATGATGCTGTAAGAAAATAAAATGCACCGATTTCTGCACAGCGAGCTCTTGAAAGAATTCCAAGATTAAAGGAACATAAAAAATGAATTACCCTTTTTCACCTCTCAAGAGAGTAATCCTACAGGTCAGCTTTGAGGTACATCTGAAACAAATGGTAAACTGTTTGGTAAACAGAAGGATTTTTCAGCAGCCCTTTTTGAAGGAATCATGGGAAAGTTTAGATCTAATCACAGCATAAAGATGAGTTCAAACTAAGGTTGGATCTTTTTTACACATCCTGTCTATGAAGCACACAACATGGAAAAACCAGGGCCTCCAAGGAACCCATTCCTATCAGTGTCCTACTGTCTTGCCTTTTTTTGTTTTAGGAACAACTTTACCATACTGTTTATAATCTTATCTTTCCAATTAACCCCAGTAAGAAAGACACTAGTGTCTCACTCCCTGTCACTTCATCAAAGGGTAAAGAAAAAGAGCAGCTGAAAGTACAAGAAAACTTAAGAAGCTTTTAGAGTTTCTTTCCAGTTTGTGCTGAGGGGGGGTTCTTGTGCTGCTGCCCTGAGTCCTGCCAGGGAAGAGGCACTGCTATTACTGTGTCCTTGCTGCACAGCTCAGTCTGAAACACTGCTTAATCACTCATGGAGAGGATTTCCCTGAATTCCTACAAATGCCCGAGTTCCCTCTTATCAACACAAGAACTGGGATCCTTGCAGGAGCTGAGCCTGCACCAGCCAAGAGACTGCATCCCTCCCAGCCCTGGCAGAAACCATCCCACCTTTGCTTGAAACAAAAACTCTGCCTTCTCAGCTGCAGAAAGAAGCATTTGTATTTATCTGAAAAGGGATGGCAAGTCTTTAATTATTAAACCAATTGCATTTAGCAGATGGTCAAAGAAAAGTACTTTTAAAAAGTTGCCCAGAGGGTTAGAAAAATGAACAAGCTAAAACAGCTGCCAGCTGGTGCGTGAAATCAATAAGGAGCACACGAGTCCTACTGTAGCTTTGTGCTCATTGTCTGACCAAAGACAGTGGGGACAAGGGAAGGGGACTGTCCCCACCCGGCTGGATGGATTACGTGGATCTCATTAGGGAAAGACAAACATCTGAAGTCGGGCTGGAAGCAGAGAGATGGTGAGGAGGAGGAGGGCAGGGGAGGGAGAGGCTGCGAGGAGCCCCGTGGTGGCACTGCCTGATCCATCACAGCTTTCCAAGGCCTGGGAAAAAGTCAAAAAGCAGCACAAGGACTCTGAGGGGAAAAAAAAAAACAACAAAAAAACAAACCCAAATTAACTTAAGCAAACAGGCAAAAGGTTTTTATGTTTTTCTGCAGTTGGTATACATCCTAAAAAGTAAGCACGAAGAAGTTAAAATGCTCTTCTACGTTGGATCACAACAGTGTTATCTGGGTGAGGATGGAAACATCTCCATCCCCCAAGAGGAGCAACCCACTTATCACTGATTATTTTCCAAACTGCACTTTTTGGCCCTATTTTCTAATAAGGTTTCTTTTAAACCATGAGCCTCTCAACTATAAAGTAACAATAAATTTCTACAACAAGATGGCAAGATCTTGAGCAAAAATCTAGAGGATAATAAACTTCAGAGGTGAAAATCTGATCAAGTTTAAAGATAAATTTTGCTTTATTTAAATAATATTTTTAAAAATGCCACCTTCTAAGATAGGAACCCGACTACCTTCTGCATAAAAAAACAGGGTTTTTTGGCAGATAATTTACTAGCTGAACACTTTATTCCATGGCCAAAGTCTTTCCCTAAATTAACTGAAACACACATCAGTTTGGTTCAGCAAGCACCAGGGTTGTTTTGGGTATTTTTTTTTTCCCTTTGGGGAGCAGAGACAGGGAAGCTGCTGTGGCCTGGTTTGGTTTGGGGTTTGTTTTTTTTTTTTAAAGTTCACCCTTGAGAATGATGAGTTATGTGATGAAGAAGGGTGTGGAAGAGGGAAGCAGTCACATGCAGAAATAAACAAACCAGAATGGAGAAAAGCACAGTAAGTAAAATTTCAGCTGCAGATGCAATAGGTATTGCAGTTAGCAGTGTGCATTAAAAAAAAAAACAAAAAACTTTATCACTTAAAGACCTAAGTATATCAAATCACAGAATCTTACCAAGTTGTCACAGTGGTTTTGTTTTTCCAGTGAAGGTCCATTGATAAAAAGAGAGAAAGAGATTAAAAAAGGCAGAATAAATTATTAATTGCTGCTCAAGACAGCAAAGATAAGTCAACACAAAAGCATTCCAAATGTTATTTTTAGCAAATAAATAGTACACTCTGTTTTAACTTGCATCAGCTGTTTTCTTTATCAGATTTTTATCTTCAGATGGAAACAGTACACGTCGCTCTTGCTCCCATCAGCTGTTATATTCTGTAAAATTTTATCTGAGCAAGAAAATAACTCTCTGTGCTTGAATTCACATCAGCTGTTTTTCTAGTTACTATTGACACGACACACTGAAAACTTTTTTTGTGCACACAAAGACCTTGCATCTCTATTAATGCATGGAAGTAACACTGCCCGGGGCCTCTGGTTACAGGCAATGCCTTCAGCTTGAGACTGCTTGATTAAAAAAATGGAATACTGCTTTTTGCAAATAAAAACTGGGTTTATTCCCTTCCACGTGACAGAGGAGCATTTCCTACTATGATATGTGCAGGTTGGTAGTGGTCTTGTATGAACTGAGTAAATATCTTGCACAGTTACATCCATCCTGACGCATATTTGATTCAAAAGAAGAGGGATGGCTTCTCTCATCTGCCTGGAACTGGATTTTCAAACATGGCTTGACTTGTTTTGTTGTTGTTTTTTTTTTTTTTTTAAAAAAAAACACACCTAGATTTGTAAACAAGGTTTATTTTCTCAAGTTCAATTTACCTTCTGTTGTCACATAAATTCTGTATAAACAAAGTACCACTGTCATTTTTCTTTCTGGCTGCTCAGCAAGGTTTACTTTCAATCACACAATATATAAAATGTAGATTGGTAGCACTGAGCATTAATTTTGTCTGTTCATTTATTTAGGAATCCTGAAACAAGCTCCTGAAACATTGCTTACAGCAGAACTGTAAACTAAGAGGCACTGGAATAATAAAGATAAGGCTGCCCCATTTAGAAAGGGAAATTTCTACATTCTTGGGTAAACAGAGAGCTCCCATAAATCCAGCAATGCCTTTTAGTGCTGTCAGGGTGACTTGAGTCTAGCTGGCCCATTGTGTTCCCTAAGAAACTTACTTAAAATATTTACTGTAGAATTGTTTTAGCAAGAATGAAGAATTAATTCAACTCTTAAAAAAAAAATTTTTTTTTTTTTTTTGCTAAAAAGTGTGCTTTTCATGAAGTTCCTTCTACTGTCTGGACAAACACATGACTTGTAGGGCAACCCAAACCATGGCTTCCAGGCTCTGTATTTAAATATGTGTAGAGATTACAAACCCCCAGAAACTGGTTTTGTTTGTACTCTAAAACTGTGAAATTTGGAGGAATCACTTTATTTTAATAAAAATGCGAAACATGCAACTCTCCACCCTCTTCTGATGACACAGACACATAATGTTTTGGCTCTGGAGAGCCCAGTGATTTGCACCAGTCCCACTAAAGACTTTTCCTAAATAATATTGTGGTAAGTATCTTATATCTTTATTTTCAAATCTTAAAAATTAATCACTCGACAATAATTCCTGACTGGAGGATGGAAGGAAATGGCATGAAAATTCATGTCCATTGGGTGAAAGAATAGGCAAAAAAAACCCCACCACAACCCCATGGTTTGCATGTTGAGGTTCTGCTGGTGTTAGAAAGCACAGATTGGAAGCAGTGAGATGGATGGAATGGAGAAAGTACTGACCCAAGCAGCAAAATCCCATAGCAAAGATCATGAGGCCATTTCAAGTCAGCTTCAGCTGTAGGTATAGCTCTGTGTATTCTAAAAAACCATATTTTTTTAACTACCTGACAGATGTTTGATCAATGAAGATCAGAGTTAAGAGAAGAACCCATCAGAATACCTCAGCCATGCCCAGCACACTCCTGGGCAGACTCTTCATACATTGAGCATTGTAGAGGCAGAACAGAAAAATTAATTTTTAACCTTGGAATGGTTCATAAAATGTATCTGGAGTATGGATAAACCACAGGTATTTAGGTATGTTTTGCTGTTTGGTTTTTTTTCTCCAGCAGTTGGGGGTTGCAGTCTACAAGGGTATCAATTCTACTTTCACAATCACAAAATGTTCACTTTTGCAGAAAAAAAAAAAAAAAAAGTTTCCAGTAAACCTTCAAAGTTTAATACTGCAGTGTAAAATGCTGAATACACAAGATTAGTCTTTAAAAGACAATTATTATCTAAAAAAATTTACCAATCACTGTTACGTTTTGTCTTAAACTAACATTAAAAAATTGTATAAATGTGTTCTTTTGAACAAGCTAACTCCTAGGCAAGGTGCTTTTTTTGGTAAACACAGACCTTGAATTAGTCTAAAATCCGTGGACATAACTTGAGAGCTGGTCATCTCCTCTTCTATATTCATTACAGAAAAATAAGTACTTTTGTGTTTGTGCAGAAAATTTTCTGTTAGATAAAGGAAATTTCAACATTAATATCTCAAGTGACATTTAGCAGAGGTAAATATTAAAAATATTTTAAAGTTACTGTCCATTTAAGTAGCTTCACAATATAAGATGCTTCTTCTAAATTGAATACTTTTTAAATATTTTTTTAATTATACAAGTCTTATTAGAAAACAGTCTGATAAAAGTGGAAATGCACACCAGTTAGTTACAGCATAATGTGTTACAAATGCCACAGGGTAAAAGACCACTGATGTGCAATGATTTTTTTTTTTAACACCTTTTCAGAAACATTCACAGATAGGAGTTTATATATGAATAACTTGCTCTGTAATGATCAAATCTTCTGGACTGTAATTATAAAAATACAAACAGCTTGACATGAATACAGTGACCTCTGTCACCTTCAGTTCAACAGCAGCCACCCTCTGTGTAATTTCTTAAAGACAAAAAGAGGCAATTGTAGAAATACAGAGTGAGTACCAACCAAAACCCTAGACAAAAAAACCAGCATAAGATAAAAAAAAAATTTAAAAATCAGCAAACTTTACCAGCAACTTAAAACCTGGCTTTGTAAAAAGTTACTATTATGAAATATCTATCCTAGAAGTGCTGTAATTAAAGAAATTCAGAGATTAACTCCAGTGAAACCAAATACATCAGAAGTGCACAGTTAAAGCATCTGAACAAACTTAACTCTGTCCTGAACCAGAAGGGCTTTGTACCTAAAGGTCCTCAGGGCACAGGATGCATCAATTATTTATTTGACAGATGCAATAAATTTTATGCTACTGATATGAAAGAATTTTTTTAAATCATTATTTCTCACAGAGTAAGTCTCAGTGCCCACTGAGGCAGACCCAAAACCTTCCCTTTCTTATCATAACTTGTCCAAATCTCTTCAGGAAGTTCAAAGAAGCTTGAAAAACTCTGGAGGTGGGAAACTGAGGTGGATTTTTGAAAACCACTGGACTGAGTCTTCCCTTAGCAAAGCTGAGACTGAACACCACCACACAGACACTGCCTCTGCTTTCAGAGACAGCAGACTGGTTTTGTTGGAAAAATCCAAGTCTGTCTGTGGTAACTTGACTTCTAATTTAAACCTGCATAGACAAGCAAAGAGCAAAAATCTTCATACAGTTATCTGACAATTTTTTAGAGCTGCTGTGAAACTACCATGAGTTTAGTCCAACCCTGTGCCACAACTTCTGCTGCTCTGGGGCTGATGCTCAACGTTACTCTGAGGTTGCAGAAGGGAGAAACTGTTTGATAATCCACAAAGGGGAAGCATAAGAGATCATCTTCCCTTCCCCAGCACAAGAACCAAGACACTGGCTCTAAACAGACAGGGAAACGGGGCAAGAGGAGCTTGTTTTCCTTGGAAGAGTATGATGTGCCAAAGAGAGAGGGCAGGCAGGAAGGAGCTGCCCACACAAGTTGCAGCTGAAGTTAAATACACTCCCCTGGAGGCTCAGAAAAGCAATTTCTTCTGAGACCCAGCAAGAGCCACCAGCTTTGGAAGGGTTTTAAATTACAATGTAAATCACTGATGACATAGCCAAAACCTGGTCTAGTTGTTGCTGACATCTCCATGGCCTTGTCAAGTTGAGATCACTAACACTGAGATGATTGTTAGCATGATTTTTCTTCCTCTTCTTGGCCTTCCTGGTTTTAGCTCCTGCTTTCCATGAAATTTCCCTGCACACAGCTAGGTCTGACTGTTGTTCACTTGGAGTTCATGTTCAACCCCATATTAGCTCCTATTTCTTTTCCCTACCCAGCTAAACCAGGTGTTTCCAAACTTTGGGGTATTTTTTTCATACAGATGCTCTACACACATAATCCCATTATTTACATCTCTTCATAGTTCAGTGATTTCTTATCTGTTAATTTCAGTCATTTGTTTTTAATCAGAATCCAACCTGTCAATGTGTGAGAGCTATTTCCACTAATGAGCCCAAGAACATTTCAGAAGTGACACCATTAGAGAGAACAATAAACAGACCAAATTAATGCCTCTAACATGGAGTTAATCATCTTTGTCCTCTTACCACCCTGAAAAAACAAGGTCTAGAGTATTGTAATAGTTTATTTGTCCCTAAATCCTATTCAGATTAGGTGCAATTTATTTCTATGTAATTTACTCGTTTCTCTCAAGAAAGAGCATCCAGTGAAGTCCTTCTGAAGAGCGGAACTTGGAAGGCATTGAAAAATAATTTTTAAGTCACTTGCCTTGTAGCAGCGACTCAATGTGTCTCTAAATGCAGTTAAGTCTCCAGGTGTCATCTCCATACCATTATTTGGTTTACCCTCCCTAGACTGCCAGGCTGAACCCTCTACATACTTGTCCTGAAGACAAACTAGAGTTAAAAATACAGACTTCTACAAATCAGGGTCAGGTTTCTGGTTCACAGCCTGTGACATTATGCTCAGTACAGTTCTTTACGTAGTGTCTTTCACATCATCAAACAGAAGTTAAGACACACAAGGAAATATTGCAAAAAGCATTTTATAGATGTAGAATCCCACTCTCCAGCAGGGCAAGAGGTAAGAAATTAGTATGCCACTGCTTCCAATACCCAGGTAAATAATTTAAAGATAGATGAAAGATCTATCCCTATCTTGGACTGTTTTCAAAACTGGACACTAATGAGACTTGACTCACTTGATAACTTGATAACTGTCTTCAATAAGAATTGCTGGTTCTGAGAGCTGAATAAAATGATCAGGAGGCTTCAGGTAGGCATTCAGAATATGAGAAATCATTCCAAAATCAAACCACTTGTGGACTTCGAGCCACATCTCATTTTCTGATTTATTGTAACCTCAATCACAAGGTAGTTTCGCTCAGTGAAAATCAAGACCTTTCACCCTGGTGGTACAAGAACTCTTAACCAGTAAGAGTGACACTAACCCTGGCTACTCCTACAGGGGAGAGTTGCTTTCAGGTCCATTAACTATAGGGAGGTGGCCAAGAATCCTCCTGAACCCAGAAGCATCATGTGTGTCACTGAGCTATCAATATTTGCCACGCAGAGGGTTCAAGCAGCAGTAGGTAATAACAGAAAGGTGGAGCCCCAACTGCATTCTAATGGGATCTGCAAACTTTAATGCTGCTGATGGGCTATCATCACATGAAAATCCCATAACATGAACTGAAACAAGATGATGGGTTGCCATTGTCCTTGAAACCTGCCTCCTCTTCTGTTCTTCTTTGTAAGCAGGCCGCTCACACAGCCCTCCATCCATCTCCAGCTGCATTCAGAGCTCACCAATACTCATATGCAGCAAGGTCAGAATTTTTTTTTTAACATTCTTTGATTAATGCTGAGAGCTGCAGCATGTTTAGACAGGGTCGTGACCCCACGCATCCATTTAATCAAATTTCTCTGCTGCTCGTCCCAGTGGAGCCATCGCAACAAGAAACTCTCTCAATGAAAAAAAAAAAAAAGAGGGGGGAAAGAAAAAGAAAAGGAAAAAAATGCACACTTCACATCTCACATTGTTTACACGCTGTTAAGTAATTATTTCACTCTTCGACCCCCACTGGCCATCAACAGACAAGTCACCTCCTTGGAGATTCTGAAAAGCTTATTCAGCTGTATATAATTCATTTTGTCTCTTTCCTTCATTGTGAAGCTAACTGCTTAGCTTAAAGACTTCTTTGTGAATACTTAAGTACATGGTGTCCATGCTAATGATCTCACTAATTATAAGCGTATTTATCATACAGAAAGTGTTCTCAGCTATTCTTCCCCAAAGCCATCTTACTCCAAGCAGACCAGGCCAGCAGGTTCTCACCACAGATTTCCCCCAAAAATGGGCACTACTCATATGCCCACCTTCCTTTTCCCTGAAATTCTGCCACTGCCTGAGTGAGCAAGCAACTTGTTCAATATTTGCTCAGGAGTTTTCAATAACACCCTGATCTTTTATGCAGCTCTTCTCCAGGGCAAAGTGCAGAAATGAGCCAGGCAGGTAATAAAGAATTACAGTTTGCCTTGATCTAATAGCTCCATCAGTCAGAGTAATAGAGTTGGATAAAATGGTAACCTCTTCACACAGCTCCTCTTAATTGCTACCCTAGAATGCAAAGAGAAAAGTAGGGCCAAGAAAAAAGTTTATTCCTAATTGCAGTTCAAAAATTAGAGGTGAATGACTTGAAAGCTATGGAAAAGCATAGAATATCCTCATCTTCTAACTCAAATAAAAGCTGACTGGAGACTGCATTACAACCACAAAACAAGTCTGGGGGAAAAAGGGGAGGGAGGAGCAGTGTTGATTTGGGGGAACAAAAGAGATTATTACACATTCTGGTTTGGTTTCTTTTGTGTCTTCCTCCTCCCAGAAATAAAGGTATTCACATTATTTAGTAGAATTCTTTTGCTTCCTCACGAGAATGTTGTAGCAGTTTTGAATCTGACAATGATGTCTCAACGTTTCTGAAAACTAAAGCTGAAAACAGAACATGAAGTGTTAAGCTTCACCTTCAGAAACTAAGGCTTTCAGTTTTATTTTCTCTGCTTTACATGTGATTACAGCAGCTGCATGCTGCCCTTCCAGAAGCCAAGTGTGTTTCCATCAGCTGCAGAATCCAGGGGTTCCACATCCTCTCAGTGTCCCCCAAGGACTACACTTTTCACACCATCATCAAAACTTGTTCACTTGTAAATAGGGACTGTCTGGACTGAACAGGAAAGAAGTCAATGAAATGAAACTAAGTAAGAAAGTGAAACAAAAAGGAATCCTGGAAGATAAAGATCATCTGGAAAGGAATGTAGGTAACAAAGATAAAATAAGTCACAAGTGTAACAAGGGTCATGAACAAGTGGGAATAAAATAAGGGATTTTTTGTTGGTGTTTTTGGTGTGTGTTTTTTTGTTTTTGTTTTTGTTTTGCATTATGAGGGAAACATGATGGGGAAAGAACGGCACAAACCAGATTATTTTCAAGTGTCTTCTGCAAAAGGTTCCCCTGTGCCCCCCCACCTGATAAAGAAAACTTTACTTCAGCTAAAGTGACTCCTGTGAACACAGCACCAGCAATGCCAGGAACACATCAGCTTCAAACAGCAGCAACTGAAGCAAACTGGAGACACAAAACCAAGTTTACGAGCAATAAGGATAATACTACAATAAGTAACTTTCCACTTTTTAATAAAAATAGGGTAAGCAATGTGTGTTAGGTTTGTTTGTTGTTGGATGTTTTGTTTTTTTAAAGAGGACCAGCATCTAGATATATGTATATTCTAATATATACATGTTAATATATATACTAATGTATAAAGCCTTTTCATCTCTCTGATGAGATGTAAGCATTAAAGTAATAGTATTCCAAATAACAGTCCAGACATGGCATCATGGAATTCAGTCACATGAGATTCAAACCTTCAAATACACAAGCTCCTAAATTCTGAGGTTTGTGCTTGATTTCATTCAAATTTGAATTTATACTGTAACATCTTACTTTCTATACATTTTCAAGACCAGAAAATCAGAATAGAAAAATAAAGACACTCCATGGTGTATACTATGATAAAATTACTTGCAAAACCTCTGTACTTCTGATGAGGATTGTGAGTTTAACAGCCACTGAGTTCAAAAGTCTGATAAAACTTTAGACAGAAACAACTGATTTCTCCCTACAACAGAACTCTTCTATCTGTAGATTTAAATACCAGCAATAAAACTTCCAGTCTTCTGAGTTTCTAGACAAAGAGCCCTGTGCAAGGTTAATTTCTTTACCATATTAAGCTTGAATATGTAAAGCAAGTGTCAAATATCTTTTGTGGAAGAAATTCCACAACTGAAATCAAAGCACACTCTCAAAAGCCACACTGTGCAGGAAAAGTAACTGGGAGGAAAAAGTAGTGAAGTATCAGCAAATACCCACATGTGTATCTGACCTTTGATTTCTTCAGAGCTTGCAAAACTCTGGGTATTGAAATTTGGGTGAAGCTTTCTGTTTATCTGCCTTGGCCATGCTCTCTCTTACAAAACACACCGAGGGCTCTTGCAGTGTCTTTTAACTGCTAACTGCTTTTCTTGTGAAATTAAGAACTGCAAGGATTGGTCTGTGTAAAACCAGCAAAACATTTTCTTCCTTTAGAAAAAAACCAAAACAAACAAACAAAACACCTACCAAGAAATAAACTAAAACCAGTGCAGAAACTAATCACACTTCAAGGTGAACAAGCTTCTACCCCCTCAGCTGGTTACTGACTGACCTGCCCAGAGAGAGGGGTGAGGATGGAAGTGGAGGCTGTGACTGCCCCTGGGTGGGCAAGGGTGTTGCCCTCACCCATTTCTTGGATTTTATACTTATTTCTCACAAAACTTTTATTCAGCACATCCCAAAACATCTTGGCCATAGATTAGGAACTTCCATGACTTGTATTATTTTCCTTGATGCAGATTCAAACCCTATTAAGTACTATTATTTCTACTCAAAAACAGTTGTCTTGGCATTATCTGTATCAGCATTCCAAATTTCAAGTAACAGTGTCCCACTTCTCCAAGTTTTTTCTAGTTGCCATTCATGTATTTTCTGCAGCAGTCCCGTGAAGGAGATAAAAAGTAAATCCACTTTCCCCTGCAGCCAGAGGTATCAGGCATCCCTCATCTGAATTTAACTTCTGCTGGAATAGGAAATCATTACTGATGCAAAGTAAATTTAGGAATATTGGATATATTTTTAAAAATAACTTCCCCTGAAGTTCACAAATTATCCATTGCTCAAGAGAAGTGTTTTCAACTGGATTACTTCTTCGATAGTCAGAGAATGGGAAATGCAGATGAACATGAAACAAAAATCTTATTGTGTAAACTGTACCTGAACTCTTGAAATATGGCTCATGCAGCTAGATCAATAGATCATTAAAATATTTGGTTTAATTTTTATTTTTCTGGCATGTTATAATTTCTTGAGCTAAATATCATCAAGTAAATCAGCTAACATCCTTCTTAGAATTCGTGTGACTACGTGACATTAAATTCTTTGGTCTCTATGCTATTATGTGATTTAAAAATAATTTTTACCAAAATTAAAAGGAAAAAGGCAATTTATGCATCTTCCTCTGAAAAACTGTTCATGAGAAGGTGTTCAGCTAGGGGAAGAAGTGACAAAATTTAAGTGTCACGTCATAAAAAGGACGTAATATGTCAAAATCAAAATAAAAACTGAGAATCAATTACAATATATTCTAAGCTTAAGGTTTGATTTTTTGTTGTTGTAGTTGTTTTGGTTTGGGGTTTTTTTTTTCTTATTTAAGCAGAGGTCAAAAAATAAACCAAAACACCTTTAGTCTTTCACCATGACAGTAAATCATTCATTTCCAACCAAGTATTGTCACAAAGTTGTTGCTGGATTTTGCTTCCTTCAGGAAGGACAGGGTGAGGGTCCCACAGAAGTAAAATGCCTTCTGTCACAGCTCTTCTGTCCTCTATGGGTCACTTATACATCCCTCCTGCATAATACATTACACCTTCCAGAAGAAAAGAAACTCTAAGAGGGTTTTGAAAAAGAAAATTAAAAAAGATGATGTGTGGAATATTCCATTTGCTTTACAGACTCCTTGCAAATACATGAAAAAAAAAAAGAAGCAATTCACTATTGTCTGGCAACTGTTGTGTTACATTTGTAAAATCTCTGAGCATGGAGGGATGAAGGGGCAAACCACTTCTCCCCCAGCACACAGATGGTGATCTTTCTGAAGTGTACCCAAGAGGTGACACAGCACACAAGGCACAAAAGGAATGGCATGGGACAGATGCCACCCAACAAAATGGTCTGCTTGAAACACACAACAGGAGGAAAGAAATGAAAATTTTCTGCCTGGAGCAGAATTAGCTTTCATACAGGCTACATGTTCACTGCACAACTTTTCTGTTATGATTTATTACTTCAAAGCAATGCTGACATGAAGATATTTAATATCTTAAGATCTTGTTCTCTACTGTTTTTATAAAGATAGCAGCATTATCATACAGTCAATGTTTTGCTGTCCTGAAAATGTCTAAGAATTGTCATCAGAATTTTCCACATTTAGTGTCAGCTTCCATCCTAAACTTGTGAAAGCAGAGGAAAACGTGTATTTCAAACAGTGGTAGAACACTTTATGGAGATGCTAGTGACCCCTTCCAAGAAACTTATTTATGAATCATAGGAACACATTAACTCCTCCTCTGCACTTCCATGAGAGTTCCAACTGATTTAGTTTGTCTCCTTTTTAAGTTATATAAATTTTTAACTTAAAGAAAAAAAAAACCAACCCTAAACCCAAACGGCAGCTGTCTTTCCAGGAGTCCTGTGGAACAAACAGTCCCTCCCTCTAGATCTCATATGAATTCTTTTTGTCTTACCTCTCTGCAGTCAATCTCCAACTCTGAAATATATTTTCACCAACACAGAGGAACAAAAAAAGCAGCCTGAACCCCCCTCAGCACCCTGGTTCTCACCAGTTAAAATTCTGAAAGAGTCCTCAGCTGCACTGGTCAGAATGTGAAGCCCATGAAGTTAGAAATTACAGCTCCAGCTCTCATGGAAAAAAACCTGCTCCAGCATCTATAGAATGCAGTGTGGACACACAGTGTGCTCAGGATATGGTCCCCTAACAGGGGTGATGAAGCTATGGGGGGAAGAACACAGATCTGGACCAGGAGTAGAAAAAGGGCTGGAGTAAGGAACTGAAGCAAGAATGAACCCAATTCCAAGTCACCAAAGAACAACTGTAGGTCACAAAAAGTGGTCATGTTTTCACACAGCTGGAAAAGGGAAAGAAAAAAAAAAAAAGAAGTTGGAGCTTAAAACACTTTGACACAAACACAGTGTGTCAGGACAATGCTCCTGGCAGTACCTGGGAAAGGATGAAAGGCCTTAATGTCATCATCACTTTAAAATTGTTCACAACAACCAGCAGAGTAGTTACCAAAACGTGGGCAAAATAACAAGTGAGCCAAAGGTTCTGATGAGCTCTTCAGAAGACTGAAGGACAAAGCACACTTGTCCCCACTGCAAGTGTACAAGACATTTATTAATTTTAAGCTGACAGAGAGATGTCAGCATTATGCCAGAACAAACTGCATTAGCACCAGAAGAACACTGACTGTGGATGGATAAATGGGTGAAACTCTGTGCCTCCTGTGCTGATTTTATAACCAGCAAAGGGACCCACAAACTAAATGGATGGATGAATACTGGAAGGAATCTGTGATTCTCTGACAGCATCATGGAAACTCAGCAATTTGGAAATATGGCAACAAAACCAGCAATACCTTGAGAGCATCATCTTTAACTGGTCCTGTCCTCAGGCAGTTTTCCCCCACTCTCAAGCAAAGCCTTCAACAAGTTTTGACTTAGAGAATGCAAAAAATTTACAATTTTCAGAACAGAAAATTAATATTCATTGTTTGTTGGAAAGGGGGAGCACCACCAGCTCATGGGGTGAAACGTGGCACCTCTTAGATCAGCAGAGACTTTGACTTGACTTTAAGTAAAATGAGCAAGGTGCTGTTTAAATCCCACTCAGTGCAAACAGAAAGCAAGATGGTACCAACTGTCCCCTTCCCATACTGAGCTACAGTATCCACTGAAACTTCAGTCTTTGGGGGTTCAAAGTTTCTGTTTATGAACTGAGAAACAACAGTTTAAGAGCTCATGGCTAATTAATTCAGGCTTTTTATCCAAGCTTATCCAAGCTTTTTATTTCTTGAAGGCTAAAACCCAGCCCTAACATTTCATGATAGCTGAGTGTGTGATTCTTCCATTTCACTGTTTTTGGGTTTTAATCTGTAGAAGTGAAAACCAAGACATGCCTCAAAGCCTCATTCAGAGCAGTTACCCTAACTGCTCAGGCTTCCAGAACATTGCAGAACACACTGCATGCCTGCACTGCATCAGGACAATTTAATCCAGCCCAAGATATGCAGATAAAATATGAATTCCAACCATGTAACAAAAATGCCGCTGACAACATGTATATTATGCAATTATGACTGTCATTTTATTACTGTTATTAATTTATTAGTATAATTGCAATTTTTTTCAATGTCATAATGTGATAATAAAGGACTTGTCATTACTATGTTAACCTCAGAACATCTCTGACCTCAGGGGAGGAAGCTGAACGCCTTCAGTCCAAAATGAGCTGTCAGTTACCACAACGAGATTTTGATGACTACATTATCTTGTAATTAAATGTCTCAACAAACTTCTCCTTTTGATTGACAGGTAGTTAAGACTATCTTTGACCACAGGGCAGTTTCTTTATTTTTCCAGAATAATTTTTCAGCAGTGAAGAAGAAAGACAAGAGTTTAAAAATTAAAGTGTTTTGAACTATATATTAATCTATATTTGGGACTTACAAGGCAGTGAAAATTCTGCCAAACTGCATTATCCTCTGCCCAAGGTACTGCATTTAAATGACAACTTTGATTGATTAAGGAGTGTTTGCTGTTCTTTATTAGCATTTAGGTCTTTAAAGCAACAAATTGTTTTATTTTACTTTTTTCCCCTTTCCTGTCCATTTTTTGTATCTTAGACAGAACGTAATATGCTCAGAATCAATACTGATAACTCACTAAGATCCCATCAGAAAGAATCATCCAGTGATATTCACAAGGATCCCTTTCTGAGGGTTTGGACCATCTAGCAGAAGATTCACAGAACTCAACAGAAACTCCATTTGTAACAGGTTGAAATGAACACGCAGAATAAATTATCACCCACCTGATCACCCATCACCTCAAACATGGTTTTTTGACCTGGCAGATCCTTGGTGAAACTGAGATTGGAGGGGGAACAGTGCCAAAAAGATCCCAAAAAGGTACCATGAAAAGTGAGCCAACAACTTTTTGCAGACACTGCTCCAGAAAAGGATGCACCTGTAGGTTCCTGGAAATACTCATGACCATGGTCATCATCTACTGCTTTGCAGTAGGAAAACCAAACTAACTTCATCCTTCTCTGTCCTGGCAGCCTTTGCTGTGCCTCAGGAGGACAAAGGAAGCTGAGTGAGGATTATGGATAGCCAAAATCCACTTCTACCTCCCCTTCAGGGGGATCTTATTCCCAACCAGTCTAAGTTTTCAAGATCAACAGTAAAAAAGGCTGAAAAACACCCTTTCCAAAAAACAAATCTGACAAGAATAACATGATCCTCAGAAAGAAATCAAATCAAATTTCAATAAAATGTGAAGTCCTTTTAAAGGCAGAAAGGTGTATCAACAGTGAAATCTATTTCTAATTAAAAAAAACAAGAGCTTTTTACAGTAAATCAAAGGTCACACAGACTGGGTACACCTGAAGCATGTCCTACATGAAGCTTCTAGCCAGGTAATTTCTTTCTCATTTGTACTTGAATTAATATTAAACTACGAAGCAGGACCAGGAGGTATTTAAGTAGCCTCCAGTAGTCATACATAATTGTCACTTAGATTGTAAAGCCTGTGGTTTCATCTTTCAGGAAGAATTCAATGAGTAGAAGATGAGAGAAGAGCACATGGTCCCAGACACAAAGGGAAGGTTGCACTTACCTGCTGACACACTCTTCAGTTGCAGCATTTCCTCATTTCCCCCTATGGCTGCACTCTTGCAAACCAAACCTTATCAAAGATTTACATTACCAATGCTCAGGGGTTGGGGTTTTTTTTCATCATTTCACAGGACTCAGTGCTCTAGAATAGTTCTCACCTCTAGGAGCCATGTATTTGCATGGGAACTGATTTTCATTTGAGAAAAAAGCCCAACAAGTCCAATGAATCCTCACATCGAATAAAATCTTAACACAGATTTTTAGGAAATTCATGCCTCTTTAAAACTCTATTAATTTATCTGCTGATGCCACATTATTTTTAACCTTCCTTCCTCTCACATTCCCTCATTTTAGCAACGCATCTTCCTAAAACTGTTGAACCAAACCCCAGGAGCTGCAATTCAGATAAAAAGGAATTTGAACAAAGGGCACGACGAGAAGTTGGAAAAAGTTCCAGAATCTGCTTGGATAAACTACAATTGGAAAAAATTCCCAAATTGTTGTCAGCTGAAGCTCAGGGTACCATCACCACTATTTTTCACTGAGTCCACTGTTGTGTCAGGCACTAAAGACTTAAAATTAATTAGCAATACCATTACCAGTTCCCATGACCATCAGTCACCAAAGCAGTTGTGGGAATCCTCAGTATCCCAGGCATTCTGAGGCTTAACATTTCCCCTAAACTTCAAACTTTTGGCCACAACACATAGTGCAGTATGTATGTATTGGTTAACACATTCACACTGTGGATAAGCATATCACCTTTTAATTTGTATTCAGAAACAAGTTTGCTATAAAAAATAACAATATAAAAATGATTCCAATCTAAGTATTTTATATATATCTGAAATCAGAAAGCACATATGTATACATACATAAATAAAATAAAATAAATAAATAAAATAAAATAAAATAAAATAAAATAAAATAAAATAAAATAAAATTAAAAAAAGCTACTGATTCCAGACCAGCTGCAGCTCAATCTGAGCCTCCTGATACAGTAATACTGCAGCAGATAAACTGGGTGGAACACCTCCTACTTCAGAGTCATTTTAAAGTAATATCTGAAAGGTAACATCTTAATTTACAGAAGGATGCTTACCTGTGTACATATTCTAAGTATCAACCTGAAATTAACAATATTGAAATTTTGTTGAAATTTGAAATTAAGACATTTTTCCTCATTATCTAGGGCCACATGCCTCCAATCACATCCCAAAATGAAGCTGTTAAGAGTCTTTAATTTTGAAATGACATTTTAAGATTGTATTAAATCAAACCTATTTTAAAACCCCTTGGACTTGAAGACAAGACTAAATCCCAGTACATTACTTGCTTGGTTATACAAAAGCTAAGATGAAATACACAGCTACAACATAGGATTCTTTATTCTGCCCCCCTGGTGCTCTCAAGCTGATCTTTGCACTGTTTCCAGTTTCCCTGCAAGGGACAGGATTTTCAGATGAAAAAGAATGGGAACTTTGCTCCCTGTTAGTGCTCCCATGCCTCAAATCTGGATGCTCAGTTTTGTCCCTGTTTCTATATAATCTGAGAACAGTGTTTCCCCTCAGTTATTCCAAGACTGTATCAGTCAACAGGCACAATACCACGAGCTGCCTCCATCTAGAATATGTTTCCTTCATTTAGGAAAGTGCAGTAATTCATCAGTGATTTAACCTATAGACATTTGAAGGTTGGAGAGCACCTCAGAGGGGCTGTTGACCTTCAGCAACTGAAAGAATTGAAGCTCCAGCCTTAGTCAATATATATTTATCTTTCTGTTGGGACTATTACAACTGTACAAGTAATGCTGACCTTGAAACTTCTGCACACGATGCAGCAGAATAACGATCCCTGAAGGAAGAGTATAAAAATACCTAAATAGGATATCAAAATCCAAAATGCACATAAAGATAAAAGAACACATTTCAAAATGGGAAGTCACTTAAGAAGAGGTAATATTATTGAGGCACCTATTAATTATAATTTGAATAACATTGCAAAATACCATAATTACACATTTCTAAATATTTTCATGCTAGGATATGATTTATGTCAAAGACCTTGTTTGTTTCCTTGTGAAATCTTTACCTATTTGTAATTAATTTTTTGTCTCACTGACAGCCTTGTAAATTGAAATACTCTACATTCTGAACTTGCTCTGCACCAGTGCAAGAGCACAAAGTCTTTACCCCATTCCTGGGGTGTTTTTAACTTTGCTGCAGACAGAAAGAGGGCAAGAAATAAACCAGTCGGTTTCCCGTAAAACCCCAGTTCACTGTTCCCTCACAGGCAATGCAGAATTTTCACTCAAACGTGCCATTCAGGCAGCAGCCAGGACCAATTCTATTAATCAAAAATATGATGGTACTAGAGGTACTAATAAAATGAGCATTTCCTTCAGTGTAGCCCTTATAAACCAGTCCTTTGGCAGCACCAATCCTGCCGATCCCGACCCTAGAGCTGCCGGTGGCTCTCCAGAACTGCCTCCTCCCTGGGGCCTCACTCCTTCTCTAATACCCAACATTTAATGTAGGAGACTTACAAAGTCTTTTCCAAGTAAAACCCATTCTTGGAGATGATTTCTCAGAAGAGAAAACAAAAATTCTCTTTGGAGGCAGTTGGGGTAAAGACAAAGATCATCGGAATTAAGCTGTCGGGAAGGTGAGGACTCAGATTTGGGCATGGAACATAAGGACTTGGGTTCATACCCCTTCTTAAAACAACACTTGTATTGAGTGTGTAGGAAAGGGAAAAGAAGGGAAATCTCCAAAATAAAAATATACCCAAAATCTAGACTTCTCTTCCAGTCACTGCTGACTCCTCAAGATCACCACAAAAATCCTCCCTATTCAAACTGGAGTTGGTGTAATGCTCTTTGATCCATGCAGTCCATAAATGACCTGCCTGAGCTATTTACAGACTTGAGTTAAATGAATTAGTGTAAAAATTCTCAGGAAAGACAGTTTATTAGATTTTTCTATCTGCTATTCTCATCACTGCCTCCTCCATTCTCTCTTTGGGAGATCCCAGAGCTGACACACACCAATGCTCAGGGGAGAGCACAAACACCTCTGGCAAACTATTGGCTTCTCATTCTCCTCCACTCCCTTTGGATTTTTCCTCCCACTTCAAAAGGCCTAATAACTAATTGAAAAAAACCACCTCTTGTATTGCTGTTAACACTGAGTAGCTTGTCCTCTAGTGGAAATGTGACTTGAGACAACTCCTAATTGCAGAAAATTATGAAGCACATCCACATCTTACAAATTATTTCCTAAGCTCACCACAGATTTCATTACTGACAGGTTTCTAGCTGTCTAAGCCTTCCTGTTCCCTAAAATATTTTAAAATATGAATTCAAATTACCATTTTTCCTGTTTTGCCAGCATAATCTGAGGGAAAATTCTGGTAATCTCCACATATTTAATGCAGTTATGTATAAAATTGAAGCAGCCACATCCTAGCCACAGTATAAAGCTAGAAGCTGACATTCCACATACCAATGAGAAACAGAAATGAAGAACAAGTACAGATTTTTTTCACTGCTAAGGACAAATACGACACCCAAACAACTCCCTTGAGACCTACAGAGATACTGTCATTTTATGTCTTCTCTTTTACATCAGAAAGTTACAAAAAAGAAGGGGGAAAAAGATAAACCCCCTGAGATCACACTGCACATGCATCCACACCACCTCCAGAGCAAAACAAAAAGATGAATTAGCAATCTAGGCAGTCCTGAACACATGAAGCCTGAATGAAGAGAATTAGCACCATTATTTCTAAGTGATCTGAGGAGATCTTGCTCTTAAAGACAGAGAAGAAAAATTATTTTCTAGTTCCTGCACTAATTCAGAATTTGGGGTAAGATTTTTTTTTTTTTAGATATGCTCCCAGGGCTTCTTTTGCTGGGATGCAACAGGGGTATAAAAGAGCTAAGAAGTTACCACTTTGGAGGCTTTTTGTAGCCAAGTCCAACTTGTGAAAATAATTTTTGGTTGAATGAAACTTCCAGTGAAGCAGTAAACTCTTCTTTAACTGAAAATCACCCACCAAAAACCTATTTAAACACTACAGGGAGATGCACAAAAGAGAACAGAGGCTCACCTCTGGAAAGATGGACACCACACACGACTTTGGGGAAATAGATTGAAGATTCTGCAGCAGAAAGGCAGAAGATCTTTGTAACAAGGGAGAAATGTCTCTTTTCACTCTATAAATCATCTCAGACATAGAGCATTGCTCTGGCAGAAATCAGGTCCGCTGTTTTATTAGTCTCATTAAAGGTGATATTCATCTATTAGGAGGAGGTTAAATACCTACTGCCCACCTTCCTCTGGCAGGTACCTGCTGCCTGTCCCAAAACCTTCTGGATGGTGTTTCCCTGGGGGGCAAAGGGAGAACTGATCCTCAAACCCACCAAGGGTAAAGAGCCCCTCAGGGCACTCAACTGCTTGCCAGTGTCCTGGCACTTCAGCTTTAGCAAACATTGCTAATGCCAGAACCAACAAAATGATGGTTTCCTCACATCTCCAGAACCACTCAACACACCCCTGGAGCCCAAGGAGCAGTGAGCACCAAAATCCTGTTGAGGATGGCAGCACCATCAGAGACAGAGCCACCACCTCAGCCTCTCACAGCAGTTACACAAAAGATACCCTGTTCAGTGCATTTTTACTGGGACTCAGGGGAGTCTGTACTATTTTATTTTGCCTGGTATTACCCCAGATGCTGCTGTGTCTCAGATTTATTTATGCATTTCCCACTAGAATACAGGATTCTTTATGAAAATCTGATCCCTCTAAACAAGCATCTCTTTTCCTATGGCAGTCAATAAAAGGCTACCTTGAAAAGGAAAAAAAAAAAAAGGTAAGAATTGCACATATACAATGCAATGCAACGTGGCACACGGGGTTTTATTTCATCCATATATTGCATAATAAAAAGAACTTTCACAGCATTTACTGCTATATTAACTCTCTTCCATGATCTCCACTAGATTAAGTCCACAACTGGAATGTTGTTAAAAAGAAACCTGCTGGGTTTGGAAAAACAAGGCTCAGCTGGGGATGTGAGAACATCTTCAGCTTCTGGTAAGTAGTTCAGTATCAAACCTGCTTAGGGAATTAGTCACTCATGTCTGAAGATTGTTGGTACAAGGAGGGTAAAGAGCTTTGGACACCTTCTGCCCAACAGCATAATCATGAATTTTGCCTCCAGGAGATCAAACAAGCCTGAAATCCAGAGAAAGATACACACAGGCACTGCTTTACAGAAGGATATCCTCCCAGACAGCCTGGGGAGCCCTACTTCAAAGTCACCTTTTTTTGACAAAGAATTAGTATTAGACTGACTTAGCAGTATGCCATGGAGATCAGCAGACCTGGCTGCACAAGGAGACCAAATTTGACAGATTCTGTCCAGCTCTTTCAGAATTTACATGAAGAGAACCAGTGCCACCCTGGCACTCTTGCAGCCAGTCTTGGAAACAAGAGGACAGCTCTTAGATCATCACAGGCACCACAGCATTAAGTACAAATTAAGCTTTTTTTTCCAGGTAAGGAAATGATTGCCATGGAGATTCTGGAAAAAGAATCTGAGTTCTCTAAAGAAGCAAAAATCATTTCCTGGTGGCATCTCTGGAAAATGTCTAAGTTCCCAAGTATCACTCAGCACACAGACAAAAGATGAGCAGTGTTGGTTAAATCAGGTCCTAAGTGGTTTGTTGTTTGTGGCTTTTTCTTCCAAATGTGTTCTCAAATTATTGCACATCTTATACATTATTTAACTCAGAAGGTGAATAAGGCAGTTCTTAAAATTGTGAGTAACAACTTAGCTTGCAGAATATCTCTGTTTTCTCCTGTACTTTATTTTAGCTTGGGTAGCACAAAAGTAATAAAGTTTAATGGGTACTATTTACTTCGTTGCTCAAAATTCAAGGTCACTGGGACATCAGGGGCCAGCAAAAAACCTGCTGATTGAAGAAACAGGTACATAAACAATTTACTTTAATTGTATTTCTTTTATTACATATGCAGTTATATTAAACTGGATGCAAAACGTTGACTCAGAAGAGCTAAATATAATCAAAAGCCACCTTATATTCAGCCAGCATAACATATTTTGACACTGATCACAGAATGCCCCAAGCCTTGCTAATTTGATAATGTTAGACTCTATATATTTTAAGCTAGTGGCAGAAGATAACAATTAAACCTGTATCAACATATAAACTACGTTACACTGAATTTATGAACAGAAAAAAGGTGACTGTGGAGATTAATCACCCCATTCAGACCTGTCAGATTGCTCCAACTCTGTGATATCACCAATTTATTATGCAGAAATGGCTACAAGAGATGAAATGCACAGGGTTAGATACAAAATGTTCCTCAGTCAGCAAGTCTCTGCCAGTGCTCAAAGACATTGCTTTAACCAAGCAATGCAGCAGAATTGCAGCCAACATGGACCTTTCCATGGGATCTACCAGAATTCCTTTAAGTGCAGGTGCTGTGAGATTGCTGATGAGCTTCAGGACCAGCTGGGGATGGAGATGACCAGTCAAAAGTGTTGCCACCTTTGGACTGGTTCCTGAAGGCTTCTCCCAAAAGAGAGCCCTCCTGCCCTCACCTCCCAGCTGGACAGAATGGACACTGCCAGCTCTCCTGAAGCTTTCCTGAAGCTTTCCTGAAGCCACACCACCTCCATCCAGGATGGGTTCCCCTGAGCACCTGACCTGTAACTCAGAAATCTGTGGAAGAGCAGTTTCTGGAAAAAAAAATACCACACAGCTATATACCTGGTGTATGAAAAGGCTCGTATTTCCCCAATTTGGCATTTGCCCAATTGCTAAGAGCTTTACTTTCTAACCTTAATATTATGTTACTGGAGATAATTTTTTTTAATTGGGGAAGATGGAATATTATCTCTGTTGAACTCCAAATGGCTCTGGAACATAATGTTTTAAACAAACTTCCACCCAACACTGTACAGATGGTACACAGCCTCCCCACCTTTATTACAACAAATAAAAATGATGTACAGTATACTGAGGACTTATTCAGCAAGCAATTCCCAGCACCACCTTTACTGTGAGGTACTGAAAAATATCTAGAACTCTTTATATGATGTTGGAGGTTTACCCAGAAGCAACAATGTGGTAGATCCAACAACTCAGATGTTATGGAACAGGCTGCAAAAAGATGGAAGTTTGCAGGAACACAGAGAAGGAACAACAAGGAAAAACAAAAACAAAAAACAAAACAAAAAGCTGTGGTCAGTATTTTTTGTAAAGGATTTTGGTGCTGCTAAAAATGGTACCTTCACATCAAGCTAACAAAAATTCAACTTTTGACAGGCACCAAAGAAAACAACACCACAACAAAATCAAACCAAATGAAAAAAAAACCCCAACAAAACAATACCAGGAAGACTAAAAAGATGTGACATTGGGCAGAATCCCCTCCCCGTGCCCAGCTTACATGGAAATGCCTCCTGGTTACTGCTGTTATTGATTACACACACTTGCTAAGCTACATGGACAAAATCTGGACAAATGGCAAGTCTTTGGCAAAGGAAAAGTTGTGCTTTGCATGAGATTGAGAGCTGTAAAAAATTAAATGATGCTCAAGTGTGCATGAAAACTGCTGGGACACCACAGGGACAACGCTGCATCCCCTCAGCTGCCTGCAACCTCCTGCTCCTGCCCAGGCTGTGATGAGAAGCAAAACCCCTACAGAAAGAAGTTTTGAAGGAAAAGACAAAAAGAAAGGACATGGCTTTGCTGCTGAACCCTGACAGCCTTCAGGGCTCCTTGCTGTACAGGGTTAAGCACCTTATAAAAGGGGGGATGCTAAACTGGGGTGAGGAAGTCCCCAGACAAAGCCTCTGGAGCTCCCTGGTTTATGACCATCTCCACACAGCACAACTCCTAAACCCTGTCATCTTTGTCAGACTCTTCTCATGGGCTCTGTATTGTAATTAGAAACTGATGTAGAGCTCCTAACAGATTCATTTCTCTTTTTTCCTGGCAATTCAATTATTTATATGGTATAAATAAGACCCTGTGACGATGTTTTTCCTCTCCTATTGTTTTTCCAAGCTGTTTCACACAAGTGAGATAAGGTCTCCTTTAAAAACACTGCCTCTTTAGGTGTTAAACACAAGCAGTAAATCCACTTTGTCAAATTGCCCCATTTATAATATTTAATCTTCCTTCTGTAATCAGGAGAGCTGAAGTACACATTCAGAGTTGCTTTCCTTTGACACAGTTCTCTTATTACTGTCTCTTTTCCTCACATAATGTCCCACAGCAGCTGTGCCATTATGATGATGCTTTCTCTCTACTTTTTTTTTTCTTCTTTTTGTTTTTCTTTTTTTAAACAGCCTCTCCAGCACAAATAATTAAAACATGTATTTACCTTCCATCGCTTGGCTGAGAATAAGTGCACGTTTGAGGGGGGGGGAAGGGGGGAAGTTGTTTGTTGCTTTTTATTTTATTTCTGAGCAGTGACATATTGATGTTTTGGATAATAAATCATTCCAATTTGTTCATCCCTGCCAACAATGGTTTTAATCTTCATTTACAACTTGCAAAGTCCGTTTTGTTGGAAGCATTTGATAAAATACTCAATTACCTTTTTTTTTTTTTTTTGCACAGCAGTTCAACTGCTGTGCTGATAAAAGGCTCTAGCTCAGAAGATAAACTGCAAATAATTCCTGAAGAACAAATGTCAGAGACAGTTTACAATGAATGGGATTTTTTTTTTGAGCAGATTATTCTCCCACCAAAGTGACAGGGCAGCTCAATATTTATTTTGTTGAGAATGTCATTTAAATATTGTTTGACACCTGCTCCCTGCAGTCAGCTACTCAGCACATCACACTTTCAAGTGGTATAGAAGGGAGGTTCCAGGTCCCTCCATCTACTAACATATTTCAGGGACTCATGTTTAAAAAGCAGAAATGGTTGCTTCAATAGACAGTCTGAAACTCCTGCCAGGATTAGTAAATGGAAATAATACCAAAATGCCTGTGCTTGCAGACTTCTGCACATTACATAAATACATTGAAGCATTTACAGAACAAATGTGTCAGAAGAAGTATGGACCTCTGAGACTCAAGTTCTCAGATTATTCAGATGTAGCTGCTTAGACCTTTAATTCAAAAAAAATCAAATTTCAGATTACTTTTTCCTTTCACTTGTGTTCAAAGACAGAAGGGACCCTGAAGGTTCTTTTCACTCTAGATGGCACTGCTCAGTGGCTGAAGGGACCCACACTCCTTGCAGCCAAATGGATTTCTTCCCCCTCCCAAATTCTGAAGTGTTCTGGACCAAAAATGGTTATTACTCCATCACCTAGTTACCTCAAAATAAAAGAATCGTTCATACAATAGATTCACCTAATCACTAGCTGCTTTCAGCCCACTAAAAATCCAAGTATTCCTTCAAAAACTATTCCTGAGATGTGTGTGCAATGCATGTGAACACACAGGAGCAGAGCAGGACCTGAGGGCAGGAAGCCAAGGATGGACCTAAAAACATTCCCAGGGAAAAAGGTCTTTTTGAAAAGCAACTAAAAATGTGCCACCTATCCTAAGGAATTAAAGGAATAATTAAGTTTTTTGTTTCACGTTCTTAAACTGCTTTAAACTACCCTGGTTTTTTTCAATTATTATTTCAATTTTTTTTTTGCTAAATTCCTGTTTGTCTGGAGAGGCTCAGAGGCTGAAGGTGGAGCCTCCCCCTTTCTATTACAAGACAGGAGAGGGAGGCAAGACTCACACACAGGACTGCAAGTGAACAGGAACCAGCAGAGCACCAGAACTGGAGATATATTTTAATTCAGCACTACTTGAAGTGTATCAAGTCCATTTAAAGTCCATAATCTCCTCAATTAGGTCAAAGATCTGTCTTCACTTCAGAGACCTTTATACTTGCTCACAACTTGCTCACAACAAGCAAGGAAAATGACACTAAGCCAAAAATATGCTTTAAGTTAGTACATTCATAATATCAGATACATGTGTGTCAGTTTAAGTAGTTATAAACCTAACTATACTTATAAAGAGCTTCCTCTACCAATTTATATATCCACATATCTATAACTGACAAATATAAAATGGGAGCAGGTGTGGAATTTTCTGAAGTTCTTATCTCACCTAGGAATACTTTGCTCCTCCCTTCAGTAACACAGACAAAACTTAGGAACAAAAAAACATGTTTTCCAGATAAAATAAAAATTAAACTCCCTTTTATAATGATAAAAAGTACTGGAGTTTTATTGTAGTAACAGAGAGAGCTACTGCAAAAGTTTTGAGCACAAGAAGCAGCTGTGGAGACTTCCTAAGTCAGTAATAAGCACACACTTAATTTTAAGCACTCATGCCCATTAGTCTGAGAAACAACTGTGGGACACACACAGTGCAATCCCTAAACAAGAAGATGGTGAGGGATCTCCTGCCTTCCAGGGTTAACAGAATTGGGCACAAAGTGTTACTGAATAATAATTCACATAATGGAGCATCAACCACTCCAGTGTGTATGGATGTGCATGTCTGTGTATCTGGATATACAAGCTTTAGAAGCCTATTACTGCTTTTCACCAGCCTCTCAGAAAGTATTGAGATTAATTAATCATTTGGTTTCCAAATCTCTTCTTTTCCCTCTTTGCTTTCTGTAGCTCAATGCAGACATCATTACTTCTCTGCCAGGATGGTGATTCTGTTCTTCATGCCTGAACCAACCACAGCACAAGAGATTAAATACAATCTATATCCACATAAATCATTGAATAAATGAATCATGAAATTAATATGTAAATTGTGTGTTTAACCTCTATTTATACAGCACTGTCTGTCACCATGTAGTAAATCTAAAACTAATTGCAAATTCACAACTCTGCAAAAAGAACACCATGGTAAAAGCTTGACATATTTATTAACTAAATGTTGAACTACATTCAGTAAGTAATTAACAGTCATGCCAGAACAGGGAGAGGAAATTATATTTAAGCACAGATGTCACCTGTATGAAATGGCTAAAACTATTTTAGATTAGATTTTGATATTAATCAAAGAATACTCCTATTTAATTTTTGACAGACAAATCTGTTTCCATTTATTCATGATTCCATTAAACACTCCGTTTTTAAACCTGAATGTCATGTCCATTCCCAGTCTGATATGTTCCTTTTAATATGCCTTTTAAAAGTAAAGGTGAAGAAGAAAAGACTCAAAAGGTAAGGTTAAATGGTAATAAAATCTTCCTACATTCTAGGAAAAAAACCCTCAATACATCAGGAAAATAATTTCATATCAGGATAAATTCTGTGATTAAGTTCTTTGATACATTAAGAATTGAATATAATCCTTAAAAAATTCTAATTTCACTCCTATGAACTCCCAATCCTTTCTGTTAAATAAATAAAAAAACCCCAAACACCTCCAATTGGAGGATCCTGGAAATGCTCTATCTGCTAAAACAAGGCAGAGATCTGAGTTTAGTTTTGTTCTAAAGCTGGAACGTATTTAATAGACAACAAAAATACAGCTTCCAACAGAGCAGTCAGTAAGGAACCAGCAAAAAACAAAAGGGGAGGAAACATTTTAGCTTCAGGCAGCTAAGACAGATGCAGCAATTTCACAGCACCAGGTAAGGAAGGTTTATCAGGGGTACCTTTTCCTGCCAAACACACACTTTACTGTGAACTTCCTAACAATAACCCTTTCTTCTGAAAATCCTCAGGTGTTGAATCAGAAAAGTTATACCTGCCTAAGAAATCTGGCCACATTTCACCTGTCCTCCTTGGGTTTTCACTCCCAACAGGTCACTATGGGTCTACACATACAATTTCCATGCAGGATGTAAGCACAAGATGGGTTCATAGCTGAATATTAGAACAATCAAGTAAAATAGTTTATACAATCAGTATGTACTTTAAAACTCAGCAATTGGCCCACTGGGCAAATCTGCTTTCTGAACAGTCACTAGAAATTCAAAAAATACACCAAGTACATTCTAGTGGATTAAAATGGCAAATGCACAGGGAATTGTCTGATCCCAGAGCAGGGAAAGGGACAGATCCTCAACCAGCCAAGACTGATGGAGAAAGCTCACCCCGAGTTTTACACACTTCAGTTTCCAGGCTCCCACTGAAGATCAGCTCAGGTAAAAGCAGATAAATTTTACTTCACGTGGAATTTATAGACTTAAGCTGTCCCCTCATGGAAAATTTATTTTGTACACAGCACTCCTCACACTGGGCTTGATGAAGCTACATCAGCATTCGTACACCCATTTCACAACCAGCACATCAGAGGCACAAAGAGATGAAGTGATTTGTCCAAGGTCACAGCACGAATCATTTACAGGGCCAGCAACAAGCCTGAAGTTCCCTGACTCCTCATTCTGGCAACAAGACCATGGTGCTTTTCCCTGGATTACAACAAACTCTGCCTCCTGTCATCAATCTCAGGGCCAGAAGCACTTTAAATCACTTGAGGATGATGACATCTTTATGGGAGGACAACTCTTCACTCCTAACCTGCAAACCTGGGGGGAAGTGCAGGAAAACCTCCCAAGGAAAACCTCCCAAAGCTGGGCAGAGAGCTACAATGCAACAGCAAAGGTTGGCAAACAAGAGGATAAAGATGTTCTGCTTTATTCCCAGAGCACCTGAACACCACCAGCTGCTTGGAAACCTCAGAAGTTAAATTAATGCTTTTAAAAGAATCATCAAAAAAGACAAAAACTGGAAACTGCTGCTTACTACTCCTTTTCTTACCCACTTATCCATCTGGCATCTCCACTTTCAGCAATTTCAGGCATACAGAACAGATAAATAGCAGCCTGTGGCCCATGTCCTGTGGCTCACACAAGTGGCTAGCAGTGGCCACAGAAGAGGAGAGAGCAGACAGGCAGCTTAGAAGCTAAAAGTTTGAACAGACTATTGGAACTTTTCTGAATGACCAATGACCTGGTGTAATGAAGCACAGCTTCCCAAAGCCAGGTCTTCTAAAATTATCATTTTATTGTGTGTAACAGAATATAGAACACAAGAGAACTGCAGGAAAATGATGTGTGCATGCACACTGTCATAAGGTTTCTTTGAGCTTGCCTTCTTGGGGTTTTTTTGTTGTTGTTGTTGTTGTTGAGAAGCTTTACAAACCATTACAATGTTGACTGCAATATACTTCAGTGTAGTTACTCCTTGAAAATATGAAAAAAATAAATATATATATATTTTAAAAAGTTAAAAAGAAGAAAAAAGAGAAATACAGGAAATCAAGTCAGACCATACAAATAAAATGACAACGTGTGATGTAAAATAAAGGTACAAGGGGTACAATCTGAAACATTAGGTGAGACACTGACAATACAGTTGTCTAAGGGACTGTAAACACAGTTCAGAGAAAGCAGAAAAATTCCTAAGTAGGGAAGAAAAACCAGTAAGGAAACATATGGGAAAACATTAAACGAGATGGATAAAAGTAGTTAAGGCTAAGTTACAACAATTTTAACAGTGCTCCAAGCTCTTCCAAAGCCTCTCCACTGCCTTCATGGGGGAGCAGGTCATCTGTCACCAAGTCACCAACACCAGAAGAGAGTAAGAAGTCTATCATTCTGTATAATAGAATTCATTCTATAATTCCATATAAGTCTATCATTCTAGGTAACAAGAATTATCTAAATAAAGTAAGAGCAGAGCTTTCTGTAAAGACACAAGTATTGATGCCTTTGCTCAGGACACTGGCAAGACCCAAACCAGGAACAGCTTTAATCATCTGAGTTTTAAGAGGAATCAGGTGCTTTATTTCACTTGTCTCTTGACTTCTTCTAAAGTCTTTCTCTTTTAGTCAACTACATCATTTTGTCTGCCCTCCAGTTTCCAATTCAGAAGTCTCTTCAATGAATTATTTGCCCTATAATTTGATCATTTTCATCCCATTTCTTAACCCAGTCTTTCAAGTCACCAAGTCATCTTTTTTTTACTTTCCAAATACTGACATATCTTCTCACATTTGTTACCTGCAAACTGCATTACCACAGCCCTGCTCTTTGTGCCAGGATGATCAGTAAAATTATTAAATAAGACCAGCCACAAAACAATCCTTGAAAGCTCAATCAGTAACCTTCCCTATGTGTGATAATTCCAGAGGACATTTTACACCCTTTTTCCCATTTTTACCAACCTCTCCAGGAATTTCCAACCCTCCATGCTCTACAGAAGTCCAGATAGCAGAGACAGCCTTTCCTATGTCTAGAAAACCATTGATCTTGTCAAACACAGCTCTCAAATCAGCTGAGCACGAGCTGTCCATGGAAAACCACATTACACTGTGTGGAGCTATCCACTTTTCTGCCTCATTTTGAATTAAATTTATAACAAATTTTAAGTTTCTCTTGCAAGTTGAAAAATTGGGATGTAATAATCTTGCTATGTTTCCAATCTATACTGACAAGCTACCTCAGCTTAATCAAAGCTCATCTAAATTTGCCAAGAGAAATTGTTTATGTACCTATATGTAAGAATAAGAAGGATCCAAAATATTTGCTTACTAGGGCAACAAAAAGTAGCAGTTCACCAGTTTTGCCTCCAGGTCTGAGACAGCCACAAGTCCTACTTTCAGGACTCCCCAGGCATTTTGAACAAACTCAGAAGGATTTAAAGGAAAACCTGTTAGAGGGCTTCTTCATTCCAAATACAAGATGGAACTAAGCTACACAAAGGATGCAAAAATGGCAGCAACAAGGGGAGTAAAAAACCAGTTTGCCTGCATTCAAAGCTTCCAAAGGCATCAGTTACATGCCATGGGCCAATTAATCCTCAAATTTCTCAAAGACAGCCAAGCAAATCCCTGGCAAGTGCATGCTGCAGGATCATTTTTTACTGCTCTAGGGTCCTCGTCTTCAGAGGCCGCTGCTCAGGGGCTTCTTTTCTGGAGGCAGGAAGGGCTGGACAACACCACCCTGGTCACTCCTCATCACAGTCTGAAGGGAAGGACCAGGATCTCCCTTTTCCCAAACCCTCTCTGCTGTCACCTTGGACCTTACCTCCCACACAGGAATTCAGAGCAGTCCATCGCTACCGCTCCTAGATTAAAAACGCAGGGGAAGGGGAGAGGAGATGCCATAAAGCAGCTTGTTTCTTCCCATGTGCAGGGAGAAGATTGGCACAGTGCTGTTTTTCAAATCACTAATGGGTCTGATACTGTTTCCACAAGAGATTTATGTTAAAAAGATAACTTTCCTCACTTTTCCTTTTCATTTCTGTTCCTTTCTCTCTCCGACATTTCATTCGAGGAAGGAGAAAGAGCTGCTCATTTCTGCAGCAAGAAAGAACAATCTCAGATTTATAACATGTGAGGAACCCATCACTGTGATAGAGCAATCTTTCCACCAGACATCTCTCCATTACTGGAGCTGATGTCTCCCTGCCCTGATGCCACTTGTGGACTGATCTGTCAGCCCCAGCAGCAGGGCTAACGGCACCGCCACCTCGCTCCTCCATTTTTCATCTTTATCTCACAGCAAGCTCTGCAGATCTTCTTAAACAAACTCTTCAAATGCAGTTTCACCATTTTTTTTTCCTTTTTTTTTTTTTTTTCTTTTTTTTTTTTAACAAATGCATTTGAACGAAACTGCACATTTTCAGCACTGGATCTTCTATGACTTTATTTTCCGTCTTATTTTATGATGAATTATTTCAGCTCCTATGAAAGGAAATAATGTGTGAAGATGAAGGCTTGATTCCACTGTGCTGACAACATGCTGGTTGGAGAAATGGTGTAGTTAATAATGTAACTTGCTGTATGTAAGCACAGCTGGTTTGGGAGCATCTTTTCAGTAGCACTAATTCATACTTTGCCTTTATTTTGTGTTTTGGTTTACGAGTTTGATTAGCCACCAGAATGAGCCCTGATAATTGCTTTCTGCTAAACTAAGTAAAAAAAAAAAAATAACAAAAAATATTTTTAAAAACAATAATTAAAAAAAAACCACCAGCCCATGTGGCCTTTATTCCTTTATTAGACTTTTTTATGGGTTTTTTTTATCTAATGTTGTAGTGAAAGTCTAACACCCAACCTTAAAGTTTGTCAGGTACCCTCAAGGACAGAAAAGAGGGGAAATCATGAATCCTCTGTTGTATTTGCTCGTGAGCCACATTCAAAATGATAATTAATTGTAAATTCATTTATCAAAAAAAGGCCAACACAGTACAAGAAAGAAAAAAAAACATGCCAGAAGAGAGTGGCAGAGGCCTTCTAGAGTTGTATCTTAATGCACAGCTCTCTTCACATTTCTGAACAGGCACTGCATAAATTCATTATTTACTTTCGTCATGATTGCCTTAAATATTTTCTATTTTCTAGAACTCCTTAGATTTTAAATTGACCTTAGACTGCTACGAAGGGCTTTCAGGAATTTTTGTGTTTTACCAAGAACATCAATCTAAACAGAACAAATGCAAGATCAACAAAAAAAATTCCCAAAGGCAGCTAGGGAAGCATGGGGAACTCAGAAGAACTTCAAAGGGTATCTTCTCAGCACTTGTCACCCCAGAGGTACCCAACTGGATACCCCAAAATCATCATCACTTTTTTTCCTTAACAAAAAAATATCGATGGCAACACGAGACATTTCCAGGTCAGTTTTCCACAGGAAGAACACCACAAATATTCCTAACCCCACAAGCTGAAAAGAATCCCTATTCCTACACATGTCAAGCTTACATTCAGGAATGGGTTTTTAATACAATGCCTAAGAAAAGGACAGAGTATTCATCATTTGAGTGGGGGAACCCACCTGAGAAATGCTCAGTGACTGAAAAATTCATGTCACCACCACTGGCAAACTCCCACTGCATGGACACAGCAGAATCTGTGAATTTGCCCTTTGTTGAAATTCAGTGGAAACATTCTTCCAGCTCCAGCATAGATAAGCAAGTTAATCACCTGATTTAAAGGTAGGCTGCTCTTTATATTACCTCTGAACTAAACTGACAGCAGTTAGGCTTTTTACAGTGACAACCTTATGATCAATGTTGCAGTCTCAGGTGTTAATGCTTCATCTGCCTCTAAAAGCAAATGTAATAACCCAGAAAGATCAATATTCTAAGTTCCTTATTCCATGTTAAATTACTGCGAATTCGTTGCATTATTCCAGAATTTCAGCAGTGACATTAATGACAGTATAAAAATGTTAATACTGAAGAGCTGTCTTTACTCACGAACTGCTTTACTTATCAAACTACTACAGAACGGGCAGATTGACCATAAGAATACATCAGAAAAATATTTTGGCAATACTCTTCCAGTTTGTGCAAAATTCAACAATAAAATCACTGAAAAGCCTGAAGGGCTCAGGACACAGCAAACAGCCTTTCACTGCTTCACAAACCAGACAGCAGCAGCAACCCACTCTGTTTTGCTTCTGAGCAATGGATCTGAGGATCCAAAATATATGAAGGCAAAAAGAAGAGGTGGAGACCCTGATCCATATGCTACCTGCATTTTTTTCCCTCCCCAAGGTTTGTACTTAACTGAAATACAAGTACCAGTTGTTGTACAGTGCCACACCACAGCATGGTACCAACTGTGGCACACTGCCATACCAGCTGCCTGGTAGTCTGTAGAAAGCTTTTATTTTATTTTTTTTCTTCTTTTTTTTAAAGCACACAATCTATTTTTCAGCAAACTCAACTAACTTGTGCAAGCAAAACATTTAGTTAGTATTAAAAAGCAGAAAGCCCCTTACATTTTGATTAATTTGATACTCTTGTATTATGCATAAAGCCACTCATTCATTTTGCCCTGCAAACTATTCTTATCCAAGAGCAGATACAATCAGAGTGAACCAGTGAAGAATTTTATTAAAGTAAACACAAGCCCTGTGTAACATGCTCGTTATGCAAATACACTTGCTGTCTGTTTAAAAAATGGGCCATTTCATAGGGATGCAATAAATATTTTTGTGGACACTCATCTCCTGTTCTTTGAAATTTGTAAATGTGTAAGGATAAAAAGCTTTCCTCGGTGTCTGCCTAAGCAGGCATCACTCACCTACCATATTTTAGGTGTTTTAGCTTATATTATTTTTATATTTAAGATTTTTAGATTCCCAAGGAGGAAAGGAGAATGCCAATATTTAGCAAAGACAAAGGTGCACCCAGGTTTCTTACCAAACACAAAACAAATCCCTCCTTTTGGAGTCACATTCTGGTACCTCCTAGTGATGGTGAAGTACCTGCAAATAAACACCTTACCTGTTAACTTAGGAGGAAAGGAAAAAGCTGCCACCAAAGCCAGGTGCAGGAGTAAATATCCTCCAACAAGAGCTGGGCAATGCCCAGTGGCAATCTCACAGCAAGCCACAGGGTGGGAAATAATCCATCCCCTAAACCTGATGGGTGAACTTCCTTACCCCAGGATAAAAATGAGTGCAACAGTTCCACGCTTCCCAAATGCTCAGGCTACAGCTACAAGTCATACTTCTACTCCCTCATTCTTTTAAGGAAGGCCCTTGGGCTTTTATCAGACTTGCTGATGACAAAATGGGACTGGTCATCCTAACACAGTCTTTGCCTCTTAGTGAGAAGTTAAAACAGCTCTTCAGCAACTGAGGTGTAAGAAGTGGGGCTCAGCTCACCTCTAGGACAGCCTCCTGTCATCCCTGTCACACATCTGCTTTTACTTCTAAGGGTCCCAAGGGACTTGAGAGTTTTGTCTCCTTTTAGCAGAAGGCAAGATGTTGGGTACAGGTGCTGGCTGAGTCTCCACCTCATCTGGATGTATTTTCACACCCCAGAGATGAAAAAATGACTTTTTGGTGCCACCTATCACACACCAGTCTATGAGGACAACTCCCAACAGCCCAAGGAGCACATTGCATCCTTCAGCTTGTTGTCCACCCACAAGGGAACAAAAGCTCCCAAGTGCCAGACACCCAGACATGATGGAATAGATCTCCCTCCCATCCAACTTTTTTTTCTTTTCCCCACTTTTCCATAGAGATCAGTTTCATGGGACCTGTGCCTGCCCTGTCACTGTACAAACAACACCCAGGGCAGTTTTCCTCCAGCCCCAGGATGCCAGGAGGAGCTGGAGGAAGAACACGTCCTCATCTCCACAGGTTTTGCAGCCAGGAGCAGAATGAGGTGCTGCAGGTCACCTGCTGCAAGGGGCTTACCTGAGCTAGTTTAAAGGTAGATCAGCTATGTCTAAATTTCTCTGGAGACAGACAAAATTATTATTAAATAGACAAATACTAAAAGATAAAACATTTCAGAAAAATGCCTTGACTTTGGGTTTTGCTTGAGTGGCAATAAAAATGCCACTAATAAACTTTTGCTGCTAATAAACCTTTCTGTTTGGAAAGTAACCAAGTTCTGTACTCTTCACCCCTTAAAAATCTTTTACTTTTTATGAACTCATAACATTTCAATTATCTTCCACTTGAGTTTATATTCTTACGCTAGTGCTTGAAAAAAAAAAAATTAAAACCAGACCAAAACCTAAAACCTTTCACATAATATCACTAAACACTAGCAAACATCCACTTTCCCATGCTGGAGGAATTAACAGATGTGTTCTATACCAGCTTTGGTTCTACACACACTTGCAGCAGTGCTCACATACAGATATGCACATGGTCAGAAATGATCTCACTTTCATGAAAATTTCTGACCCTTCTTTACCAGTGTTTTTTGCCAATCCTGCCTTTGTGAAAAATGCATAAGAGTAATGAAATTCCTGGCTGAGGCTTTAATCTCCAGTCACTTCTCTAAGAGAGGGGTGGATCAGAGAGCATAATTTGCTGTTATCGTACTGCTCATCTCCTCTGTTGACAATAGAAATCCTCCTGTTAGTTTTTCTTGGACAAACGTGACCCCAACCTGATATGACACTTTATTTTTTCAGCTGTGTAACAACAGCCTTAAACCAGGTGTTTTCTGAGCTGCATTATCCCATTTTGGGAAACTTCTGTGTTGCTATCAGCAAGCTAACACACTCATTTTCTGTTCTGCTTTGGCTGAACTTCCAGGTTTACACATGAAATACTATACACCAAGTTCTTGACTTTTTCACATTTTCCCATTATTAAATATATTTGACTACTTCATGTTTTCCATATTTTTAATTAAAATTCTTATGAATGGATTTTTAGGCTCTTAAGGAAATATCAGTAACATTCCAGCATAAATTGGAAGCATTAACATGTTTAAAATATTTGTTTTCCTTTCTAAAAGCCTGATCATTAGTGTTTTCTGGAGGCTTTTGGCAGGGGATTTTTTTTGTTTTTTTTATTTTTTTCCTCGGTTTGATGTCTGCATATTCATCAGTCTAAAACAATTTTAGACCCCAGCCTCTTTGGTATCTGTTTTAGTACTTGCTAGCACTAGAATTTTGCACCATAGCCCTCGATTTATAGCCCTCATTTAGCCATCATGCTATTCAAAACCCTGACTTTAAATATCCACCACACAGATATGAGTAACAAAAAGAGACAGAGTACAGCTATTGTGCCTTCAAAGAAAAGCAATAAACCATTCTGCTTGCTCTCCTTCATGTTCTTTAATTCATTTCATTTCATTTTAACTACCCAGAACAATTTCACCAGCCATTAGCCTGGAATGAAACCTTACAAAGGCTGATTGTTGTTATAAAGATGGGTCCCAGCACTCCCTCCCCCTCCTTTTCATAAGTTTTAGGACCAATGGGCTACTTCAGAGCTTCAGCTTTGTTTTTAAGAAGAGAATTCTTGGGAAGCAAAGGACAGACAAACTGCTTCACATCCACATTCAAAAGACTCCAAACCAGCATCCAACTGAGCTGGTCTGGCTCCGAGTCCTAAACCCAGACCCTGGTAGGAGGAAAAGGACCACAAAGGATGAATCTCTGGGCATCTTTGCCACAAGAGGTGTTCCAGAGCCCAGTCTGTGTGCAAACACTCCTGTCCTCACTCTCCAATCTTTAGGAATGAGTACAAGGGGGAAGCAACAAATGCTCAACTGCTCTACGGCCAAGTCTTAATCATGGGGGGAAAAAAACCCATCTATTTTAAGAGCATCTTTGTATATTTTGCAGAAATAAGCCTTCAGAAGTGTCACTTCTGACAGCCCATGCTAAGAACAAACTGCACATTTTTGTCTTCACTGTGTCCATGTTTGGAAAACAACCTTAAAAAGAAAAAAAAAAAAAAAATAAGAAAGAACAAGACGCCAATTTTTTTCCACTTCGAAAAGAATTGCTCACCTTACACCTCAGCATCTTCATGGAAAGCTGTGAAGGGAAATATTCATTCTAAAAAAGTGTTTCAGTGTTGGATTCTGCTCCAACACACTCTCCCCATTCCATCAGGCCAGGGCAGTCTATCTGTTTAGCATTTGGGCCCCAAACTGGTAACAGCTATGCCTCGATTTAGAAAGTTTGTATATGTAGCAACATCCCCAGCAAAATGTTCACAACCCTGTCCAATTCAGATGTATTTTTGATCCCACTCAACAAGCAGATCAGAGAAATCTTTTCCAACAAAGTGTCAACAAACTGTCTGCACAGACAACTCTCTCCTCAGTTGGTGTATTATGTGGTTTGTATTATTTTTATTCCTTGGTGAAGTGTCACACTTGTCAAAAGAGTGAACGCCACTTTTCCATAGTAACACAGTTTTGTGATGGAAGTTGTGAAACCTTCAAGACTTACAGATTATTTCCACAAATATCCAGTATCTGCTCAAACAGTAACACCACAAATCAAGAGAAATGGATTTGTGTGTTTTCTTTTCTGACAGATACCAAAACTGATTCTCAAATTTGGACATTTTTTTCCCCTCTTCAAAAAACAAAGTTTAACTATTCTACCAATATTCCTCTCATCGTATCACAAGGGAAAAATTGCTTAAAAGAAATTCAAAGTATTCAAAGATACAAGAGAAAAATGACTTTTCATGTAGTGACAAAAAAACTTGGAACATGAGATTATGTTGAGTGTGAGAGTGTCTATAAACAGAGCTGCTTTACCCCATCTGAGCTGTTACTGGTGGTGCCAATAATCAGAGTATTTTAAAGATGAACTCTGCAAAACTGTGTGGTTTACTACTCACTTCCAAATTATGTAAATGAACACGATATTCAACTATATAATTTCAGATGTATGCTTGCTAAAAGAGACTGATAAATCCTAACACAATTAGAATTCATTTTCATTACAACCTTGGAGAAATCTATCAGAAGATAAACTAAACAAACATTTCTCTATTTGACTTAAGTATGTATTTTTTCTGGGTACTGTAAAAAGAATTACAGGAACCTCTAACCCAGCTGCTTCTTGCCATGTTCCCCCTTTCCCCTCAATCTGAACATTACTAATTTCAAACTAAACCTGAACCTGGATCTTCTTAAATTTCTAAGATATCTGACTGGGCTGGGATGTGCACTGCAATGGCATTACTGATGCTATGTCATGAAAAACTCCACATGCTGAATCCGTGCCAGTTTCAGTGATCTCAGCTCTGTACACAGCACCTGTGAAAAAATACAAGCTTCACAGAGAAAATACAGATCCCTGAAAAATAAATAAATAAAGAAAGAAAGAAAGAAAATAGGCACCCATCAGATTCTGGACTGTTTGCTTTCTTTATGCCTTCAGGTCACTAATTTAGAGTCACTGTTACAGCTTTTTGTTTACACAGAGCCACTTGAATGTATAAGTGATCTTGCATACGTTCTAACTCCAGCAGTTATCAATACACCATAAAAAATAAAAATAATAAAATATAAAAATAATAAAAATAAATAAATAATAATTAAAAAATCAGTTGCAGGTCTCTGCCTCTATGGAAAGTACTGGAAACTATTTCCATCACATTCAAACCCAAAGGGGCTGTACAGGTATCAGGAGAACTGGAGCAGGACTGCAAAGTCAAGAAAATATTCACCCTCAGTTTCAAGAAGCAACAGGGAGCCCAAACCTGAGCTAAACCACAAAGAGCTGTTCTGGTTTTGTACAGACCCACATCTGCTGGAATCTGCTTGCCAGAGGTACTGGTTACTGATTTGATTTGTAGGGCCCAGGCTCTCCTCTGCCTACACAGGATTGCCATTACTTGCTGGGTTACCAGTTCAGCAAACAGAAGCATGTACTGCTGCTCAGTTTCTAATCAAAAAGCTGTGAATTCTGCAGCCCAGCTCCTCTCCCTCCTTGGCACAACCACTGTCCCCCTCAGATGAGAAAAATCTGATCTTGTAATGATGAAGGAACTAGAGTAAAACTTGTCACATTCAACAGTGTGTTGCTTCCGACACAAAGTTTAACTGGGCAGAATGTATCTGATTTTATTAACTGTGCAAATGAAAATATTTTGAAATTTCTACAAAACAGTTACCCCCAGAGCAATAAAATGAGGAGAGCAGGTACTGCCAGAAAGCAAGTAGCACTCCCATATCCTTCTCTGATGATGCCATTCAAACAAGCAGCCAGTAATCTTGACAAAAACTGATGAAATGAATTCATTTTAATTAATAAAACTCCAGAGACAACATGAGCTCCATATTTGCTCCCTTCTGCATAACCCACCAGGGACTTCAGAGTCACACCAGATTCTACAGGTGACTGAAGGGACAGCTCAGTTTCTCATTTAGGAGCAGGTGGCACCTTTCAGATTATTAACAAGCTGCAATAGTATGCCTTATGCTCCAAAAAGTTCCCATTACAAGATTAATTAATGACTTTTTAAAGGAAGAAGTGCTATATAAATTCTTAGATGACCACTTAGCCCTTTACCTGACATTTTTTTAAATCTGGACTTTTCACCTTTATGCACCTGGAGCCTTGCAGCCACCCTGCTTCATGCTACAACCTCATTAAAGATCTCAATTAAGCAGGATCAGTATCCTTCATTCCCACCTAAACTCTCACCAGTCCCAATGGGAGAAAATCCTGTTTGCTTCCAGCTTGCATGTAACCACTGAGAACTGTTAAGCTGAAATACTGTTCTGTCCCCCAGGACAAAGGGATCACCAGGAACAGCTCTGCCCTGAAACAGACTGGCTCTATGCAGTTAAACATCACTCTACAACCCACCAGATATTAACAATTAAATATGTTTTAATATCTCTGGTTTCAACACATTTTAGATGTCTTTATTTCTGTTCTGAGGCTTCTACATTAATTACAGCAAGTGCAGTAACTCCCTAATGGCTGTATGCAACTGGAGGAAGCAGAAACTGGGTTATTATCTCAGCATTTGTGAGCTAAATATTCCAAAAGTCCAAATCCTTTTTCTTCTCTAGATTGCTTTAGGTATATATATATATACATATATATATGCATATGAACACTGGAAAAAATCATCTTACAAAATACAATGCAATACATGTTCAAATCAAAGAGTAAACCAAGTATTTTTCAGGTAATTGCTGTAATTTGTAATAGAATTTTCATCTCCATTTACAGACTGGAGTGAGATACTTCAAGTGAGATACTGCTACCAAGACACTAATATTCCAAATAATTTTCATTACCTGCCTGGCAGCCCTCTTCCTGGGCCTGCTCCACCCTGCACACTATCAGGCAGTAACAGCAGAGGGCAATTCAGGTATGGCAGCCTGTCCATTGCTGCACACAAGGAACACAGCCCAGCACCCAGAGGACTCACTCTAACTGTGGGTATATACACACATACCTACACCTAGGAATGTCAGCCTTCAAAGAAAAGCAGGCTGCAGCATTTTAACATACAGCATTTTGTCTCTTTGACAAAACTGAGTCAGAAGTCAGTCCCTGGAACAGCACACACACCCCCAGAGGGCTGCCAAGAAATTTTAGGGGGAAGCAGTAAGATGTGGGCATCTCAGCTTTACCACACCACCACCAATTAAAAAAAAATAAAAAATAAAAAAACCTTATTAAACACACACACTGAGGCAGATCTGAGTGTCTCTCTCCTTCTCACAAAGACAGCTTCTTGTTACACCCCACTGAGCAGCCTGGAATTCACAAGTTTCACTCTCTTTACTGATGGCATCAGTAAAGCCAGACAATGAAGCTGAAGGTATTAAAAGCTAATCAGAAAATGACCACACAGGGATGAAAGGGGAATTAAGGCATCAGCTCCCTTATACCACCAGCCTGGCTCACAGGTATTGACACCAAATAAAAACAGCTTTCACAGAAATGCAGGGACCTAGGAAAAAGCTTGGCTAACTTACCAGACCAACTTCATTTCAGAAATCAGGAAGAAATTCAGAAGCAGACTGTCAACTTAAAATAAGAAATCCACTAATCATCCAGGAGGGAAAACAAAAGCAAAGGAAACTGGCCTAAACAAGCAGCATTTCTACACAACAGCTGATTTGTCCCTTCCATCTTTGCTACCTACAGCAACCCAAAACACAGACTGGCAGCTGGGAAAAGCAGCAACAAGGAATGTGTTTGCTGGAGCATTGTTTCCAAGTCCAGCCAAGGACCTCAGAAACTGTAAAAATTTCCAGGTCTGCTAAATCTGTTGTATGCTTCACATGTTCAGATGCTGCATAAGAGCTGCTTTAAAAAAAAAAAAAAAACACAACAAAACTAAGTTTTATAAATAGTATTGCAAATGTTTGGAATTGGGGGATGCTGTCACCTCCTGTTGCAACCCATGACAAAAATCAGCTGAACTCAGCAGGTTCAGGTCCTCTACCAAACCAAAATTCAGGCTTGGAATCATTAAACATAAATCCTTGCTGGAAACTCATACAAACATACCACTTGGATTTGGAAGTATCAGGGAAGTCCCACATAATATCCCCAAGTAATATTTGACTTGAGGGCAGTTTGGACATCTTACAGACCTGATGTCACAGCATCCATCCTCACCACATCCAGCCCTGTGTCCCAGGGCAGTGGTGTGGGCACTGAACAGCAGCAAACAAAGAACCACAATAACTCCAGCTTGAAAAGTCTCCCTAAAAATAATTTTTTTTTCAATACAGAGTTCAACAGGAACTTCACAGCACATTCCACCTCTTGAGCCTGCACCTAGTTCTTAATTAACATTGAGATTGCTTTGCAAAAGAGACTGGAAATTGAAGTAACTCCCATTTAATTTCAGTGCATCTGTCAGTGAGCACAGCTCTTCACTGCCCCTTGGGAGGAGCAGAGTCCATACTTCTAAGTGAGCAAGCAAAAGAAATGTCCTTCCTTTCAAAGATGCTTCCTAAGGGTCTGATGCCATTCTGCATATGGAAAGGCTGGGAGACACTTGAGCTTTGCTTGGGCTAATCACTGCTTTTTTTTTTTAATAATAAAGTAAATCTCGCTCCTAACAGCTGAGTAGCTGCTCCCCTTCCATGGAAAAAGCCACAGAAAAGCAAGAGGGTAAGGGGAGAGGAAGGGAGCAAGCTCGCCCTACAGGAAAGGAGGAAGAGGAGGTGTTTGCTTTGACAAGTTTTGTTTTGTTGGGTGGTTTTGCTGGGTTTGTTTCAGGTTTTGTTCTGCATTTAGTCAAGTGACCTTTGATTTTTTTCAAGTTGCTCTAGAATTAGGTCTTCCTATAAAAATGAAGGAACATCCTCCCTCACCTCACATTTCTAACGTGGCTTTGACTAATATGTGAAGTTGACACAAAAGGCAAAGAAAGACTGAAAACCAAACAGCAGCACTTGCTGAACTTGATTTTAAAACACTTAGTTTTAACCCCTCATCATATGATACTATTTCATTATTTAGAGGGTTGATAATGCTTTATTCCAGCCCACTTTACTGCCCAGCAGCTTTCCTTTGGTTCACACTGTGCCTCACCAAGAGTGACACTTTGGCTGTGCAGAAGTTCTGGAACTCCAGCCAGTGTTAGTTGCCAAACTGTGCAGACTTCAGCTCTTTTCCCATTCCTTCCTTACACTTTAGAAAATTCTGATTAATTGGTATCACGTTGCTAAAGTGTTTCCTTACCCTTGGATTAAAACAGACATTTCATCTGCTTGCCACCACCTCTTCAATTAGCTGATTTCCTGCTTCAATAAATGAGAGGAACCTTTAAGTAGTTTGAATAGACCTTGGTGTAAATGGGTCAAGAGACAGAAAAGTCTCTTCATTTACAAAAATTATACTGAATGTAAATATTAAATTATCAGCTTTCTCCATATTGTAAATATTGTTGGCAGTAAAGCAATATAAAGGAAGTTTCTGAGTAACACCCCTCTTGTTGTGAAGCTCACAAAAGGAAACAAAAAGTTATTTTTTTCTCCCTGATCCAGTACCTACCTCTCCCTATGATACTGTAAGGTATTCATCCATATTCACTGAAACTCCATCCCTAAAATGCTGAACCCAAAGGGCTTTCAATTTGGCATTATTTTTCTTATTCAAGTGTGAAGGAACAGTATCAACAAACTGGAAAACATCTCTGGTACCTGCACACAGTTCTGACGTAATTTAGACAGAAATTACTTTTATTTACCCTGACATTAATAAGCTGCAATTTGCAAGTACAGTACAGAATTAAGAGCATAAGCACAAAAGTCAACATTAAAATTCTCTTGCATGTCCAGGCATGCCAGTGCTGAAGAGTGTCCTGGCATAAACAGAACCTCAGACAAAATGCTGTTTAAATTAGTTATGACAAGATGTTTCCAAAAACACAAACAAACAAAAAACCCACAAACCAAAAGCCTTTGACTCCTTAGATATTTTAGGCTTCCCCCCCCATACACCTCCTTGGTGGCCTGAAAGGAAAATCTGAGGAGCAGAAGTAAGATCCCCTGGATGAGATAGGTAGTGGCAAAGCTGAACAGCCCAATAACAGAAGCTCAGATAATGGGACTTTGTTAATTGCCTTAAGATCACTACCACAAAAGTTCCACCCAATATATTCTTGCTAGCAATGATCTGCACCAAAATTAGCCTCCCTCACAGAGCAAGTGTGGCATACTTGACAATCTCAATGAAAGAGGCAATTAACAACTGCGACGAAAAATAATTATATATAAAGATGGTTTGAAAGACAATACTCTATCTAAAATGACCTCGCTGTATTCATAGCACTGATAAAAGAGTTTTCCTTTAAAAAATGCAGCTTTTTTTTATTCATCAAAAGAGAAAAGCCCCAAGGTCACCTGTCAATAACAGAACAAACCCTCAGTAAATCACAGTGCTTCACAAATAAATTCCTCATCAGTAATTAAAACCAGGCCTCTCTGGCCCTGTGTTATCAGCTCATCAAATTCATTGCTCATCTAGAATAACAGATCCACATCTGCAGTCATTACAGCATGCCAGATAAATCAATCCTCTCAATGATGCTTTGAGCCATCTCTGCTCCCTTTTAACCAGCCCGATATTTATTTCCCCCTGACACTTCTGACATTCTATTTACTGTAGGCAAATGGAACTCATACGGCACCTTGTAATGGCTTTACCAAACCCCATTGTGGGGCATATCTTCGAAGACTGATGGTGGCAATAAACAAGGTTTTATGGTCTAAGTGTGAGCTTCCAACTTCTTTTTTTCCAGGAATTTGACTTCTGCAGCGAAGAAGGTTTATTACATTTGATTGCAGGTGGAAAAAGCCATATCCGCTTAGAGACCTGTCAGCTAAAAGCAAGCAGAAAACTTTCAAAGCAGTATTATTTTTGTAATTTTATTTTGGCGTTGATAACAAGACAGAATAAAAAACTTCACTGTCAGGACTTGGAAAGCAAGGCCGTGGTTCACCGTTCCACATCCACTTTCCCTCCCACCAGATCAAGCACAGGTCTCCTCTGGTACACTGCAAAAAAGGTGCCACAGTCTATAATCACCACCCGTGGACAGAGCACACACAAAACCACTGCCAGGATTGTTGGTTACATTCCAATTTGAAGGATCTGTGGTGCAGTGTATACGTGTATATTACCATCTGGGGTCAATTCTCTTTTTTGTGGTACCCGAGCCCAGCAAGAAATGACGTGTCTCTGAAATTCACACGACTTTTCACTGGTTGATGCATTCCCCAATAGGGCTTCTGGCTTCAGAATAAGAACAAATTGTTTCTTTGGAGTGAAACAAGCAGCACACACACATACACAAAAAAAAAAAAAAAAAAATCTTTTCAGCATAAATTTTCATTGTTTGTACACTATCGCAGCTGCTCCATTTAACGACACTGAGTGAAAAATCTGTTTAAATGAAAAGAAAAACAATTTATAAACTCTGAAGGAGTCTCCCAAAATATAATGCCTGTGTTAACAGCACAGAGATTTTCAGCAGTTTCTGGAACTTAAACAGATCCACTCTTTTGAAGAGAAGGTGGTGTGGTTACATGGACATATATTTACTCTGCATATGCCTAAAAAACATATGCTATCCACCCAGAAACCTAACTTCTCCACTAGAAACCCATTGTTTCTGTGCCACAAAGAGAATTACACTACGTAAAATTCAACGACCAAAATGAATTTCTAATGCAGGAGAGAAGCCAGTGAAGAGAGGCAACCCAGCTTACCCCAGAGAGCCAACTGTTCTGCAGCTGGATCCGAGCATCCTTACAGAGAGCAGTGCTCCACATCATGCCTCTAATTATGCATGGCTCAAAATTGACTTGCACTAAATTACTGTCACAGTGGTAGTGGACCTCTCCTTTGGCATATATTAGAATTTTATTTCTCTGTGTCAACGATGCCTCACAGTAGCACAAAAAGGCTGTTAAAGTCCTTTTTTTGCAACAAAAATAAAGTTAAACCCTATCGGAGGCTATGAATTCTCAGATCTTCTTTTGAGCACTGATTCAAAAATGACAGGATATAGTCTTTTCCTTAATGAAAAATCTATATTTATCACTCCATTGTTCTTGTGTACTGATCCTGCTGCTCTCTGAGGCCAAAGTTTGAATATATTGGATTTTGAAATAATAGCCCAAGGCTCCGAGATGCTGGGCCATGATACATAAATGATGAGAGGGTTGTTCCCTACTTCTCTGCTTCTCATCACAAAAAGAGAAGACAAATTCCAGGCTAAAAATCTTCACAAGTCTGTTATCTGTAGAGTGCAAATTACATGGGGATATTCATAGAACTATAAGTATAAAAAAATTATAAATATACTGAGAAAGATGATCTGCCTGTCCCATGAGTGAACGGATAATTTGTTGCTTTAATAACATAAAGTCCAATTCTTACCTAATCATTAATGTGGCAAGCTCAATTTGTTGGGCTTTTTATCTTAAATCCAACTGAGCTTGTAAATAATAAAGAACCAAAATATATAAAACACTGATTCAGGAACTGACTTCACTAAATCTGTTGTAATTCACACTGAGGTTCTTGGGTACAGCAGAGGTTGAAAAAGAGAAAACCCCCAGCTGAAGTCTGTTAGTACTAGGAGAATAAAGAGATTAAAAACTTTTTTTTTTTTTACTTACACAAAATTTAAGGCTGCTGTTATGATCAAAACATAAGAAGGAAAATCCAGAAAGTATTTTTCACCTTCATCCCGCCTGCCTCCCTACGTTTTGGTTCTTGGATGAGTCAACCTCTTCTCTGACCTCGAGTGACTCTGGCTTGAGTTTTCCAAAGCAGCCACTGACATACTCATCTTGCCCCAATATCCCACAGAATTTCCTCTGAACCTGGGGATATCTGATCTTCATGCTTTGTGCCAAGTGCCTGAAAATGAGGATCTGTGATTCAAACTATTTCAGCAGCTTAAGGCCCAGTGAGAATCAACATCTTGAGGAAATCCTGAGATTACCACAACAGTAAGTGCTATAGAAATGCAAATAAAACTGTTATACTTAATGAATTTTTTCTTTTAAAAAATCGTTTCATTTGTATTATTAATTGTATGTATTCAGCACAAATATAGCAAATACATATAAAAATAAAAACTAACAAAATAATTTCTCATGCAACAATCCACGCCACGTTATTTTATCTGGGCATATGATATTTCTGGGAATTTTTACAGGTAACAATTTCTTTGAACACCAGAATCAAAACTCAAGTTTTGTAACTCTTAAAGAAAACACCTCCATTAGCCACATTCCACTGCATTAAGGAAGACTGATTCTGCATTGATTCAAACAAAACCAAATCACTATTTCCTGCCAGGCACAGCACCTTCTTACAAGGTTTCAAACCAAGAATCCAAATCTTTCAGGTTTGATTAGCTGTGGGTTGACACCCAAACTTAACACCACCAGGTTGTTCAGTCCACAGAAATGCCTTCTCCCCACTGAGAACCTTCAGGTACCTAAAAGGGGCTCCAGGAAAGGTGGGGAGGGACTTTTCACATGGGAATGAAGTGAGAGAATGAGGGGGACCAGTTTCAAGCTGAAAGAGTAGAAACTGAGATCAGATATTAGGGAGAAATTCTTCCCTGTGAGGATGGTGAGACCCTGGTTGCCCAGAGGAGCTGTGGCTTCCCCATCCCTGGACAATCTGGGACTGGACCTTTAATGTCCCTTCACACCCAGAGCATCCTGGGATTCCATACATCCCCAGAGAAATTCCCTATTCTCCATGTCCTTCTCTCCAGGGGCTCAGGTTGTTCATTGCATCTCACAGATTTCCTATCTTTCCAGGGGTTTTGGTCTCATTTGCTGCCTTTCATCACAATGCCCTTACTTTGCAAATTCAAGTCCTCTTCATGAGTCACTCATTTCACAAGTTAAACTCAATTTTAACAAGTACCTCACAACTAAGCACTAGAAGCAATCCAGCAGATTCCAGATTTATTTCTCAAAGCAGCAAAAATGCATCTTTCCCCCCTCCTCTTTTGGCCCAAGGCAGCTGACAGCACATGTGCAGAGAAGAACAAGAACTTGACACATCTTAATACTCCCTGCACTGAGCAACGGGAAGTTTTTAATCAGAAGTAGTATCTCTGTGTCCAAAAGCCTCTCAAGATAATTTTTTGCACTAATTTGTCTAGGCTGTCAAATCCATTTGAGCATTGACAGCATCCTGTAGTAAAGAGCTTTGAGGTTACTGTAGTTGAAGAACCAACTGCTTGTAGCACCTGCTCATTGCACCTATCCTCTGATTCTCCTTGCTGGCTGAAAAAATGAACAGACTCCCTCCCATGCACCTTCTCCTGCCATTTGTAATTTCACACAGCTTTATACCATCCTTCCTCATCCAATACAGGAGCTCCTCTTCACTCCTAACCATTCTTCTGCTTTTCCCCTCTGCAATTTTATTCCATTCCATCTCTTTGGCAGAGAGCTGGAAGGAGACCAGAACTGCAGCCTTTTCAAGATGAAAGCACACCTCCAATCTCCACAGTCCCATATCACTGTTTTCTGTTTGTTCTAGACACTTTTCCATGTAATTCCCAACAATCACTCCATTTGGACTGCTCCCTGTTAAGAAATGTTAAAGCAGATGATGTATAGCCCTGCTAACTAGATAATTATTCAGATGATTTGAGGCAAGCTGCCTATGCAGGGTCAGGGACACAGGGGCTCAGGTCTCCTCTACAAGGTAAAGAGACAAGATCCTGTTGTAACACCCCTAATACCAGCATTTTCTCAATAAAAATAAGTACATGAAGAGCCCTCAGACAATCTGTTTATATTTAAATGGATCAAAATTCATGTGCCCTGTTTCTATTCCATCCTCTTTACTGGCAGAGGGTTGGAAGGCTTAGCGACCAATTAAATAAATGACACAGGTACCAGAATGCTCCAGAAAGGTGAATACAACTCAAGCATTCCCTTTAACCCCAAACCATCACTCCATCCTCTGCAAATATTAGATACTAACATTCATTACAAACATAGCTTTGTAAACCCTGAAGTCTAAAGCAGTTGCAAAAGCAAAACAGTTCCTAGAAATGTATTAACCCGGGTGTCTGCACAGCTTTAAACTCCCACTTTAACTTTTTATGCTTCACTAATTATTTTAATGACTGCTTGTTTCTCCTGACTCTGAAAACATGCAAAATTATGACCAAGAGAAATGAAGTTGGCATAATATATACTCAAAGGAAATTCCAGGTACAATCTCTACAGTTTAAAGGGGACACACATCCTCCCAGTGTTCCCACTGTTATTGTTTTTACCCCTTCCACTTCCCCACGTTTTCATACAGCTGGAATGTGAAAACCATTCCGTGTTCTGGTTTCAACAAGAGTGAGTCCTGGAGAGCTGATCACAAATAAAATAGTAAACAAAGCTGACCTCTTCCAGGTTTGGAGCCATTAGAAGAAGTTCAGCAATTTCTGGAAAACCAGTATCAAAGATTGTAACTTTTAAGAAATAACAGAACTAATGGCAATACATCACACAGGTATGGTTAGTGTGTCATTCCATCATCATCCACAAAGTGAGGAGACTGTCCTGGGGTTTAGTGGGAACAGGTACATTGGCCACAGTCTTCTTTGCCTTTTCATGGCTTTGTACCAAAAATTGGCCATGGTTACAGAAACTGTGCAGCACATACTGCACACCAGCCATCTAAAGCAAGGAATAGTCAAGTGCTCTTCTATTTGCCAAAATTGCCTTTCAGTAACAGAATTCTACATTTCTTCAAAGAATATTAAATTACCCCAACCCACAAGAAGTCCCCAGAAGGGAATACAAGTGGATTGCTGGACTAAAATCATTTGAAATTAGCAGAAAAGTCAGTACCTTACTTACGACTCTGTGAGAATTTTCACTGCTCCTGAACACATCAGTTGCCTCAGACACAGGATCTTGCTTCAGGATCATACTAGAGAAGCTGCATACTAGTTTAATGTCTTGTGTTTTCATTTACTTGAGTTTAATATGTAACTCAAATCTGATTAATATTAAAATAGCCTTTACCTGGAGTGCTGTAAAGATTATCACACCTACCAGTTACAAGTAGGGGCCCCATGAACAATATTAGCAGCTCCTGAATAGTGCTTTAAGTGCACAAATCCCAAGGACAACTGAAAGATCTCTTAATAGGTGGTCCACTAAAACATTTATTTGGAGGAACATATGCTCATAAAGGTGAAGACAGGACATCCCATACAGTTCAAGAAGCTCCTCAAAAGCAGCAACCATTCCCAGAGGTAAAAACAGTCCATGAGGTAAGTCCCTTTTACAGGCTGGTGAATTTATGTAGCAACTTCTCCCTCCTCTGAACAGTCACCTGGAAACTACTGCCTGCATATGGCCACCCACCATCTCAGTAACATCCAGATCACTGCCACAGAATGAAAACAAAAAAAAAATGCAAGATGACAACTGAGAAAATCACAGCCATGCAGTGGACTCTCCCTCAAAATATTCCTCACTCATGCAAAGGGAATGCCCAGTTCATGTGTTCCAGTTTTCAGGACAAACATAGTCAGGATGGGTTATTCCACAGGTCTGATTATTATTAAAAAAACAAAACAAAACAAAACAAAAAAAAACACCACAAACAAACAAACCCTAGGTATTAGATTTTCTTCTTTTCATTAGGTATAACCCTTTCATTTGTAAAGTATAAAACAACTTAGTAATTTTAATAATCAAAACACATCCATCTCAAGTTTCTAAATATGCCACAGCTGGGCACTAGGCAGTTTCAAGAACATGCAGAGAGGACAAGATTAGCTAGAACTCTCTCACATTTGAAAGACTTCCTAATTTGATTAAGTGCCACTGTGCACCAGCGTGTTAAGAAGGGCTGCTAGATTTTTTAGCTACTATCATTTATCTCAGCATAGAGAATGAGACATTCTAAGTAAGCCCAACACTTAACCCACCATGAGGAGGAACTCCAGGGAATGAACTTAAATGATTTAATACTCTCTGAACACAAACACACAAAGAAAAATCATGAGGTGGCTCCACTACCCTATCTATCAACTGTGAAGTCTCACAAGGATTCTTTCCAATTTGACTTCTTGCACGACCAACAACTTAATTCATAAGATGATGTGAGATCCAACATCTGTTGTCACGTATCATTACACAATGCAAAATGCTCAAAACACAGATAAGAATAACATCTAACTGAGCACCTGGATAAAAAAAAAGACCTGAACATATGCAAACACAGGAAAGTAAGATACCTGAATCCTAACTACAGAAAACCTCCTTCCAACTTGCCAAGATGTTACAGTTGGTAAACACAGAGTGCAGAAATTTTTCAACCCCTCATTGATGCTAAACCCTGAAAGATTAGCACCTACAACTAGTGCTTTCTATCTGACACAATGAGGACCCTTGGCAGATACCCATCTGAGATGTCCTGACCTCAATACTGCAGTCCTACCACACTAAAATATCTCAGCAAAAAGCCATCAGGGTTAGGAAATTCAACCACATAAAGAATGGCAGCTGGATGGTGTCCACCACTCTCTCCACTCACTTCTCACACAGTATCAGCACAAATACAAGGCCTCTATTTTTATCTCTATTGTGGTGAAAATCTGGATCTAGAAATCTAAAAGCAAAAGCAAAAAAAAGTGTAGGATTAGTTGTTCCTTATGGATCACAGAATCTCTTGCCCCGAGAGAAAAACTTCTGCTCAAAGCCCTCATGGCAACGTAAACCCCCAAAGAACCCCAAAACCTTTTATTCCAATGAGAAATCCTTTCTCTTTCTTAAGTGTCCTGTAAGTCTGAAAAAATGTGTATGATTATACAGATGTTATTGATACGAATACTTTGTTCAAGAGTTCTTCAATAAGGGCTTCTCATCTTTCCTTCTGTGATTTTGGGGTGGTAATGATGAAAAGACATGTGAAGACAGACAGGAATGATTTAATTCAATCCTATTGCTGGAAGGTACAGAAAGAAATGCAGCCTCCCCATCCATGAAGTGTTCATGAAAACATTCCACCCACAACTTACTTCCATGTCAGACGAGTGAAAACAGTGTCAGAACTTCCATTCTTTATGCTGAAACATCCAAAACCAACACAGAAAAGCCAGATTATCCCTAACAGTCAGCATTTTAATGCTTTCAAATTTAATTTGTGAGGTTTTTTCCTCTTCAAATCCCTATGACTTGCATCTCCTCACTAGGAAAAACATTATTTTGACACCACTCCTTCCAGCTTCTCAGCATTTCTGTGGCACACCCACCTTTACACAGCAGTGTTCCCCAGCCTCCGGGGGAAGCTCCTGAACTGGAGATCCTCTCCTGAACTGAGAACTCAGATTATAACAGTAAAGCCCTGTGCAGATCCTATGAATCTGCACACCCTCGTGCCCAAATACTTTCTCACACATTTACAAAGGAATTAACACTTTCTCATGCAGTAGGACCTGAAATTTCAGTTAGTCTCTAGACACTCTTATCTGATTGTTATGCTGGAATGGTGTGCAGCGAGCACATCAGTAACGAGTAAAGGGAAAACAAAAATAATGTGCTATCAAAATCTCAGGGTTATCGCCCAGTATATTAATTGGTTTATTTTATCTTTAGCAACAGTAATAACACAGTGATAGTTTGAACCCACTGTGGGAAAGTGCCTTAAGCAGGAGGATCTGCTTATAAAGGCACCACTTAAAAATAAAAAAAAAACCAGAATCTGCTTACAAAATAGAAAAAAACAGGGCTGTAAGCTCTTGGAGAGGTGGATGCACTATTCTTTTATATACATGTCCTTAGGCAACCTCAAATTTCTATTTAAATATCCAAATTTAAGCAAAGCTTCACTCCTAACTGAAAGGGAAACTTCCCAAAGTAGGCACAGGACATCAAAGAGGTGGTTATCTTTTTTAGTCAGGCATTTAAGTGCTGGTTAAAAAAAAAAAACAACTTTGCCCATCCACAAATATATTTGTTCTGCCTCAAACCATACTACTGGTGAAGCCATACAGAGACATTTACACTGCTTTGTTAGGAGAACTGGAAACTAAAGTACTAAGTGACTCAATTCTTGAACCTTAGTAATTGAATTAAAGCTAATATGCAAAATTATAGGCAAAGGTCAGACAGAAGAAATATCCCCTTACAAAATAAATCACTAAATCAAGACTAGAAATAGCACAAAAAGCCTTTATTATTGCTTTTTGAACCAATACACAGACTTATCTTGCATGGGTATAGAATCTTAGGCAGTTTCATTGTCAGGTCCCATTTTCTGCTTTCTCCATTCTCCCCTTCTCCTGATTCAAAGCCATCCCTTTAACACATCATTCCTAATTAGATGATTAGTGCTTGGAAGGGCAGGAGATAAGTCATTTGCATAATTTAATCATAAAAAGAAGTTAAAGATACAGATTTTGCTGTTCGTTTGTACAATTATCTTCACCGGCCTGGGGGGCTGAGATATTAATGTGATTAAACAGTATTTCTGCAAACAGGCAACTGTGTGTCCTCTATTAAAGCAGAGCTGCAGGCAAATGAAAAATTAATTTTAGAAGACAATCAATTTTATTCTACATGACTGTAATAAATAACAGCCCATCTGCAGACAAGTCATTAGGCCCTGGGAGGCTACATGTGTCACGAAGTCTAAATGACATACAAGGCCAAATTTTCCACCAAAACCACAACGTGCAGTCCACAGCCCAGCACTGCCATTCCCTTCAGGAAGTGCACAGGATTTCCCAGAAAAAAAAAAAAAAAATCAGGTGTACCTATCAAGTACCAATCACTGACCACAGAAATCCGGGGACTCAGTGGTTTACCCTGCAGCACTTTTTCAGTTTCAGCTTGGAAAGGTCCAAGTTTTTCCCCCTGTCTTGGTGAACAGCAGAAATGACCCATGCCTTGGATTTTGAGTGTGCTGCTCTGAAACACAGAATAAATATGTTCTAATATTTATGCTCTAATGTTCTAATAAAAGAATAAACCCGTTTTCATGTGTCCAAGAAGTCCAATCAATAGCTATGAAAAACATCAAGACTTGTCTGAATTCTAATTGTAAGAATAAATCAAGAGATGACTGAACATCCAGGATACTTCACTGTAACCTTAATGAAATGCACATGCTTATCAGCTACATAATTATTATCAGTTTCTTACTCTTTCCAACTGTTAAGGTGCACAGTGCTGGTTTTTCTGCTGCTCTCCACATGCAGTCGCCTCCACTTGGGATATTAAATAGCTCTCCCTTGATTATACATAATCAAAATTGAACAGAATTATATTTCATATATTTGAGATTAAGAAAGGGTTTCTGAATGCCAGCCATGTGCATGCAGCAATATGCACAGTACCCAGCTCATAGGCCAGTATTCAGTGTACAGAACATATTTTCTGTTCATCACCACTGGTAAACACTTCACACAACAATGGGAAAAGGAAAACTTGCTATGTAAGTTTGCTCAAACACCCCTGTTCTTGGCAGAGGTTCAGCAGCAACACAAGCATGCATTTACTGACTGTGTTCTAGACCATACAGTGCCTTTCAGCAGAACCATTTAAATACAGAGATTCTCCACCTGAATGTTTGAGGTTCCACTATAGACTTGCCCAATGTTGGTTTTTTTCCAAGTGTGTGGACTTAGACTAATTAAATTATGTCCAAATAAGAGATGAGCTAACTATGTATGAAACACAATTGACTTCTGAAGGATCCTTTCATTATTCCACTTCCCAATTTGCAGAAAGCCCTCCCTGGTATGGACCTGAGTGACTTCCAGACCAGCCTGTGGGTATCAGTTAGTTTTGATTGCTTTCTGTGCTCCTGCTCCAAAACCACCCAAATCAATTCAAAGATGCTGGTTCTGCAATGGTTCCATTGCAGAATTTCATCTGCAGTGAGGTCAAAAGGACAAAGTAATCCCCTTCATATGAGATCCAGAGCCTTCATGTTCCTTCACCTGCAGTGTTGCATTTGAGAGATTACAAGCAAAAAATTTCTTTAACCATGTTACTAACAGTTAAAGTATGTCCAGTGTTAACTCCCCTGTACCTTTTCCTTTCTATCCCATGACTCAGTTGGGTTGGTTTCTGACCACCACTGGGTTTTAAGGCTCTCAAGAGCATCTCTCCAAGCTACACAATGAGTTGAACACAAAGACTCCATCTGCTCTGAAAAAAAGGGTAGGCTGAAACCAGTGGTTCAGAAACAGGCACTATGAAAAAAAACAATAGCAAAAAAAGGAAGTTTTCAATTTTGCCCACGGTCATATAAGCAAACTAAGCAATCATCCTAAACACTTAAATGTTTTTTGCCCACTTACTGTCTGTAGATTTGTTTACTATCATTAGAATTCTCAAAGCACTACACATCAAGGGGGATTATTCTGGCAACAACGTGACATCATCAGATAAAGTCCTTTCCCAAAAAGAGCTTCTACTCAAGCAGCAGCAGGATGAACATCAAAAAACCCCTCCAAATGGAAAAAAAACCTTCCCTGAAAATGGATGTTTAGAGGTTAAAAAAAAAAAGTATTTACACATCTGATGTGGAGGCTAGAGGATCTATTAAACCCTTATCTCAAAATATGATCAGGAATATCTTAGGAACTTTTTCAGCTTGAAAGAGAACTCAATGACCATTCAGTACAAGAAATGAAGCCTACAATTACTGCCCCCAATGGAATGCTGTTCTTGTACTGTATTACTATTGTCAATGAAAGATCAGTCTAGATTACGTGGAAACATGAGGCTGGTTAGCCACACAACCTCAAGTACCTGGAAGTGCCAAAGAAAATTCTGGGGTGGCAGAATATGCAAAGCAAGAAATTCTCTGAGAAATTCACTGCACTATGCACACAGAGTACAGATTTGCAATATGCTGTGGCCACATCATTCCACTGCACCCAACCCAGCAGCTTCAGCCTTCCTGGAACTCCCCTGCCTGTGACTGAAGTGTTCAAGCACATTACCTGCAGCCCAGGCCCCTCTAAGACTGGGGAATCCCAGAGAAACATCCAGCATCTGCCAACTCAGCCTCCCTGGTCCTTTCTTCTCCCTGTAAATCAATAGCCAGCTCCTACCAAGAGAGTTTACCTTTTGAGAGACAACTCCTCTGGGAGGCAGCAGCAGGTGGGCATTAGATGTGGTGTGTGATGTTCTCTCCTCTCTCCTTTCTTCCCCAAGGAAGCAGATGGATGGAGCACCTATTACTACCCAAGTTAGACAATCCCATCTCCTCCTGAAATCCCCCACATACCCCAGAGAGCTGAGAGGCACTGGGGGGAGGGCTGCACTCCCTTACCTTTTGTAACACACAGAGAGAGGGCAACCAGCACAGGCAAGGCTCCTCCTTTAGTCTGACTGATAAACAGCAGAAAAGAAGTCACACAGAAAAAGAGAAACTTGCTGCAGCTTAGGAGGAGCCAATGCAACAAGACCTATCTAGCTACACTTGGAGATGCAATATAGAAACATCCAGACCCTAACACAACACAGCATTTAAATCCAACAGTGCTAGCAGAGTAAGTCCCCAACCTAGCTGTGTTATGTGACACATAAAGCAGCAGAGAAGCTTTGAGCAGAACATTTAACTGCTTGGCAAAGTTTGGAAAAAGCAATACAAACATAGAGCTTATACTATCATAAACTTCAAATAAATAGATTTTTTTAAGTTCTTAAAAAGAGTTTCCCTGGATGAGAATACACCAGTGAAAGGACCGAGTTGCTTGGCTTACCTAAATTCAGACAACACAAGTTCTTAAAATGTATTTAACAGTTTACTGCCACACTCTTACTGTGCAACACTCACTGCACTACTCGGTAAAGAGGCCTCAATAAATATAGCAAAAGTATTTTTCATTTTGGTTCCACGTTGACACTAATACAGATCCTCCCAGAAAAACAAAGGGTTAAAAATTTCAGTAAGATTCAAAGCCGAAATCATAAACCTTTAAAAAAGAATAACTAAAAAGATGGAAGTATCACTTCACTGAGGACTAACGGTAGGTGGGGAGGCTGCAGAATTTTGAAGAAAACATATTAAAAAAGGCAGAGTAAGTGAATGGTCAAAAACCGCTCCAGCTTAACATGCTGGGGGAAAGTATTTCCTGAAACTGGAAGATAAACGCTTCTAGTCCCAGCAAGAAGCAGGTTTTTCTGAACCAAAAAATCCCTCGTGCAACAAGTAAAGCAATTTGTGAGAACAGAGCAGAATAAAATGACACCGAAACGGTTCTGATCTGTGACAAGAAATCTGAGTTCTGAGATCTGACAGAAAAATCACCTCAGCTTCCCAAACGTTTCTGACTGAGCAACCAGGGCTAAAAATCCGAGAGCAACAGCTGGATCAGGCACACAGCCTGAGCACACCTGGGATGGACAGGTCCTGAACATTCAGCCAGGCTGAGGACAAGAGCACGGACACATCCCTGCCTTCTGCACTTTGCTTCCCAGAACAGCCTCAGAGCTGGGAAAATCATTTCTTACCCATGAAACACTCAATTCAAGGCATTTTGAGAAGGCACCCATCAATACCTCAGCTGCCACGGACAAAGCAACAAAAAAAGCCTTACAAGTCTACAAAAAAACCTTCATACAGCTACAAATACACCTTGTGGAGAAAAAGCTCATGAAGCAGAGAAAACACAATGAGTTCATTACCTTAGGTCCTTTTTCTGCTGTTTTGTGACTGCCAGCATTTCACTACCTTGTTCTGTTTGTTGGGTTGTTTTTTGTTTTTGTTATTGATGGTTTTATGGTTGTTTGGTATTTTATTTAGTATGTATTTTAAGTCTCTGGGAAGACCTGCCATTTTTTCCCATTTCTGTTTTCCAGGACTGTATCTCAAAGTATCTCAGAAATAGCTCAGAAAGGAACACTGCCCTCCTTCAGTTCCCAACCACAATGAAAAGCATGAGGACAAGAAGAGGCAGCCCCAGAGACCTGCAGCAGGGTGCCTTCATCACCTTTGCAAAAAACAACAGGGATAAGGTTTCACAGACACCAAACATTTTCTCATTAACTCTAAAAACAAGAGTCCATTAGCTCTGACAGCAAACCTGCACTAGGCAAAAGCAACTGTTACACAGCTAAGAATAATGCAGGATCTTTCCTATCTACCAATTAGAAATTCTAAATTCAACTCAGAATATTTTTTCCTTTAAACTAGACTGATCTTAATTAGCAACTCTTAAATTACGGTAACATGCAAGTAACTAAATCCCCCTGCTGGCACAATGTCTGTGCTAAGAGCTTTCCTGCAGCCATCCTTTTTTTTTTTTTTACCTATAAGCACAGAAAAACAAATACTGGTTCTCAGGTAGTGCCGGGGAACAAAACAAGTCAGCTCACCTGCACACACATACAGGACTTCAGGAAATCATTTTTAAGACACAGCACAACCTGAGTTACAACAGGGTTGATTCACAGAGGGTTACAACCCATGCTCTGCTCCAGTAAGGAGGAACACAACAGCAGAGCATCCCAGTCTGCCTGCTGGGACAGCTCCTTGGAAGGGAGGGACCAACACCAGAAGAGGGTCAGTCCCTGACCTTGGGAATGCCCAAAATCCAACTGGAAACAGTTCTAGGCAACCAGCTCTAGCTGACCCTGCTTAGCCAGAGGGGCTGGAATAGATGATCTCATGAGGAACCTCCCAACCTCAGCAATTTTGTGATGCTGCAAAACACGAGAGTTGTAAGTTCATATACATATAGTGCAGAATAATTGTATTAACTTTAAGAGTTCTGCTTTGATTCCATTGTCCATACAGCTTGGGAAACAGGAGACAGAAATGACTTGATGTTCTGTTGACTGAAGTACCATGACGGCATCCCGAACTGGAAGTTCTCTTGCCACAGACCAGGCAGAAATAAAACTGCACTCTGGAAATACCATTCACACTGCCACGAGAGGCAACCACAAATATAAAGACTTTTCATGAGATACGAAGGTATTTCATAGACCCATAACTGCAGTTAGGAAATTTAGCTCAGGTGCATTTAAACTAAATTTCTGAATTACTCCAAAGCCCCTCTCTTTATAAATAGGCATACAAAATTTTCCAAAGATCAACATTTACTTCCATGGTTTGGAAGACAGACTTGGGAATAATCCTGAAATTTAAAATTGCATTATGTGTGTGCACACATATATATATATCAATTACAGAAATCCCATGTTAAATCTAACTTCCACTTCATTTGCAGGGCAGCTGAAACATGATAGCTGATATAACATTAAAACTGTGATCACACCAGGCTGGGGGGCAACAGTGAGGAAGACAATGACAGTAGAGTGCAAAATTATATGAAAAAAACAGTATTGACTCTTTCAACTGAAAATCAGAGCTAACTCTGTTCAAAATAATGCTGTGACTTGAGGGGGTTCATCCTAACAGAGAGAGAAGGAAAAAAAAAAAAAAGAAAAAAAAGAAAAAAAACAACAACAAACAAACAAACAAAAAAACACAAACACAAAACACACAACAGAAAACCCCAAAAAAACCAACAAAAAAACCCCACAGAGACAGCATTCAAACAATTAAGCACAACCTTCTGGCAAAAGGAATATTTCTGGTTTTTAGCACAGGAAACCCTGAACAGCCTTAGGAGCTGGTGAAAGCTGATCAGAGCTACCAGCCTGAGTCTTGAAGAGAATAACTGAAAGTGCACTGACGATGCAAAGTGTGGCATATCTCAGTACATTCTAGTCATAAACAGATGAGACTGAACAGACCTTTAGACAAAATAAAACAAGTAGCATCTTAATTCTAAAAATATACTTTTCACTCAAAGCCCACAAGGTAATTTTCCCTTTGTTTTTCCCTGTTTAACCATCAGGTGTTCAAGCAAATCAATCTGTTTTATAGAGGGAGAAAAAAAAAAAAAAAAAAAATCATTACAAAATATGACCTAAAAATTCCAGGTCTCCTCTGTGCTTTATGTCAGACTAAACTACAGTCAGTGTTGAGGGCAACTGAATTTGTTAACTTGAGTAAAAAAGATTTCAGAATATTTAAGCTTTTCACCTGATTCCCTGATACAATACCTCACAGAAGCTGCACAGATCAGGAAGGACAGAAAACTACTTCATCTGAATTGCTGGGAAAAAATCCAAAGCAATGTCTCTTAAGGATCCTTTCAATTGTTACATTCCTATTGTGTATTTTTAAGTACATTTCCTTTCAGTACAGCAGTGTCAATGTGCCAAACTCTTAACTAATACTGTCACAAAGAACTCTCAATTAATAACAACATTAATGGGGCTTTAGGTAGCACAGATAACAGAACACATGTATAATATAGCTCGAATCTCAAGTTTTTCATATTACTAGTAAAAAGCCCATTAATAAAGAATAATCCAATAAAGCACTGTTTGGGATGGCTCTACCATACTTTTTAGTCTAAGCAAAAAGAGTCTCCCTCCAAATAACTCCTAAATGCTTCGGGTTCTAACATATTGCTGCAAGCTATAATGGTTATAACTGTTAATCCAATACACCTTTTATACAAACCCATAAACACACGAGTGGAAAAATAGCACAGATGTTCATCTCTAATGCAATTTCCATTCAATTTCCTAAGTGCAGTCCCTGTGTGCAAACTAGCTTAACGTTATGTTTAGCTTGCAAATTCTTTTAATAAATAATGAATGCAATAAAACTGGTAGATCAATGGCAAGCTGAGAAATCATAAAAAAAGCCTTTTGTGCTCATGCTGTTGCCGATTTCAAACTTCAATCCAGTGACAGATCAATACTACTTTTTCTTTTGAACCCATCACATAGATAGCAGATAGACTAGATGTAGGTTAAATGCTGTTACCAGATATCAATTTCCAGAAACTTGATAAGATCAGACACAACTGCAATCAAATATTTTATACCTTAACGTATACACAACAACACACACTGCTAAACATCAGGCTTTAAGCCACTGCAGAGTGGCAAAGCAAGCACTCTGCATCTGGTTTGGTTCTTACTTTTTGAGGAGGTGATATCTGAGAGAAGACACAATATATTTTAATATATTTTAATGAGCAAAATGGGCTTAGCAGGTCAAGATGTACTGACAAGGAAACAGAATCTCCCTGCATTTGCTGGTGACAACAAACTTGTTTTGTGTGTGTGTACACCCAGCACAGCAATGCTGGCAAAAAGAAGGGAAAGCAAACAAATTTTAGGTTTTACAGGATGCAGATACTAGGACTTTCTGCAGCAGATACCAAAGTGCATAAGTTAACAGGTATCTGTGCTCCTTAGAGCTCCTGGAACAGGAGGAGAGGGGGAACCCTGTTCCTAAGTCCCTCTGGATAACGGCGCTTTACCAAGAGGGAACAAAGATCAAAAGCATGCAGCCCCAAGGGACAGAATTAGTATCAAGCAGGAGAAATCTAAATTGCTTAGAATCATTACTAACTATTGAGCTGGTGCTTGGTAATGCATGTTTAATCAGAACATATAAAAATCTTGCCTTAACTTACATCAAAGCAAGAGGGCTGCAAACAGCAGTAACTGGGAAATATCCTCCTGTTTGCTTTTGCTGTTAGTATTGTTTACATAAATAATCATTAAAATGCTGCATTTCCATACACCTACAGGGTTTTAGCACACTGAAATCTCATGAAGAACATGGAAACTAGATGGGAACTTTCTAGGTATTCTAAAGTAAAAATTCAGGTAACTGTTCACAACTTCAGAAAATCCAAAATGATCACTTCTGGGACAGGCAAAGGCAAGATTACAGATCCTACATTCAGCAAGAACAAGTTCAGACCCAGAGGTGTAGCCCCTCTCTGGAAACACCATACATGAATAAATCTTTAAAAAGCAGTTTTTTAGGAAATCTGTCCCACCTTTGATGAGAAGGGCTCAGATCCCAGAGACATTTATAAGTTCTCTCCCTTGTTCTGGCAAAGTTCCACTGGCATGAAATGGAGGCTCACCTCAGCAAAGTCAAAACAGGGACTTTACAGCTCAGATTTCAACACCTTTTTAATACTGATACTGACAAACAGTTCTTACACAACCTGAATTCCAGCCTGTGAGGAATATAAACAAGATACAATTCTTTAAAACATCTCAGAATGCTCATTTCACCTACTTTCTGCCAAATTATCCAGGTAGATAGACAGCACTTTCTCATCCTAAGGCCTCTGCCATACAACAAAATATGATTTTCTAATTCAGTGATTTTTGCTGTGCTCCTCAGTTCTACCCAAGCTGATTTTCACCTGCCTCTAAAACAAATGCAGACACACAAACAGAGGCTGCGTGCCCAACCATGGCCCCAGTGTGAGAATAATTGCCCATCTACAGAGCTGGTCACTTCTGGAGGCTTTCTAAGTATAATGCTATTGCCACACATTGATATATTGGTGAAAGAAAGGCAAATATAACAATGCTAAAGCTTGAACTCATTTGAATAAACTGTGAATTTCTATTACATATATTGTTTCCTTTATCAAATTGGAACTACTGGAGCAAGAACACCAAGAATGCCAACATAAATCTAGATCTGTTACAGCCAGTTTCTCCAATTTATTCTCAGAAGCCTTAATCACAAAAAGTCAAAGTTTCTCTGTTTGAGGGAGGGATTAAGAAAAGAAACATTCACGGTAATTTTGAACATTAAAATAAAGCATCACAGAGGAATAGATCAGATTTAAGGAAATGATTGAAGCCAATCACAAAATACTACTTTCTTCTGAAGCAAAACAAGGGAGACCACAAGTACTTTAATAAACACTAAGGAATAAAAGGCAATAAAAAGTGTCCGTAGCCTACGTGGGAAACAGATCTTCATTACTCATTGCAGAGTACTTCACACTTTGTGAAATCTTTTCCAGAATTTTACTGTTCCACAAAGACACATTCCAGCCTCTTTTATGATTTGTGTTCCACAGGTTATGCTCCAAGATAATGGATACCAGACCATACAGATCAGAAATTAATGCCGAGCAACAACTTTTCTAACTCATGTGGCACTAAATGGTAAGTAGGAACAAAAACATGCTAAATAAGTTTTCCTGTTTTAAATGTAACAGCTGCTGAATCCAGACGCATTTTCCTTTAAAAGAAAATTATTAGTAAGGATTTTTTAAAAAGCCTTCCTTCAGCCTGTAATCAATTTGGACACGATACTCTATTTATAGCAACACTTTTAACATGTTCCAGTCTTATATTATTTATTCGGATCATTCCTATTCCAATGAAATATTAATGTTGAGAAAGTGGTTACTCTATTAAGGAGCTACCCTATGTTTAGATTTTCATATTGATTTCCACTATTTTGGAATAATTAATCATTCTGTATGAAACTGGGTTTGTCTGACTTTGTGTCAGAGCACGAGGAGAAGTTTAGCATCTTCCCCACAATCGGGCCACGATTAAATTTATATTTTGACCTATTCCTAAAGGCAATTCAGTTATTCCAACAGAAGGGGGAAAAGGGGATACCGCCACTTTAAAAGCTTCAATCTCTTTGACATTGCTGGCAGTGTATGGGAACATTAATGCATCTGTCATGATAACAAGCTAAGAATAACATCTAGACATCAAACCGAGCAGAGAATCCATCTGAAGTGATTCATTCAGATCTGTCTCATTGATTTATTAAACACAGGGCAACATCTGCAGCCTCACAGAGCCGCTTGGCAAAATTAATGCAAGATCAATTCAAATGGAAAAAAGTGCAAAAGAGATAAATCAAAACACAATTTGCATGCAGTTCCACAATCAGGCTTATTGGGTGCAAATGCTCAATTTCCCTCCCAAAGCAAATGAGTTTAAATGTTGTTTTATCTTCGTAGAATTGTGTGATTTGAAGTGACAGTGAAGAGTTCTGCAGGTTGAAATGGTGAAAAGAAAAAAAGGAGAAGAAATGCTTGCAAAGACCTTTTGAATATGCAACAAGAATATCATTAATACCTAATTGTTGAGCTTTTTTGTCTTTGCTACAAAAACAGAGTATTTTTCACTTGCAGAAGTCTCAGTAGAAAATTACATATGTATTATGCATCTACACATGCAGGAAACATACAAATACTCCATTTTGGAGGAAAAGCATGTTACACTCCAAATGGGAAGCTCTGTTGCCACAAAAAAAAAAAAAAAAATTAATCAAGGCTTCTCCAGATTAGATATGCTTCTGATGAAAACATTTCAGAATTTTAGTAGTTTTAAACAAGCACATACTCTCAAGATGTCAAAAAAGAAAGAGGGATTTTTTCTAAAAGTACAATTAATCTGCTCAGAAAGTGGAAAAATTCCTTTCTCCATCTCTAGCAGAATTCACTGCACAAGCGATCTCTCTTGAGAATGTTTTAAGTGAGTCTCCTCTCCAGGCAGGAATAGGAAGCTAAGAAATTGATCACTGTTTTTATTTTAACAGGCTACCACCCCCAAAAATTCACAAGTTTGGCCAAGTCTGAATGCATACGAAAATATTTACTTAGTCAAAGAAGTTTCTATAATCAGGCATCCACATTTAAAATCAATAAACAAGGCAGCTCTGTGCAGTGCTACATGACTGGATTGCTTTAATTATTATCTTGACATCATTCCCCTAATAAAAGGCAGAGTACTGCTGACTGTAGGGTAGCCTTTAATAGACAACAAGGCTAGACCCTCATTATCTCATAAAATAAAATGTCTGCATTTACTGCTGAAACTCAATTCTGAAGCCTTTTATTGTTTGTGAGTAGCCAAAGTAATATAAAGTATTAGCCTAACTGGATACCTTAAATCACACAAAATAAGTCATGTACTGAAACACTGGTTTTTGGGAATTATTCTTACTGTTCACTGAATAATCCAGACCAACACTATGTTTTTTCAGGAGCCAACAGCACCCAGCAAACACAGCAACCTTGTAGAATAGGTTTTGATCAGACTCATATAATCCTAATTTTAAAGATTGATATATTCACCATCATTAAATTTAAAACTGTAGTGAGGACGTTTTTAACTAAAACCTCATTCTAGTTTTCTACTTTAGGTGCACGTCATGCTTCACTCCTAAAATTAAACACGTGTCTGTAATTCCTCTTCTAAGGCACCACAAATTAGGAGCTAAATTCTCCAAATGTGTTTTGTTCACTATTCACTGGAAGATGTTACCTGTAATTAAATGAATGTAATTAAATGAAAGTTTCATGTTACAAATCTTGCTTCCAACATAGACTGCATGATGATGTCTAGTGACAAGCAAAGTTACAAACATTTTGTCTACAATGGAATGAAAATTGTGTGTGAACTGTTTAACAAACACAAAGGTCCAAGATGCTACATCCAAGTGACCAGTGTTACCCACACAAAACATAAACCTACAAGAAACTTCCATGTGTATTTCCCTGCAGCTCTTGCGAGCTCTGCAGACAGCTCAACTAAAATTCAGTGTATAGAATAAGCAGGAAAAGTAGAAATCACCTTTTTTTCATTTGTACACAATTGGTGGTTTGCATTTCAATTTAAAAAAAATTAATTAAAAGTGTACACTAACATAAGAGATGGTAACTTTTACAAGTCAGCTAGCACTGGAAATAATGATAGCCAGCATTTCTTGCTGCCTTTTCTGGCAGCTCTTGAGTTTAATGCAGTATTTTCACAGTGTTCAAAGATATATATAAAGCTCTATGAATTAAAAAAAAAATCTCTATTACAAAAGCAATGCAAAATATTCCAAGTTGAAAATAATGCTTGGGTCATGTAATGGAATATGTACAGAAGGGTTTGCTTTTAAAAGATCACATTTTTTCAAGATTTCCCAGGTACAGAACCTCAACCCTGCAACAGCTCTGCCACATTTGATGTGTTTGGTACTATGTGCTGCAGTGGTTCCCAGGTCATTTCACAGCAAACAAAAATTGGATCACTCATGTTTTTAGCTATTTTAATTCAACATCCTCTCCCATTAAGTATAGGCTATACTAGGGAAGGAAAAAAAAATTGCAAATAAGATAATTGTAAATTAGGCATTCAATCAGCAGGATGGAATACAATTAACTTTGTCAAGTTTAAATGCTAGAGAAAAGTTTCCTATGTGCCAGTAACACTCATTACATCTGGAACAGTGAACACAACACACATGACTATCAGCCAGTTATTCAAACCAGTGGCATCTTCAGGAGATTTAAACAAAGGCTGAGAGATGCCTCAATAAATAGGAAATAATTTGGGAAATGCAGAGAGATCTGCTGTTCCTGACCTGATAAAAGTACATACAGTTTCCACAGCAGGCAGGGAGAGCCTGTGCTTACACACGTGTTGAATATACTTTGGGAGCTGGGAGCTTCCTCTCCATTTCCAAAGCCACATTTTTGCCCCATCAGATCCCCCCTCAGCAGCTCTTGCCACATCTTCAGCCTCTGACCAGCTCTTAGAGCATCACTTGGCTTCTCACTTACAGCTCCCCTGGCCTCACTTCCCAGAGCATTACTTATTCCCTATCCCAGCCATAAGTCTTGGTCGAAGGCAAAATAAAAATAAATAAATAAGTCACGAAATAGCAGTTTTAAACATTCAACACTTTAGCATTTCTTCATCTTAAAACACGGGTTGAAAGAGAGCACCAATCATCAAATAAGATCCTGGATTTCCCTGTGGAAAAACTTTGGCAGGGTCACAGGAATTCAGAGGACTGATTTCTTTAATGGTCAACTTTCATGCTAGTCGAGTTTCAGAAACATTTCAGAGAAGCACCTGCACGTTAAATGTGCCCTTTAGTAATCTTACACTGATTTTATTCGACTTCCATAGTCTCAGACCTTACTTACAGCATTTCAGTAAGGCAGGAGCAGGGATGTCAGGCAGTGCATGACATCGAAATGAACAGGGAGAGGCAGAAGGTGGTGCAGAAACAGAACACCAGCAAGAGAAAAAACACTTTAGTTCGTATAAACCTCTCTAGGGGCTGAGCGCAAGCATCTCTTTAAATTATTTTGTGTTAAAGGTGACGTTTTAAATAACATAAATACTGCTATTAAAGAATGGGCATCAGGTCTGCTCCTGCCTGAGCCCTCAGCAGCGAGGAGAGGATCAGGCCCCAAATTAGCTCGTACTTAAGGTGCTATTAAAAAAAAAAAACCAAACCCTACCCAACACGTTCAGTGCGAAGCAGTTCGTCACTTAAAAAGCCAAGTTACTAAATATTTGCATGCTGCAAGTCAGACATGGCACGCAAAGCTTCCCCCGAAACAAGCACCGCAAAGAAAGTTTCCTGCCAGCCAGAAAGCAGGAGCACATGGAAATGCAAATGTTCCGGGAGAGGGATCTCAGGAACTGCTCAAGTAGGAAATGTCATCTCCAACCACCCTGCCTTACACCCTACCCCACTGCACCGCCTGTTTCTATAAAGCCCCGAGAGAGGTGGGTTTGGGGTTTTTTTTTTGTGTGCGTGTTTATTAGATCATTATCATTTCTAAAAAGGCAGCAGCTCCGAGGTCAGAAGCCAGGATTATAACCCCAACTACCAAGGACCCAGCAGGGATCTCTCCCATGAATACAACCCGCTCAGTGCTTCCCGCAGGCCAGGGCAGGGGCTGCGGCCACCCCGCAACCTCCCCGGTGCGGGAGGGATGAATTCTGCCGGCAAGACACGGAGCAACAGTTTGCGGTGAACGGCCCGGACACCCCCCGGGGAGCGAGGAGTCCTGCGGGAAACCGCACGTTTCAGCGGAAATAAAAATAACGGAGAAAAGTTTCGCGTTTGGCTTTTTTTTTTNTCTGTGTTCCTAAATTGGCAAGAAGTCAAAAGAGATGAATAAAAGAAATGCAAAATACAAAAGAACAGGAATATTTCCAGAGAAACAGAGATCAGTTTCTTACACATGCTACAGTCATGTGTTAGAAAACATTTTCCTAAATCCTGAGCACACCAGCCTGAAAACCTTTCACTATTTTTTGCATTTACTGTGCAAGAAAAACTGCTTCAAGTAATTTTGCAAATAAAAGAAGGCAGTGACTGAATACCATTAGACACACTCATCCATATTTACTAATCTTGATTTATTGCACAACTTTATATAGTCTCTGCAGTCCTATAGATCCAATCAGGTTCTTTTGTCTGTTGTTTACTGGCAGTTTCTGAAATATCACAATTGACCAAGACTTTCAGATGCCAGAATATACAAATAATGAAATAGGACACAAAAGCATTCAACTCTGCTTTGTAACGTCCTGTTTTATAATGGCACAATTTCAGTAATACTTCCCAATTTGTGCTGATGTTACTGAGATCAGATTTTGGTTTAACAGTGTCCTTTTCAGCAGATGAGAAGAAACAGAAGACATTGGTTATTAAAAGGCTTTCAAAAATGCCACCTTATCACTTGGAACAAGTAATTAAGCTATGCAAACATGTTTTGACAGCCATAGAAAATGCATATATTCTGTCAGACTGTAATTTAAATGCTTAATGACACAGGTGAGGTTCAACCATGTATTTCCAAGCACATTGAAGTTCATCTGCTCACTTTTCTCTTTTAACTTATCTTGCTTTAGTCCACAGTGTTTCCAGATCTCCTTTGGTATGAGCCTCTTCATTGGTGCTAGGCAGGAACTGACTGCTGCCCATTCCTAAATATCCCCAGTGTGGATATTCTGGACTTCAAAATTAGCTTGACATCATCACAGGAAAGCAATTCTTCAGATTAACTGAATTACCCAATTTATTGACCAATCTCAATTTGGGAGTTCTAGTGCTTTGAAGAACTACTTAAGATTTTCATTTACAGAATGATGACACAATGGTGATCAATTACATATTCTTTTATTCATTGAATAGGATGACCTGGGAATCTCTATATAGTGTAAATAAAATAAAAATGAAAGTGATTATGAAATAAAAGTGTTAAAAAGTTATGTGCAAACTTCTGGCAGGGATCTCATGGATGGAAAAAAAAAAAAAAGAAAAAAAGAATGAAAATTAGGGAGGTAAAAGGCTGTTTTACAAACATGCCCCTCTACCCTGTAAAAGAAGAGAGAGCAATAATAATGCATGTGAATTATTTTAGCCAGTGATAGAGGGCACTGGGAGAAGTAATCTGACCAAATAAAAACCTGAATTGACATAATATAATGCATATAATGGGTTTAGGTCAATGTAAATCAAGATACAGCCTGATTATGCTACTTTTTTTCTTTGGCTCTCCAATTCCTTAAGTTTTCCTCCACGTGTCTCTAGGAGACAAGCAATAAAACCTGCAGCACATCAGTCATCATCCAAGGTTCATCAGCTATTTTAAGCATTAAAGACTGTCCTGCAGCATACCAATGACTGCAAAAACCTTTGCCCTTCCTCCTGCACTTCTGGAGGTTTAGGAAGCCTGAAGGANCTCCCCCAAACTCTGCACCGCGGGTCCGGGGTGAGGGTGAGGGAGGGGGGAGCAGGAGGCGGTTCCGGGGGTGGGTGTGCGAGGGGATCCCGCGTGTTCCGCGCCTCTCCCGGCTCCCCCCAAACTCTCTGCGGCCGGGGATGGAAAGTTTGGGTGCGCTTTCCCTGCGGGGATCTGAGAGAGAGAGGAGAGGAGCGCAGGGCTGGGGCAGGCTCGCTGTGGGTCCAGGTACCGTGGTACCGTGGTACCGTCTCCCTTTTCCTAGGGGGTTTCAGCGGTCGCTGCGCTCTGGCACGGCCCGGAGCGCTGAAGGGGCTCTGCCCTGCCCTGAGAGAAAACGGGGGAGCAGGGGGAATGTGAGGCTGCCTTAGGTAAGGAATATCCCACTTCCCGCTGCTTTCCTGAGAAGCCCACGACGCGCGGTTGTTGCTGGTGGAGCGAGCAGCCGGTGCGGGCGTGTGACAGGTTTGGGTCTGAGGGAAACGAAGCCACTCCGGAGCGGGGAACCTGTGTTGATCCGGGGTGGGTGTCCCAGGGGCAAAGTCCGTTCCTGGGGTGTCCTGAGTGTCACTGCTTGAAACTTCCAGGTTGAAGTGCAGCATCCATTGTGTTTCAGAGACAATGGCATCGGTCCCTGCCTCCTGCCTGCCTGGAGCAGCCTCCAGAAGCACCATATGGTACCTCCTTCGGTTGTGTTAAAGTAAAACCCAGCAGTGCTGGGAACCAGGCAGGTCCCGGGTCTCCCTCAGCTGAACCAGGTCAGTTGACACAAGAGCTGCTAAGTTTTGTGGAGTTCTCCCCGAATAACTGGACCCAAACGATGCTCAGATTTCCAGTGGAAGCGTTTGAGTCTGACACCCAGCAGCAGCCAGGACTGGCTGGGATGCTTGGTTGTTTCTTACCTTTTTCTCTGAGTATTTGCATTTTACACAGCCTCTTCCCTTTGTATCAACAGGCTTCTTTCCTGTTTCCACTTTTTTTTCAGTCTTTTATCTTTCCTTCTGCCCTAATCCTTTAACTTCTTCCCTGCCCCCCCTCCTGTTTTCAGCTTCCTCCTAAAGCATTCCGTAAACAAGGCAATCAGAAGAATATAAACAAAAGTTTTCAAGTGGTTCCCAAACAAGCAATACCGAGAAGAGTATTTCAACTATTTCCATCATGCACTGCCTGTGTATGCCATCTTCTCTTAGCTTTGTTAAGCTTGCTTATTTAGGCACCCTCTCTGCAAAGTTAACATTTTTGCATGATGAGTAATCTCATTTTAGATGAGGGTATATTAACTAAATTGCTGTATTTGTTGATTTAGATGACCTAAATTATACTCTGGAGGAACCTCACATTCTCTCCATTGATTATGTGTGTTCTGACAAGAGTAGCCACTTGTTTCAGGCCCTTAGTCTAGCTGCCTAAAACCAAGGCAGAATTTTCTGAAATAAGTTAGGTTTAAAGGAATAACTCTCGGTGAAAATACTCATTTTTTTCTAAATCCATTAATGCATCTTTCTAGGATCAGAATCTTAAATTAGAAGCTTTGTGGAGCAAGGGGCTGTTTACTCCAGCAAAGTGTTCAGTACAATCAAGCCCTGAATTCATCTGAGATTTTTACATACTGGAAGTGATAGAAATAACAAATAACTGACTTCAAATGGAAGCTGTTGGGGGTTAATTTACTGGACATAATTGCTGTTAGGAGATTTAATAAATCAGTTTCAACCCCTTCTCATTGGCTTTGTCCTTTTAAAGACATTTGTTACTTGGAGATTAATGTGACAATCAAATTCCACTGTGAGAATTCTTTTTCCTTTCTGACTTTAATGTCTTCCATAAGCTAAACATATTTCTAAATAAGACTGAATTTTTGCAAGGCCAGAGGAAGCCTTGCGCATCAACAGGCACCAAGCTGGAGTGGCATGAAGCAATATAAAATCATAAAGGCTGTAGTAAAAACAGTACCCTTGAGAGGTGACTATCCATGGAGAGGAGAACTGCTCTTAAACTAAGAAAATGCTCAAGGTTTGAGAATTAATACCAGGCAGCTGCCCAGTTCACCCAAGCCCATACAAATCAACTGTTTCACTGAATATTATTATTTCTCTGTAATTTTACTAAAGACAAGGCAAAGTTGCTAAAGCCTAACAATCAGCCAGTAATATCTTGTCACATATAAAGTATCCAGATGGTTTATTTGAATGGAGTCCAGCAGTATGTAATTTGAATGTGTATAAACTACTAAGCTTTCCTATAGCTGAGTATTTTAGAATATTTATTTTAAATTATAAGTTTAAATATTTTTGGCCTGGTATGCAAAATATTCCGTTTTCCTACCACTGTCAGCAAGAGAAATATTTGTTTTGTTGCATATTAGTCCCATGTAAAAAATTGGCCGTGTTTGTATGGCAAAATATCAAGCTAAGATTCTGTTACATTTGTTTGTTTTTGTTTTTATCATCACTGCATATGCCCCATTGGAGTGAAATGTGAAAGAGCTCTTTTTCTGACAGAGGAGGAGAGAGGAAAGCCCCAGTCATTCCAGATCGGGCCAGTCAACAGCTTTCTGGAAATTACTTAATGCCAGCTGGCAGAAACATGGCCACTGGCTTGCAGGGATCCTATAGAGAAAATGATGGGTGACACAATTGACTAGGAGGAGACAATGATAAAAAATGATTATGGCTTTTTAGTGAAACGGTAGGGAATGAATTAAAAATAATAATGTTGTTTCTAGAAAGCTCAATAATTATGTTCATGTTTTATCTCAGCCAAACATGAGGTAGGACAATAAAGAATTCTGTAGACATTACAATGAGAAGATTTCTACTAATTTAAAAAAAAAAAGGCATAAACAGTTTTTTTCTTTTGATATAGGCATGTCCAATGTGAGTAAATTATAGGAGAAAATTCTAGTTTTTAGTAAAGAACTTGGATCTTTGCTAAAATAAATGTGAGGGTCAGAGGTACTGAATTCAGCCTGACTGGAGCCGTAGTGGCAGTGACATCTCCTAGCTCTTAATAAAAAAGTTATTTTTTATTAAGGGCCCATCTAAAGCTCTTCACTTACTCAAGTGATCTTTGAGCTTATATCATGAGCATGCAAAGCTCTGATACGGCTAATTCTAAGTAAAGGCTTGAAAAGGAAGAAAAAGCCTTTGTAATTTTTTGCTAGTTTAGTGGTTAATGCCATGGTATACTTGGGAGAGAATAACCATTATTATATTAACAAATGTTGGGCACTGACATGAGAAAAGAGACTGAAATTAGGGTGTCATTGCCCACATTTTCCTAGATGCACTGGTACTTGACACTTATATTCAGTTTATTTCTGACATTTCAGTAGAGGGTTTTTTTTTTAATTGGGGATTAAAACTTCCTGCCTAAACACCAAGGATCTCAAATGAACCTGATAAATCCAAATATCCAAGTATCAATAGAAAAATGATTCCTTCTCTTATGTAATTAAAGGTATTGTATTAATGTGTGCATAATGCAGAATCAATAAATAATGAATTACCACTGATTGTAATTGAATGTTTTCATAATTTTATTGTCAGCCATGATAAATAATCAGTACATTTATAGTGCATTAAATTAATTAGTGTGTCATTTCTATTACATACATCAGCAGTGAAGTAATGCAGTGACATCTGTTTCTAATGTTTTAAAGATGTGGTATTCCTTATTAAGTAAAAGGAAGAGTTATTAGAGGTATTTCGTGTGATTGGCAGTTATACTGGTACAGTCAGAGAGATCACACAGAGGAACTCCTGGCAAGTGCTGCATTTCAACCCCTAATGTCAGTAAAAATGAGCTGAGTGAATTTTGCTTCTCCAGGCTTGCAGAAAATCCTCCCCCTGTTTCTAGAGAAGGAAGTTGTGGATCTTCCTAATGGAGTCAGGAAAGATTCTGACCTGCAAAACAACTCACACTCTGCAGAAGGAATCTTCTCTGCCACAGTCCTCTCTGCCTGTGCAATCCCCCTGCTTAGGTGCTCCTTAAAAAGTCACAGAATGAGCCTTTTTTGGCTGGGATGTTCTTGCAAGGAAGTACCTGGACTGCCAGGGCTGTAATCTGAAATCACACTAACTCAGTATTCTCCTCTAATCCCCCGAGTGCAGCTGCAGGCCTCCTCCCTGCACACCACTTCTCTGTAATCCTGGGACAGTCCTCAACAGATCCAGCTATGGATCAAGCTCTCCAGTTCACAGAACCTGCACTGAACTCAACACTTCAAGCTTTGCTCAAGGCACAAAAGATTGGACCATTGACTACAGGTACCTGACAAAACCAAAGCACAAAATCCAGGCTGTCAAACTAGGTCCCAGCTATTTTTCTGTTCATTAAAATTTCACTTTTATAACTGAAGGGATGTGCCCCTTGGTGCTTGGACACTCTCCTGTGTTGCCTGAAGGATGTGTAAATACCTTCCTGCCTTAAGCAAGGCCTACATTTGTGGAATAAAAATGTGAGTAGTACTTTTAAGGAATAGGAACACAAGATGCAGTTGCTGCTAACAACTGGCTACTTTAATGTGGGTTTTAATTTTGATAGAGGATAGAGAGCAGTGAAATGGCAAAGCCAAGACCTTAGCATGATAAGGCTGTCTGATGAGATACAGTCAGCATTAAGGTTCAATATTATTTGCATTTTTTCTTCTTCAGGAAGAAAAATTAATACAATTAGATAGGTATTGAAGTTAAAACACAAAGCAAGCTACTGTGGGCACAATGCTGTGTTCTTAAATATATTCAGGAAGTCATTATACCTGAATGCTTGTTAATATCCCCAGAGGAACAACATTTACCTCATCTCTCACTCTTCATATTTGCAGGTCAGCTGAAGAAAGCAAAACTTTTCCTCTGCTGTCTTTCTGAGCCTCTCAGGCCTAATCTGAAGCCACCACCATCTAGTGGGATAAGAAGGTATTTAATTTTTCTTTACTTTTTTTTTTTTTTGCTGTTTTTAAACATGGAAATTACGTTCAACTTCAAGCAACAATTAAAAAGTAACCTTTTTAAAATTTAAATATATGAGGCTCATGTGGACCTTTTGTTAATTCTTGTATCTTCTGTTTAACTGCAAGGCATTTTCCAATAAAAATCTTAGGAGTCATTTCCATGTTTTCATAAACAGAATTTTATCAATGAGAAAACAATTTACAGCTACCCAGACTCAGTCAGAAGTGTAATTGATTTATTGAATAAATATTTTTAGTATCTTATTGAAGCTACTTTGTGGAAACCCAGTTGGCAGGATTATGAGTATTGTGAAAGTCATTATCTTCAGCTCATCTTTAAAACCAATAGGTAGATGAGACAGTAAAGATACAAAGTTGCAGTTTCCATACAGCCATTAAATGTACAGCACTTGGTTGTAAGTACACTCCCACCATTAAGTCCCATCAAAAACAAATTTCCAAACTGAATGCAAAGCATTCATTTGCCCTTGGCTCTCAGAGTGACCATTTATTGGACTTTGCCCAGGCTGCTCTATGGACTGCTACCTGTTCTTAACTTGCTTTTCTTTTTATGCACTTAATAATTTCAAAGGATGCTGGCAGGGGTTTTGTGTGGGGGAGGAATTTCATCAGGGTTTCATTTGTTTGTTTGTTTGTTTTCTCAGAGAATGAACACATCTGCAGCTGTTATCCTAAGATGCCTCCTTGTGTTCAGGTCTCATTGATCTTGTTACAGCATTTCACACAGATGGGAATAATGGATTTACATCACTCAGGAGTACATATCTTTTCAAAGGGTGAGAGTAACTATTAAGAAATTCCCATATTTTAAAATTCTATAGATATTTTGATGCTTTTATATCTAAGCCAGTAATGGGATAGTAAAGATGTAAATGCTTAAGTTTTCAGATAATATTTCATCTTGCAGAATTTGGGCCTTCTTCTGTTTCCAAGGAAGTGAATGGTATTTTTGCCTCAGATGCTCTTAAAATTATAGAAATCTTCTTGTCAGAAATTGACATCAATGACTATTCTGCATTCTCCATCAGTTTTATGGGACTGTCTTTTTAAATGCTGCATTTTTTTCTGAGAGCTAGGCTGTAATATCATTCTGTGCTGCCATTTCTAATAGAAATCAAGCTGGAGTTTTGAGTAAACAATCAATGGAACTGGTCCAAACTGGTGAAGTTAGTACATGCTTATTTTGACCCATTAAGTTAGTACATGACCCATTTTGACCACAAGCCTGAGGAGGTTAGATACATTTCATTTAGCATGCAAGTCAACAAATTTGTAAGTACTTTAATTGGCAATTCTATTTGCAGTTGAAAAAGTCCAGGTTGCTCTACCCTCACCCCCTTAGATAAAGAAAAATCCTAAATAACTCTTTAGAGACAGGCTGGGATAGATAGGGAAATTTAGGCCAGTAATCTCTACAACTGCCAACTCCTGATTTCACATGGACTTTGAAAAGCCTTTCCCTCAGAATTCTCATCTATTTTTCAGCTCACAAAGGAGTGAGCCAAGTCCTGAAGCCTGCCTGCCTCTGCCTGCTAGCTCTTGGTCCTATTTTTTCACATCTCTGAACAAGGTTGAAGGAAAATATGAGCCTGATGTGCTTTTTTTTAAAAAATAAAAGTATTTCAGGAAACTAACTTCACTATATTCTGTAATTCTTCATGGGAAAGGGAGGGAAAAGCCTCATGGGGGACTCATTCTACTATTTCACTGTTGGTAAAGTGAGTTCTGAGGGACTGAATCCACTGTAAAACTGAGTCTCTCTGAATCTCTGTCAAAGGAACACGCAGTGGGATCAGAATCAAATATTTAAAAGTAGGTTTTGTTTCTAACTTTACCAGTCTCCTGTGTCTCAAAAACATTCTCAGTGTGTTCTGTGGGTTTTTTGGATAAAGTGAAAAACAGTCACATGAAAAATAATGGTGTCTTTCTTCATCTTCACGAGACATTATTGACTTTCTCTACTGTTTTTTCCTCTTTCTTACTTCCACATCAAGGTTGCTGTGACATACATTGATAGCCTACAAAGAAATATGTGTTCTTATATAAAGCTGGCTTTATATACTTTAACTTCATTGACTTTTTGATGGAAATACCAGTGGCTGGTGGAGGCATAGGGAGGATCAGGCCATGAGTTAGAAGTATAGGTTGAAACACCTGTGATCATTATTAATTAATGCATAACCCTCCTGTAGTGGGAGTATTTAAAAATGATCCTTACCCATATTTATAATGCTGGAGACATTCATTTCCCTATGAGACCACTACTGGTAGCTTTCATTAGTATTATGATGCCACAAATTTTAGGATACTTTACACTGAGGAAGATTGTGAAGCAAATACATTGCTTCAGAATTTTTTCTGGAGGAATGTATTACCACTTGATTAAATCATACCCATTATTATTTTAAATATACTATTACAAGATATTCTTTTTTTTTTTTTCACAAGGTCTGTGAATATGGAATAGAGCATAGTGTAGTACAATTCAAATACTTTTTTTCCCTAAAATGTAAATGTAGGATATTTAAATACAAATATTTTTTGACTGTGAGGCCTTTTTATATTTAAGATATTGTTAAATCTCCAAGTAAGGATATAAGTAAAAGAATGAAACCCCACCCCCAAACCTCTTGATAATCAAAGAAATCTTTTTGCTTAGAAGTGATAGAGCAAGAGAGAGCTTCAGACACAAATATTCTTCCCTATCTTAATAATTAATGTTGATTGAACACATTGTTGTCACTTCTGTGCAGGAAGTTAGCCAGCAATTCTGGGTTTGCTAGATGTTTTGCATTAAAATAAACTTACTTGAATCAAGTATCTTGTAGCTGCAGTCCTTTTACATACAGAGCATATGTTAAAAATTCAAATTGCTGGACATACGGGAGGAAACAGAAGGCTCTCAAAACTTCAAAGTCTGTCTTTTTGGCCAGAGGTGTTATGGATCTGTGCTGCAACTCATCAATTGTCAGTTTTTCTAATAGCAGGCAGATCCTTACCATAGGTTATCTCTTACTTAGTGCATGTATCTTGGAGAGGGGCATCTATTCTCTGATTATTTATGGCTCAAAACGTGTTTTGGGGAAGTTGCTGGTGTCTTTCTGTGTAGTGGCCTGAACACACTTCTATTCATCCCAGGGAAATAAGGAAGAAGGCACCATAATTTAATTTAATGAAGACAAATAAGGCTTCCACTAGAATATTTCTTCCCTATTCCTAGTTAAGGAATTCCTTGTCATCCAGGAAGCCATCTGAAAACAGACTATCAGGAAACTGCCATCAGCAAGACTGCAGGGAGCAATTGTTTTCACAAGTCACAGTAACCTTGGTCAGAAAGAAGATTTTAACACCTGACTTACTAGTCCTTATGGAAGAGACTTTCCAGCAAGGCTGGAAAGCATTGCTTTGGTTTAGCTGACTTAAATCTTTCTCCTCCCCCCACAGAACAGCACTCTCTTGACATTAATGTACTAATATTTAGCATTAGTTAATATTGCATCCCATCTCACTGTTTACTTACAGCCTTTTAAGACCACCCAGGAGACACATGCCCAGCACATACACAGTTGTGTAAGGGGGGGCTCACATTCCTCAGAATAAAGATGTAGCTGCCACTCTTTGCTTCGTGCCTGGTACTGGACAGAGGAAGTAAAATCCCTGTTTCCCAGCTTGCACGTTTACACAGGGATAACAACTGCAGTGACCCAAGACAATGCTGAATCCCACTGCTGATCTCTTGTGCTAGGGAGACCTGATTTTTACTTCAGAAGAGATTGTTTTCTCTTGATGTTAACAGCAGCTTCTGTTTAAAGTTTAGGGAGTAAAGGAACCAAATATAAAGAATTAACACCAAAGAGTAAGTGATGGGAAAACCAAGCCCTGGTTTTCCCAGATGCCAGGAATTCAAGGTACCTCACCACCTGTGATCCCTCTGTTGCAAAATTAATTCTTTCTGTAGTCATTTCAAAATTATCAGGGCAGTAGGAATCACAAAGCTTTTTCTTTTCTTTTTGCTATACCCAGTAGCCTTGCACAGTGCCTGATTGCTCATCTGTGTTTTGCTGTGATTAAAACTCAGTGAAAAAGAAACTGCCTTCACCACCAGATTTTGTGGCTCTGAGCTCTTCATAATTGTCAGTACAGAAAAATACAATATAGATTTGCCAGTAGAATGCTTTTTCCAGCAGCAACAATAACATGGAATATGCAACTAAATATCAGCTGGTTTTGGATTTTTTGCAATCCAAAAAAAAAAAAAACCCAACTAATAATTTTGAAAATCTTCAGGAGCACAATGTCTAAGTGCAGTTCCAGTTTATTAATGGATTTTCTGAATGTTATCTTCACCTGAATGCATGACCACTTAAGTTAGTTCCCCTATTAATTTGTATTTAACTGTTTAACATTCCTCATCTGGTCAAAAAGTCCAGGCTCAGGCAGAACCTTCCTATTTAGACTCTTAAGAACATTTTTAAGAGCCACTGCACAGTATCTATGTATCAGTTTTTCCATACAACCTGATTATATTTTATTTTTTTTAAAAGTATATATATAATAATTCTCAATTTTACTTCTTTTGAAACATTTTTCCAGCTTCTAAAACTATTACAATAGCTTCCATGAGAAGTTCAGACTGCAAAAAGCCAATGAAAAGCCCCAAGCACTAAAGCATAAAACAGAATTCTGACATGTGAAATGTGTTAAAATTCTTCTTTGAATCAGTCATTTAGACATACAAAGATAATGATGATGATGATGATGACAATAATTATAATCAACTAAAAATGAAATTCATCCATTTCCTTCTATGCAAATACCAATTATATTTCCTTTCTTTAAAGGGAATGTGACCATGTAGAGGAGTTATTCTTGCAAATCTTCCTTATAATCTGCCTCAGCATTTGCCAGGGGATAGCATTCTTCTGAAGGGTCAATATCAGGCTCTTTATAAGCTGTATAGAATTCATATTTATATTCATGTAGCACCCTCAGAAGAAGAGGAGCTCTGGCCTATCTGTTCTGGTCGTCATCAGGCACTCAGTAGCTACAAAAATGAATATTTGTGTTCCCTTTAGTTCTGCTTTAGGGTTTCTGAGTTGTTTTAGGCAGAGAGCAGAAATGCAATGGCTCAAACCCTCCCCTTGGAGAGTATGATGTAAAATTGCTCTTAGACTTTTACAGTTCTAGGAAGAGATCCATGGGATCAGTGAATAATTCTGCTGTTGGAAGAACTATCTTGCAAAGAACTGTCTTGTCTGCATTGCATGGATCTATGATCTAAACATCTTCTAAGACTGACAACCCTAAAAAAGATTATGCCAGGACTAAAACAAAAGAAATCCCCAAATTAGCACTGTGCATTATGATTTTCTGCATGCAAGCCTAAAATTTGTACTCAAACTACAACCAGATTGGACCCCTCATTCTTTTGACTTTGTAAATTACCACTCTAAGAGAGCATGAACTGGAGAACAAGCTATTACCAAGGCAGTGGTGTTGAAATCCAGGTTTCAGATCTGCTAGAATTGCATTATCCCCTGAAAACAGAATGAAATGCAAACATCTTATAAAAAAACACTGAATACTTTAAAATAGCTGACCCACATAAGTTTACAGCAGGAACATTGATTTCCTAGACATATACAGTTTAATTAAAATTTAATAAGTACAATGTGGATGTCTTATTTTCTGCATAAGAAAAACCAGCATTTAAATGGAGTGTACTATGTTTGGATTAATGAAAAATAGATGTTAAATCTTAAGTGTTCTTTCTGAATTCTCAAAAGCATCACTACATGTAGTCTGGCACCAGTTCACAACTTCTGAAAGAAAAACAAAGACCTATTCTCATTTCTGTGAGGCAAACTGAGCCTTTCTTATTTCTCATTTCAAATTTCTTTAAAATTCCAGTGGACCAGAGTTGTCACTCTCTGGCTTTAAAATCTTAAAGAGAATATTTTAAATACAAAACCTTATTTACCTTGAGTGTTGTGAGGGAAATGCTTTGCTAAAGAAGCCTTTCCTGTGTGTGGCACTGACAGATCCAGCACTGGGGGAGAATCACATTTGCTTTATCATGTTTATTCACCTGCTTACATCATTTCAAATGTAGTTGCTTTGTTTTTATTTGTAGCATATACTTCATTTTCTTCACTCAGTTATCACTTGTCCCTCACTGTTACTCCTGATTTTCAGATGTCTCTTGGGCACAGTTTCATGTTTGAGGCCTTGGTGATGAATGTGTCTTCACAAGAATCCAAGAACTCATTTCACCTTTTGTTTATGGTTTCTCAGGTGAAGTCTAGGTAAAAATCCTGCATATGAGACACAACAATTCACTTAGCTTTATGGACTGCTTTAAAACCCTTTTAAATATATAATAATATTTATGGTGAGTTTCTTAAGGGAGCTTTATCAGTTTCACAAGTTAAATATTTGGTTTATTCTCTCTTTTCAGTTGTGCCATTCATGATTTTCAAGACTGGAGAACACCACTGTTTAAAAAATCCTGAGGAATCTTGCACTTGTCATTCCCCTCAAATAAGGAACTTTTTGCTTCATATGCCACACTATCCATCTCACAGAACAATTGCTCTTTTTTCAGCATTTCTATGAGCACATTTTAAATCTGTATAAACAGTGACATGAGGTAACTACTCCTATCTGGTGTTTAAAGTGATAGACACTTCACATTAACTGTAATTATTGGGTTTTAATCAAGCAGAAAAGACCATGATGTAGAGGCTAAACTTTGCATGGTAAAACTTCTGAAATGAAGTAGGAGTATGCCCTAGTGGCTAAAGAATCTGTGTTCCTAAATTGGCAAGAAGTCAAAAGAGATGAATAAAAGAAATGCAAAATACAAAAGAACAGGAATATTTCCAGAGAAACAGAGATCAGTTTCTTACACATGCTACAGTCATGTGTTAGGAAAGAAATATTCTCCTAAATCCTGAGCACACAAGCCTGAAAACCTTTCACTATTTTTTGCATTTACTGTGCAAGAAAAACTGCTTCAAGTAATTTTGCAAATAAAAGAAGGCAGTGACTGAATACCATTAGACACACTCATCCATATTTACTAATCTTGATTTATTGCACAACTTTATATAGTCTCTGCAGTCCTATAGATCCAATCAGGTTCTTTTGTCTGTTGTTTACTGGCAGTTTCTGAAATATCACAATTGACCAAGACTTTCAGATGCCAGAATATACAAATAATGAAATAGGACACAAAAGCATTCAACTCTGCTTTGTAACGTCCTGTTTTATAATGGCACAATTTCAGTAATACTTCCCAATTTGTGCTGATGTTACTGAGATCAGATTTTGGTTTAACAGTGTCCTTTTCAGCAGATGAGAAGAAACAGAAGACATTAGTTATTAAAAGGCTTTCAAAAATGCCACCTTATCACTTGGAACAAGTAATTAAGCTATGCAAACATGTTTTGACAGCCATAGAAAATGCATATATTCTGTCAGACTGTAATTTCAATGCTTAATGACACAGGTAAGGTTCAACCATGTATTTCCAAGCACATTGAAGTTCATCTGCTCACTTTCTCTTTTAACTTGTCTTGCTTTAGTCCACAGTGTTTCCAGATCTCCTTTTTGGCTTTGGTATGAGCCTCTTCATTGGTGCTAGGCAGGAACTGACTGCTGCCCATTCCTAGATATCCCCAGTGTGGATATTCTAGATTTCAAAATTAGCTTGACATCAGCACAAGAAAGCAATTCTTCAGATTAACTGAATTAGCCATTTTATTGACCAATCTCAATTTGGGAGTTCTAGTGCTTTGAAGAACTACTTAAGATTTTCATTTACAGAATGATGACACAATGGTGATCAATTACATATTCTTTTATTCATTGAATAGGATGACAAAATAAAAATGAAAGTGATTATGAAATAAAAGTGTTTAAAAGTTATGTGCAAACTTCTGGCAGGGATCTCATGGACACAGTAAGGAGCCAGTTTCAGTCCACCAGGGAAGTGAATGAAACCTCTAAAATGAACACATTCCTTTAAAAACTGACAGCCCAGAATATCTATCTATATATATATACACCCAGAAAATACTCACAAACTGAACATGTACAAAGAAGTTGTAGTTCTTTGCTTAACTATATTGACATTATTTCTGTTTTACAAATAATTTACACCTCTCTGCTTCTACTTCAGTAGTCCTAAAAGGTACACTTTTTAAGCAAGAAGGAAAAACTAAAAAAAAAAAAAAAAAAAAAAATTGGGGAGGTAAAAGGCTGTTTTACAAACATGCCCCTCTACCCTGGAAAAGAAGAGAGAGCAATAATAATGCATGTGAATTATTTTAGCCAGTGATAGAGGGCACTGGGAGAAGTAATCTGACCAAATAAAAACCTGAATTGACATAATATAATGCATATAATGGGTTTAGGTCAATGTAAATCAAGATACAGCCTGATTATGCTACTTTTTTTCTTTGGCTCTCCAATTCCTTAAGTTTTCCTCCACGTGTCTCTAAGAGACAAGCAATAAAACCTGCAGCACATCAGTCATCATCCAAGGTTCATCAGCTATTTTAAGCATTAAAGACTGTCCTGCAGCATACCAATGACTGCAAAAACCTTTGCCCTTCCTCCTGCACTTCTGGAGGTTTAGGAAGCCTGAAGGACTCACAGGGAATCTGTTTTTTTCCTCCTTTGTGCTCACTTTGTACAAGAAATTTCTGGGTGCACTGAGAGCCCTGCAGAGTTTTTGCAGATTGTCATTAATTTCAGGCTGGAAAAACAGACTTCTTGCCTTGTGTGCAAGGAGTGGAGTGAAATGTAATTGGCTTTCCCCATCTCTAAACAGTTCTAGAATCCACTCCCATCTTGGTGATCAAAGGGTAACCTCAAAACTCGTTTGTGCTCCTTGGTAGACAATGTGGATTTAATGACCCAGGGCTGTTAAAATATATTTATTTCACTGATCTGCCAAGGATCTGCTGTATCAAAGGAATATTCCTACCATCCCTGGGAATTCAGTGTGCACATGCAATTGAAAATTCCCAGCTTAGAGTCTAATTCCACTACTAAAACACAAGTAATGAGTTCTGTGGGCACCACTGGGACTGAGGGAAGAAAACTGAAGGTATTGGTAACAAAGAAGAGCAGCAGAGTTTAGAAGAAATTTGGAAACAAGTAATTCTTTTCCCAAACCTGCTTAAATTTAGAGTGGCTTTTTCTGTAGTTAATGAACAATCCAGTTTGTACATGCTTGAGTGAGTGACAGTTGTGTAGCAGCAAACTCTGGATGACAACCATGCATAACTTCAGCAACACACAAACAGTTTCTTGGTGCCTGAACTAATGAGCCATTTAGTTGGGATAAATCAGGTTTTTCAATAGATGTTTCAAGCAGCTAATAGGCCCAATCCTGCTGCTGATCCTTATTCAAACTGGTTCTCAAATAGAATTCAAGTCTGTATCTGTTGAGTGAATAAGAGAATAATGAGATTTCACTTGTGGAGCCACTGCAGGATAGATACTAAATATATATTTTTTTTTAATTCATCATCATGAATATGAAGTATTTGCTGTTTGGTTTTGGAGGAAGAAATATTTGATGAAATTATCTGAGAGAAGCTACTGAGATAACTAGAAAGTCTGTTATTCTAATGCTGATTCTTCCTGATTTTCTCTTGGGCTTCAGTGTTTCTACCAGGGAAAATAAAACCACATGGTTTATGGGGTTTTGCTAAGATTACTGTACTAAAAATAAAAAACAAAAACCCCACAAAGCCACATTTTAATCAAGTTAGATATTAACTACACAGACTTTAGAATAATAAAGGTAGTTCTGTGAATATGTGAAAATCCAAGATAAAACTTAGAAAGCCAAGCTCCATGTCTTACAAGAGAGATGTTTCAGTTGAAATAAAAATAGGTGAGGTTGCTCACAGAGAAAAAGTATTTTTAACTGGTAAAAGTGGAATCTTAAAGTTGATCCTTGTGTCTTTCTGAAGTGGTTTTGTTAAAAAATCTGTATGAGCCATTTGGAATACGCAGGATGGTGAATTATTTTGTAAAATACACAATACCAAGTGTATTTAATAAAAGTTGTTTAAAAATTACTTTTAGTCTTGACAGTATGCATTTTTAATGTCTCCTGTTAGTTCTAATTGATGAGACCTAGTTTAACAAAATATAGGGAAATTCTGCAATCAGGCCACAGGATGTGCAGTTTAATTATGTTGGTGTGCATTTCTATTTGTTTCTAATGTAGAGGATCTATTGGTAAAATGAATGCCCATTTTGTGGTCTGTTATGCAGAAAATGTTTAATCCAGTGTTTGATTTACTCTGTTAAATCTTCTTTATTGAATGTGCTTATTCATCCATGCAGAATTGGGTATGCTGCATTCTGTTACTATGACATTGCAATTAAATAGCTAAAGAGAAAAACATGGTAAGAAATTTTCTCAAGGTCCATGAAATTCTCATAAAAATTATTCATACTCACATATTTTACTTCTTCATTTGCTGCTGTTAAACCTGTAAAGGGGAGAGAAAAAAAATACTGTGTTGCATGGGGTTGGCAAAGCGTGCAGCTCAAGAGCCTGAATAAACATTTTTGTCAAATAAATAGTACTGAGAAGAATTTCTGGTCCAGTGGGTAATGACTGTCATCACAAAATAGGATTGCACTGATTGCATCTCATGAATGAAGCTCACAGGAGCTCACAGCACCAAACAACAGCAGTTTGTGGGGGGATAAATACTTCAGCACTTGAGAAAACAGTGAGACATTGAGAGTGAAAAAGCTCTATTCTAGTGCAGTCCTAGAATTACAGGAGATGGTAACAAAAGGGTTTCACAGGGAAATTATATTTTCATGAATATGCCCTCAGTAAGAAAAGGATGTGCAAGGAGAATTTGTCTTATCCAGTCTAACCAGTATAGTGATGCTTTGTTCCTCAGCTCCAGACATTTAGGTCAGGATGATCCAGCCCTGTGAGAATTCTGGACCTCAGTTTCTCTTGTTACAGGTTAAAAAGTAGAAATGAAAGCTTCAGGCAAAGAACTGCAATGTGGAAACTGCAGAATGGATTTGGGGGGGCAGCAGCTGAAAGCATAAATATAAAGGAAAATAAGATTAGATCTTTCTACTTTTATACCTGAACCCCTAACTCCTGATTTCCTCTGTTATTTATTTCTTAGCATGGTAATCAATTAATGATGCTGAAATCTATCTATGTTTTGCTCTTTGGTTGTGTGATCAGTTTCCTGCTGGACTAGGACCCAGGGGGGGAAGGTGGTCTCTGGTTTCCATTAGTCTCTCTCTTTCTGCTATTTTCACTTTTCTTTTGCTGTGTGAACAAGGAGCTTGTAACAAGGTGTTAACAGCCTGCTAGCTGGTTTATTGTTGTTATTGATTTAAGGTGTTAAGACTTTAATAGAATCGTACACAATGAATAATACCAAGAGATTAGTTTAAAGCCACGTAAGCCATTAAATGCAAAATAAAAAGCAAAACTTAAGAGAAATTTCTAGTGGATTCTGGCAAAGGTGTTCTGTGTTAGGGTATTTTGCCTGGATTGCTGTATCTGCTTTTTCAAATAGATCTTTTCATTCTTGCTGTTCTTTCATCACTCTGGTAACACAGGAGGGGCTACCCTGACACAGTAAGTTTTGTGGTTTTCATCCCTGATTCCCCCTTAATTTATTTGCAAGGTGAAGGAAGAGGCAGAGGAAGCCTGTAGTGTGACTTAAGGCTTCAGAGGAAAAAAAAAAAAAGAGTTAATTTATTAATTTGAGCTGAGAAAAATAGAGATTTTTTAAATGCTAAGAATGAAGAACAATTCAACACATAGTATGATGGCTGTTAATTAAGGAGGGACATGGGATTAATGATTAGAAATAGATGAACTAATACTCTGCCTTCTAAAAGTATTCAACAGGGTGGGTAAAGGAATTATCACAAGTGGGCAGAATTTTAAAAAATAATAAAATAGTTCCTTAGATACATTAATAAATCAGTGACACATGAGATTGACCAAACAGGAGTTTTGGAAACACTGCACATACGAGAAGAAATCACAAAAATTAAATCCATTGCGAGTCACAGAAAATCCGTTCATCCAAGAAACTTCATCAGACTTGACAGGTGAATTGTACAGCAAATTCACCTGTTCGCCTGGAAATATTTGGCATTTGGCGTTAAGAAGGCGAATGGAGCCGTATTAATGAGTTCCAAAAGTTTTCCGAGGGATGTGGGCACCTCTCTGCATTCAGTGCTGTTGCCCACCACATCCTTGTATCCCAGGGAAGGGTTTGTTCTCCGGAAAAAGAGATGGGAAGAACCTGGGGGGGGGTGGCAAAGACTCAGAGAGGTTCTGGGTCCTGCCGGCTGCCCCAGAGACACCGGTACCGGGCGCTCGGTCCTCCTGAGGCTCAGCACCTTCATCCTGAGGAGCTCTGTGGGCGATGTGTAGGACACCTGAGGCTCAGCACCTTCATCCTGACGAACTGTGCATGGGATGTGGACACCCGCAGCTCAGCACCTTCATCCTGACGAACTCTCCGTGGGATTTGCAGGACACTCGCGCCTCAGCACCTTCATCCTGACGAACTCTCCGGGTGCTGTCTGTCTGTCTGTCCGCTCGCCCCTCAGAAGGCCGGAGCCGGGATGGAGGAAGCGGCCCCCGGGGGCTGTGAGGAGCGGGGCCGGGGCAGTGAGGGAGCGGCGGGCAGAGCGGCCGCGGATCACAACGGAACCAGTCCGGAGGCTCCCGCATGCTTCCCGGAGGGTTTGGGGAGGAGGGAATCCCTGTTTGTCCGCGGTGAGGACGAAGCCACCGCAGGAGGGGGAAGGTTCTGCGCGCCCTCAGCCCGAAGGACTACATCTCCCAGCGGCCCCCGCGCCGGCGGCCGGAAATCTGCGGGTACCGCGCCGCCATTTTCCGGCAGCGCCGGTCAGCTGAGTGCGCCCCTCCCAAGATGGCGGACAACCTGCCCACGGAGTTCGATGTGGTGGTGATCGGAACCGGTACGAGCGGGCCGGGGAGACGCTGCCGGGGCCGGGGAGACGCTGCCGGGGCCGGGGAGACGCTGCCGGGGCCGGGGAGACGCTGCC
>JAAWXA010000017.1:2303150-2392343 GCA_038090715.1 Florisuga fusca | reverse complement strand
AGAGGAGGGAAGGAGAGAGGGAGGGAGATAGAGGGGGATGGGGGGGAGATGGAGAGGGAAGGAGATAAGGAGGGAGGAAAACAGGGAGGGAGGGAGAGGGAAGGAGGGAGGGAGATTGAGAAGGAAGAAGGGAGGGATATATAGAGAGGGAGGTCTCCCTGTCGCCAGTCGGGCACCCCCTTCCCTGCACGCCTGAGATCAGGTGCTGTGGTACTTCTCAAAAGTCTTGTCTGGCTCTGCCACCCTTAGCAGAGCTTTTTCCTAAAACACCTGCCTGCTGGCTGAGTCTGCTTTTGTGCACTGAAAATAGTTCTGAGGAAATGAACTCGGGTTTGTTGCAGTCTGTGTGGAGTATGCTGCTGATCTCTCAGGTGTATCTATAGTACAAGAGCTTTAAAATCTTGAAAGTTTTTTGTAATCTCTATTCAAGCTTACAAATAACCTTAAAAAATTATTTTTTGTATTTTTTTTTCTTTTAAGTTCTCCTTAATTAAGTGTGTTTCTCAGTGGATGAGCAAGGATAAGGCTGAATGATTGCCCATATCACAGACTTAGCTCTGCACTTGCTGGAACTGCCTGCATTCCCTATATCCTAAACAAGTTCCTGCTGTTACCTGTTCAGGTGAACAGTGATGGAGTTCTTGAATGTTTCCCTGAAACACATCACAACAGTGTGACTACAAGGCAAATTCTAAAATATTCCTTCAGAAGTAAGATGCTTGCTGTTTGTGTGTCACAATAATCCTGAAATACTGAAATATTCTGTTTTGTAGAACCCAGTGACAGTGTCTGGTTTCAAACTGGTCTTGATAAGCTCCCCACCTGAAATTCAGCATTGAGCTCTAGTCTTAAAATGTTCAAAATTTATTACTCTTTGTAGGTCCCAAGTTTGCACTCAGATTTTGTTGCATTTATGACAAGTTCCTTTGGGCAGCTCTGGATTTTGGTTGAAGCTTGAAGGGAAGACACTTCTAAAAGCTGTGGTTTTCCAGGTGAAATCAGGAACTATGTTTTTGGAGTTGACTTGTCAAGTTCTGCCCGTCAGGTTTAAGACTATTTTTTCTAGCAATTTTTACTACAATGAGGGAATTTCTTAATGCAATTGCTCTTTGCAGTGTTTACCAGAAAAAAAAAAATCCCCCTACCCTGTGTGAAGAATTGCTGGAGGGACTTTGGATTTAGTTCTGGAGTTTCTGAGAGATAACAAAATGATATTGGCCCTAATGCTGACCAGAACCCTGCTAAAAATGCAAAAGTAAAGCTCTGGAGCAAACAAAGAGATCCCTTCTTTGTACTGAACCCTTGGAATAAATCTGAATTTTTTGTTTGTGCTCAGGTTTGGGAATATTTGGGGTGTATGAGAAGAATGGTAAATAATGAAAGGCTCCTGTACCAAATGGAAAGGGTGATCTAATAAAAATTGCACAATTTAGGTGAGTTTGCAGGATAATTCATCCCTTGCTGCAATGAGAGAAAATAGCATTTATGAAGATGCAGCAGTGCTGGAGAAAATGAAAGGAGACTTAGAGGCTGGTAAAATGAATGTGAGGGTGTTATTTAGCTACTAAACAAGCCCATGAAGGTATGGACAAGTAAAAAAACTGCTGCCCATTTTTTCTTCTGGAGCTTTTGTAGTTTTTGACAGGTTTGTGCACCTGTTGGGAGCATTCTCTGAAAACTGGCAGGTGCCCAGCAAAGGCACTTGTGGCTGAGCTGCCTGTGCCAGGGAGGGTTGGTCAGGCAGTGCCCAGCAAACACAGTTCCCTGCTTGGGAATGAGCTGGTGAAGTTGAGCTTTGGTGCTGGGGAAGGAAGTTCTTTGGGCTAAGTTCTTCCTCTGAAATATTGATGTCTTTTGTCATGGTGGATTTGGATTAAAAAATGAGGTTTTGCCTACCTGTAGAGAGCTGCTCTGGCCAATTCCAGGATTTTCAGAATTATGCTCTTTAGGAATTATTTTTCCTTTTCCTTGCATTGCTTTTTACCAAGAATGTTTGTAAATGGTGATGAATGCTTCTGGCTGACTTGTAGAAAATCTGTATTAAATTACTCAGTGTGTATGATGATTCAGAGTAAAACTTTGATCTGGAATCTTTGATCTCTTCTGGAAAACTACACCTGGGGGAATATTTTAGCCTTGTCTTTAACTCTGGTTTTTTTGATGGTGCAAGGGGTGCTGAGTGTACCTGTGGGTATTTAATTGTAATATTTTAATAATAGAATGTTTGTGTTAATAGTCTTGTAACTGCATAGTAGTAATAGCATTCATGTGTGGCCTTTTTCTGGATTTGTCATTTTAGTAATTAATTAGTGGTAACATTAGATTTGAATTTGTTTTTATTTCAGGCTCATTTACCTGTTGCCCTGCAGTAAGCTTAATGAAAATGGAACCTCACACAGAATTTTAGCCATCAGTGCTCCATTTAATGCTTAGGTTCAATTACTTCATCAATAGTTCTGAGGGAAAAGTAAATTCCCTTATTGAGGAAATTATTTTTCCTTAGCCCAGATTAAAGGGTTTCTTGCACTGGCAAGTTTAGAGGAAAATGGATGTTCAGTACAAAAATCCTTAATCCTGCTGGGTTCAGCAGCAAAAGCTGCACATGATCAGGGAATTTATATCCATCCTTTTGCAGGAAACTAGATTATCATATGATAGAAATTCAGTGGGCATATCTTGAGGCTTTCTATGGCCACCCCATACATGTTAGTGCAGGCATTAAGATAGTGGTACTTTAATAGTGAGAGGGAACATTTGGAGTTCTTTGGTAAATATGTCAAAAAATGGGCATCTCTGGGGGAGTGACACTCGGAGGCAGGAGTGGAAGGCAGAGCTTCTGTCTCTAGGCTGTTCTCAAGTAGGAAAAGTCACAAGCAAGACATTCAGCAGTGCTGAATTTATGGCAGAAACCACTGCAAGTGCCAAAATTTGCAACGTGGCTACATGTACTTGTAAGTGGTGTGGATCAGGAGGCAGGGTCATCCATAGATGAGAATTTCTTCACTTGTTTGGATTATATTCAGGCTTGACTTCTTCAACTTGTCCTGACACTCCAGAAGGCCTGTATTAACTGCTGGGGAAGTTGAAGAAGAAAGGAGATGGCTCTTTAAAAGGTGGTTGTATTCACAAGTTTGTCTGCCAGTAATTCTAATTTTTTTCTAAAAAGGAGTTATTCTTTACAAAAGCAGTCACAGTAAATTTTCTAGTTGTATGCAATTTTCTTTCCATTCTGGTTTTCAGTGGTTATAAATAACACATGAAATGACTTTCAAGGTAGAAAGCAGGAATCCATTTTGAAATATTCTATAAAATAAAGAGTGATTTATGGTTTCATATGATTTTGGCTGAAAGCACTCGGGCTTTGCCAGGTCATCAAAGTCCTGTCAGGAGAATCTATTATTTATTGTTCGGTATGCTGGGAGTGGTATAAGGACTTTAGGTTTATCTTATGTAAGTACAGTGTTAGGAAAATCACTTCCAAATACTAACACCCCTTTTAAAATATACAGTGAAAAAGTAACCTAAATATTATAGATGTGAATTATGATGTTTACCCTGAAGGCTGATTTTAAATAAACAAAGAAAACAAAACAAAAAAGTAACAATTCCGAATGTTTTTGTTGTTGCAGGATATTTTTAGGATGTGCCTAAAATGTTTTCTGATACATCTCTGGGCTGATATTTTGGTTACATTATGTTATACAAGCACCCAGTCTTCGGTTTACAGCAGCAGCTACATTTTTACAACAAAAGCTAGATGGAAAACCAGCTGAAGCTGAATACTGTTTTATGTCAGTGCTCATTCTTGACTGACACAGTGCCACTGACTTGTAATGTTGATGTCTGGAAGGAGGAAATAGACCCATATCATTATTCTCATTTGTAACTCATTACTCCTCCATGTAAATATCAAACAAAAGGCTCACAGACTCACAGTTTTCTCCTCACACAGGCCCCCTGCCCTGCCATTTTTCTAATTTTTTTATTTTTTAGTATTCTCCATGTGTAATCATAACTTTCTCTTAATTACTTTTTTTTTTTTTAACCTGACTAATGCTGGTGTGCCTTCTATTCCAAATTGGTTTGTGTAGCAGAGGTGCTCTGACAGCCTTCTTGGAGGCTTGGACTCCCCCTGATATCTCAGATGGAATTCTTTCTCAGATGTTGTGAAATGTTCCTCACTGCTTTTGTAAGAAAACTCATTTTGTGAATCTTTTTGTCCTTCTCAGCCTCTTGGTGTTCTTCAGGCTTTCCAGATCATATTGCTGATCTCACAAAACAGGAGACCATGGCACTCTTTGTGAGCCTGCTCTGAAAAATACAGAGTAGGTCATCTGCATATCAAGGTGAAAAACTCCTTTAGAAAATGTCTTAGCAAGGCAGTTTCAAATTCTCATCTGAGTCAGGAGTAATGAAAAAGACAGGTTTGTCTATCCCCAAGTAGAAAATGTCATTCCACTCTTTGGAGAGTGGCCATAAAGCTGGTAATTCAGTCCTGCTAGGAGAATTCATCTCTCTTGTAGTCACTGGTGCACTGAGGTTGTTCTAGAGCCAAGCAAAGCATTTTCTAACAGCTTCTGTTGGTACACAGGCAACTGTGTGGAAGCTTAGGAGAAGAAGGTCTTTTAATCTCTTATGAAATGTATAAGGAGCAAGCAGAGTGAGCAGTCTTCCTGCAGGGAGGCAGAAAAGGAAGTGAAAATATTGGAAGGCTCGTGTAAAAATAAAGTTTGTCTTACTGTACAGATCTTTTAATAAATGTGCTTTGCTTTTTCTTCATCTGCAGCTGTTGATTGTAAACCAAAGTTTAGACTCACACCTGTAGTATGTGCTGGAGAAGTCTCCTTACAAACCCTCTGTATTTGGTACAAAGAGTCTTCTAGATCTCACCTGTCACCTTCCTTAATAAGAGGTGTACTTCTGTATATAGGATTTGTTCCTACAAAAGTACACCAGTTTGGTGTCCCTTCAAAAATTACTCTTCTGTTGGAGGATAACCTTCCAGTAATGAAAAGTAAAGCAGCTCTTCCTTTCCAGTCAACACAGTTCCTCCCATTGAAGCAATCTGCTTTTCCCTGGCATTCAAAAAGTGGTGTGCCAAATGGGTAAAAAATGGGGTTTTTAATCTGTTACCTTGGTTGGGTGTCTTAGACAGTGCACGAGCAGAGTGTGTAGGTACAACAGAACTTTGCCAAATCCAGACATGACTCATCCAGAGGTACAATTTTTATAGGAGTTTAATGAGCTAAAAACTGTGTTGCATTCGTGCTGTTGTCCAGCTCTTACCTGTGTTCATTCTCTCAGGCTGTTATGATTTGCAGCCAAATTCAGAGTGCATTCTCTTACTGATGTATTTTCCTCTTCCTGATTTTGAACATGATTTTTAGTAACATGTTTAATTTTTATTTGGAGAAAAAAATACCTGTTTGTGTTCCTTTTCTAAATAATGTTTATTTGTACCAACAGTGCAATTACATGTTTTTCATTGCCATGTGCCTCTCATGGTACACAAATGACTATAGAATTGTTCATGTAGGAGAAAAACGTTTCTATTTGTGGCTCTTTCTTGGCCAGATTTCTTGCTTGCCTTAGTTGGGTGGTCATTTCTATGGCCCTACCATATTCTGTACTGCAGATATATTTGCTGATACTATTCTGCAATATGAGCATTCATTAAATTAATGAAACCTTTTCTCAATTTTAATTAGCTAGCTTTAACTTAAAATAGTATATACCGTAAGTATTTCAACTCCATGTGCAATTCAACTATAAGATGCCTTTTAAGTTCTACCTATACCAAAAATATAGCATGAAGATTGTGCAGTGAGCTTCTCCAGACTTGGCTGTTCTTCTCTTCTTAAAAGTTCAGATACAAACAAAATTTATTGCAGTTGGTCAACTGCCTGACTCCAGAAGATTGTTTTGAAATTGTCTGTGTTCCAGCATTTTTAATATATTCCCTTTCAGCAATTTATATTATGAAAAAGCCACTTGTGATTTATTTAGTAGACACAGTGAAGCAAATTAAACATTTAAACCATTTCAAGATGAAGCTTGGGTAATTCTGTAAAAGCTTATCAGCTGGATGACTGGGAAATAGTTTACAGTGAACAGCTCAGGAACTAAGATGCTTCTATGGATAGGAAGCTGCTTCCTTTGTAGATACATATAGATATATAAAGCCTATATGCTGTATAGGCTTGGGGCAGTGAATGTGTCCATTTAGAGACACTTGGAGAGGCATTGCCTCCCTGTAGCATCATGGCTAGCTGCTGATCAGATGAGACACAGTGTGTAAGCCTGATATTAATTTGTGATTACACAGAGGTGAATTGTAACGACTCATTCTTATGTAAAGCTTTTAAAGCTAGTTGACTTTTAGAGCTGGAGAGTTTTCTAGTTTAGCAGTTGTCTCTACTTCGAATTTTGCTGTGTTGAAACTAAAAGAATTGGTATCTTTATAACTGTATAATGTTTAGGATAATTCCTCTCATTCTTGCTTATTTACTTGTAAAACACATTAATCATGAAAATGAAAGTATGGATGATTTTGCTTCATAGGGGAGATCCAAAGATTCATGTAATGGGTGTTATCTTGGTCAGAGGTTGCTGGGAACAACCAAATGTAGACTTCAAGGTCAGCCTGCAGCAGCCACATCTGTAAGATTTATTGAGATTCATCTGCCTCTTTTGTATCCAAGGAGGCTGTAATGGAGGTGATGTGTAGACAGTTGGCAGTGAAAACCAGTGCTGTCACCAGTGCACTGTCCTCTTCATCACCACATTGTCACCAACCCAGTGTTCAGACTCTCTGCTTGCTTCATTCTGCTGATCCAACTCTTTCTGATCCTGGAATCTGGTCCTGGAATCTCTTGCAGCAGTTCCCAATGCATACCAGAGGGCAGATCTCTTGCTCATTCAGCAATTTGTTCACTGATTTTGATAGCAGTACAATCTTAGATTATTATTATTAGTAGTAGTATTTAATAATCTGAAAGAAAATGTAGATTTTCATTTAGATCTTGATGTTCTTTGATCCAAGTTACTGGATCCAGACCAGAACTCAACTGCTTGCTCAAAAACATTAAACATCAAGAGTGACACAGGTTATAGTGTTAAATCTTTCATCCCTTAAACTGGCAAAACAGAAACTGACAGTAGATCTGCAGCAGTCCAGATGATACGCAGCAGTAACTTGCATGTGACAAAGCTCCATGTTTTCCACGTGCTTTTATTTCTGTTGGAGAATCCGGAAGCTGGTGACAAGGCATGGTCTTACTTCTTTGGCTTCCTAAGATTTTGTCACATAAGAATAAATGGTGTCTTGCTCCATCAGGTTGTACCAAGAGTCCCTCCAAAAGCCAAACCCCATGGGCCTTGCCTTCCTTACACTTGCTCATTCTGTTACCAGTGGTTGCTCAGGGGCCATAGTATCTTGGAAGCAAAGGGTGGGTGAGGAAAATTGGTGCCAGCTTTCAAGAGTGAGGAAGCTAATTCAGGGAACAATTTCATCCAAGGTTAATGGAAGAACAGACCTCCAACACAGTATCAATTGGATCAAGCTTGAAGCAATCAGTTATGCCCTAGTAGCTATAACTCCAGCCCTGGTCAGCCAGGCAGCACTTGGTGATGTTTTACAACACTTTCTCAGTGGCTTTTATCAATAAGGAAGGAGAAACAAGTTTCTCAATTCCATTTCCAGAGTAATATTCTCTGTGCCCAAATGAGGGCAAGAAAACCTTTTTCAGGAACTCCAAACAAAATAGTAGTTGTAGATTCCATTCCAGATAGTTTATAGAGGGAGAGAAATGGCACATTTGTACAAACACTTCCAGAGGACAGCTGGATGGGGAGCTGCTTTCACATAACAAGGCTGTGTGAGGCACCCAGATCTTGTGGTGGTCCTGAAGCCTGTGCTGCAATTACCTTGTCTCTTTGTTAGAATGGTTTGTGGTTTGAGTTCTTGCCTCAAAAAATTCAACTGAAAGCTCTCAAACTTTCTAGGCTTTGAAACAAGTGTCCTAGGAACTGTTCCCTCTAGAGATTTCATTCCATGCTGAGTCTTTGCTTGATGTGAAAGGCCAGCAATGCAAAACCATTGTAACTTTTTCTATTACATCAATTCAGAAAAGGATTTTCTTTTTTTAATCCATCAAAATAGTAAGTGTTAAAAACAGAAAATCTGTTGGGAAGTTGTAGCTTGCTTCCTGCATAATTTGTCATGCTTGTCTTAAACAGTGTTGATACAAACTACTGTACTTTTGGACTGCCAGCACCATGGAACTGGTCTAGCAAAAACTGACCACTGCTTTGTGTGGAAGGAGGTCAGGAATGGCCAAAGATAAGGACAGAGAGGTTGAATCTCCATAGTTTGCTGGTTGTGTTTGCCTTTGCTGGCTTGAAGAGTTCATGAAACTATACTCTTGTGTATCTGAGTCCCCCAGGGTGTTTTCTAGCTTGCATTTCAGGTTCTGGAATTAATTGAAATCAGCCATTTAAAATTGTTCCTGTCTCTGGGAGTGCTAAACTGTACTTAATATCCCATCCAAGTCTCCCAGCTGCTTCCTCTAGGTAAGAACAAACTGATACATTGGAAGTAGTAAATTGTTGTTCAATAACCTTTAACATATTGCATGATGTGTTTTAAATGAATCATCAGGTTGGTAACATGCTGACTTTTTATTCATTTGTGAAGGCATAATCCTCTCTGAAGAAACAGACAACTGCAGGCCTGGAATTCTCACAAAGGCTATGTTTGTGCCAAAGAAGTTTGTGCTCTCTCAAATCTGCTTTTTCCACTCACATCTGTCTCTCTTCAGTTGTATTAATGCAGCTGGTTCTGGTACTGTAAATCAGAGCAGTGAAACACTCCTTGCACTTTGTTTAATCTCATCCCTTAATTGGATACATAGCCTAAGTGTCTCCTAATACCAGTCTCTTAGAATTTTATTCACTTTTACTGAATTACCTGCTTAAGCAGCCAGTAGATCATTTAAAAAGACATTTCAGCAAAGCTGGTGCAATACTGGATACTTCTTTTCTGAATCTAGTCAGAAAACCAAGTGATCTAACTCTGCCTGTAAAAATCTGGTGAGTGGGAGTATAAGTTAGAGAACAGCCTCATTTTTTTTATTAGACCCCCAATTGGTGTCATGTGCAGTTCCAGCAGGTGTTGCTGGTAGAGAAATATAACTGGCCTCTTTTTTTTTTTCATTTTTTTTACTATGTATCTTTTGTAAATGTGATTAAAACATTCTGATTTGACAGAACATAATTGCATGAAATAAGAACCTTTGAGAGGGATATCGCTTTAAGGACAACCATCCCAGATTCCTTCTGTCCTTAACACCACCCATAAATGTGAAGTGAAACCACACCTGCAGGGGCAGCTTGGCTTTTCTGTGGACATTCAGGTCTTGGTCTGCTTGCAGAATATTGGATGTGCTCCTGGGCACTCTTTTGAAGCAAACCAATTAGTTCCATTGGAAACTAAGCCCAGGAACAGTTCTGAGACCTGTTCACACTAGAGATGTTTGCCAACAACTGGTATGGAGGAGACAACACTGTGCAGGACTGCCTGCTGCAAGTAATTGCCATCCCAGCTGGTTTATACCTTCACACTTTCCAAGGCATCCTTGGAGAGTGTATGCAGCATTTACCACAAAGTTCTTCATTTTAAAACACCATTTCAACAGATTGTTACAGAGTCTTTACATATTGCAGACACTTTGAAGTGGAAAAAAGAAAAAAAAAAAAAAGAAAAAAAAAAGAGCCCTCAGATAGTACCTGTCTGTATCAGGAGCAATAAAGTTACAGAGCATCCCATTAAATTTTAGGTATTGTGCTGGTAAGTGCTCAGTCTGTTTATGATAATGAAGTGTCTAGAGAAGTCACTGGTGACAAGCTTCAACTCAGAGGTAGTTGTATTTGCAAGTGATGTGCCATACAACTATTAGGAAAAAAAGTGTTGTATTCAGTAGGGTGAGAGGAAAATGCCAAGGACCACAAAATAGTGTTAATCAATTTAGTAGCATGAGAGTATTAAAAATTTCAGTGGCTCCCCTGGAAAACTTCCTTTTGCTCTAATGGCCTGTTTCTTACCAAGTTCTAATTTTATTTTGTTTCTAAATATATCTGAGCCTACTAAGTTATAAAAATTGCATGTGTCCTTTCAGGTTTGCCTGAATCCATTACTGCAGCAGCCTGTGCCAGAAGTGGCCAGCGAGTTCTTCATGTTGACTCGTAAGTTATGCCAATCATTTTCATTTCCAGGAGTTAGACTGGTTAGAAGTGTATCTGTGTCTATGTCAGTGTGCACTTCAGAGCTTGTGTTCATCTGGCACCAAGTAATCTTACCCTTCTGTCTCTGGCTTAGTTTTTGGATGTTATTTCCATCAGTAGAACAGGCAATTTTTTGCATGCTAGCTCAGTAATTTGGGACCCACTCATTTTTGTACATTTATTTCCAATTTGAAACTCTACACAACTGCAAAATTTGCAAGACTGGTTCACTAATTTGGTTGCCTGAAATCTGATTTGCATTTGTTCAGTTTGCTGTTATCCTGCCCACCAAGTCTCTGCCATCCTGTCTTGGACTGGGGTCAGGAGCTATTTTCAAGAAAGGGTTTTTTGGATTAGGAACTTATCTAATGAATCTTCAAGCATTATGGAATACTCTCAAATCCTATGGAAAGCTCCCAGAACCTGTAAGGGAGAAAAAAAAAAAAAAGACCTTAAATGGGCTAATATTCTAGTTATTTGATATCACACCTGGATAGGATCTTGCAAAGCAATACTTGATGCTTCACATTTAATATAACTAATGATTCATCTGAAACAAAGATTGTAATAAAGAAATGTGCAACTAGATAGTAGAGAAGAACTGGGAAATGCAATAGGTGTTCTACCATTGTGGCAAAAAAAATGCTTAGGTACAAGTAAAGCAGAACTTGCTGAAGTTACTATAAAGACCTCATGCATAATATATAAGGGTATGTTAATGTCAAACATTTTTGGTCCAGTAACTTAAAATGGCTATTAGATTGCTAACCAAAATATTAAACCCCTCATTTTAGAGTAAGCAGATCTGGAATGCATAAAAGAGGTTTGGATTTTAAGATCAATAGACATATTGCTGGTAGACAACTTAGATTTTGTTAAATGAGCCACTTCTGCTATATCATTTTTTCATACTCATTGGCTCTCCAAGTCTGTAATAACAGCTAACCACTGGAACTGTGATTTCTTTCATCTTTGCCTATTTTTAGCTATGACAAAGAGCTTTCCAGAAAACTCAGAGAAGGCAGCAATCAGAACTGGGGGAATACAAGTTTTGTTTATTACTGTTTCATTTAAATATGCTCATTTACATACACTGCCTTTTGGTTCTGTGATGAAAATGAAGGCTTCCACAGTTGATTCCTTTCTTCTGTGGAGCCATTTTCTGACTCTAAGGGCCAGCAAAGGTCAGGGGAAGGTCTTCTTAACCAAGGTGTTCTTCACTCACATTAATAGGTGCCATTTTAAGGGTTGTATGTGCTCACTGAATTGTGGTTTAGAATCCATATCTTGGCAAAAAATAAAATACAAAACAATGATGCTGTACAACACCTTCTCCATAAATAGGGAAGCATTTTAAGGCATCTGCTCTTCGTAGTACTCTTGCAAAGAAAAAAAGCATTCTATCTCTCTAGTTTAATATACTCAATTCTGGATGGATTTTCAGATTTCATTTTACTGAGGTAACAGCATAATTGATGAATTTTCAACTGAAAAATCTGTTACTATTCAGAATATAGTTTTTAACAATATATATTGTTCCCTTCTTCAAGTATCACGAGTTGAAATTTTTTTCAGACTAGAAGAAGTAAGATCTGAGGATACTGAAATACTTGTTTGTATTATGTGTGCTGCTTTGATTAATCCTTTGTTCTCTACAAAAAAACCTAAGTTAGCTACAAGGTAGAGAAACCCTATGTGGATAAAGTTTATAGTTTGCTTGCACTCATGACATCATTTTATTACTTTTAATCTCCAGTCATGTTTGCATTTTTCATAATATACTGCAGAGGTGATTATGGGAGATAGTTTTCAAGTGGCCTATTATAAAATACTAAGTTCTAAGGTTGATTTATAAACACTGTCCAAGCATTGCCATCAACAGTAGCTAATCTTATTCAAAATAGTCACTTCACTGCAGTGTTGCCATAAATTCCTGGAGACGGATTTTAAGCTAAAGTTAGCTTCTGCCAAATAGTAATTGAAGGAGCTTTATTTCTCTGTGCCAGCTATCTGTCTCAATAAATGTAAAATCTGTGGTTCTTTTCAGAGAGCTACATTTACTGTAGGTATTAATGAGCTGTTGACATGTGAAATTTCAAGGATATTTGTTAAGTGATTTAGAAAAGTAATTTGCAATTTAAAATGTGGAGATTGGCACTTAGTTTAAACTTGAAGCTGCTGAAGGAATGTAGATCAAGACTAAAAGTTGATTACTTGAAGGGAATATACTTCCCATACTGATTGTTCATATGCAGAGGGCTTTCTCCTCATGGCTTGCTGTGTTTTCTACTTTTGGTCTCTTACTTGCTTCTTATAATTATCCTATAGTTATACACTACTTCATTTACTGAAGACAGGACAATTAGAGGTGGGGCATGATTAGCTACATTTTGTATTTGAGTTTCAGCCTCTGGAATATGGCATTCCTAGATTGTAATTCTGTTGTCTGTATCCTTCCTCACTGCCTTACCTTGCCGTGTGGAGTTGAATTCAAAGTCAAAGGAGTGTTAAGATGCAGGATTTTACCTCCTCTTTCATGCCCAGTTTGCTCTGTTTTGTTTCTTTGACACGTGTTAACTTTTTTTTTTAACCTTACTTTGCCTGTAGAGGACTTGAGTGTTCCTTGTATCCAAAATTCTGTTCTGAGTGTCCAAAAGCATGCTGGGCACCCTCCCTGCACCCACCCCCAACATACCTGCTTTTGTAGTTTGTTCCACTTCTTGCTAGACAATCTGTCTCACTCTTTTCAGAACTTGTAAAATATTTGATGTAACAGAACCCATGTTTCCCTGCAGCCTTCTTTTTGATCTTGAACTTCTGTGACATGGGGTAGCTGTGTAAGTACAGCAACCAGAGAGGGGAGAGGTTGCTTCTCAAAGCAGGTCCCTTTCTTTCAAGAAAAACAGAGGAATTATTTAACTTTCAGTAAGGAAGCCTAGGCAAAACTTGTTAATTCTGGTATCTTTTGACCTTTTTTGAAAAAGTTGTTCTTATTTTGGTTTAGGATCATAGCAGAGGCATTAGGGAATACAGCACAGTCTCAACTGGTCCATGATAATCACCTTTGGTCACATTCATGTCCCAGGATATAATGTAAGGTAGGACAAGTGAATGCCACCATCACCCTTTTATTGAGCTGAAGGATTCAAGAGCAGTTTGGGTGAAACCCTCCCTCTTGAAAGGTGGGGAAGCTTAGGCCACTTCTCATGCTCCAGAACACGATTACTCTGGCAGGATAGGAATTTTTAATACATGTGTCTGTGTACTTAATAGGTAGCACATGAAACTTTGTGGCTTTGAAACATAAGTCATTTTGTGTTGAGTTCCCTAAAATCGATGTGGCAGTAACTTCCTTTGCAAAAGGCAGCTGCTCTGATGCTTTGAGACTTCTTGCTCAAAGATCAAATGCAGGACAGACACACAGAGGCAGCACTTGGGAGTAATCAGGAGGCATCAGCAGCTTTGCTTCAGACATCCCCAGCTTTGAGTGTTACACCATGGCTGGTAGGACATGGCACCAAGAAGGGCAATCTTCTTAACAGGCAGAGTCAGTGAAATGCTTTTTCTGTTCCCATTTATGTTGTACTTGTGCATCTCAGGCTTTCAAAAGCACTCAGTTTCTCAATTTACAGTCTGTCTTCAGAAGGACGTTGGATACTCTCTTGGTTTGGGCTCCAGGAATGTTACTTTGTTGGAAAAAAATTGTAATTTCAGTGTTCTGCCCCGGGATTTGCTGATTTTATATATATATGTGTGTGTGTGTATATATATATATATATATATATATATATATAAAAAATTATTTGAATTTAAAACAGAGTTAGTAACTGAGTGGAAAATCACAAACTAAGATGGGTGAAGATAGAATTAGAGGTCAAAATTTACCTCTAATTTACCCATAGAGGTAAAAGCATACATTTCCCAAACTTTGCAAAATTGATTTCAGCAGTTCTGCCATTAGCTGTGAACTGCAGATTTGAAAAAATGTGAAGTAAAAGCAGCAATATTTTAATTCATACAAAGATGCAGGTAATAGGAGAATTTTTGATCAAATATCAATTCAGGAAATAGTGTATGGTAGAAAAAAGAAAAAGTTTGTGCATTTTTTAACTTGGTAGAAAAATTAATTTCTAACTCTGCTGTTACACTTTCAAAATATTTCCTTTCTTGCTTAGAAGATAATTGAATTACAGCCCCAAAAAGGGGAGACTATCCATCTTTGTAGTTTGCTAGTACAGCAGGAGAAGAGGGGAGTTTGGTCCTTGATTTTGGGACAATATTTTAGCTTTAATTAGGCTTTGATCTTGACCATCGCTTCAAGGAATTCTTTGGTTCATTTTCAGGGCAATTACAACAAAAATATTTGGTTACAAAAGGACTCCTAATTGTAAAATCATTAGTCAGCCCTTTTCAGAATTCCTCTTCAAGATTTGTACTGAAAACTTTGCTCATTAGATCAGTAATCATGTCTGCTCTATCTTGCTGTGATGTTTTCAGATGAAAAAATGAAGCAGTCCTGATTCATCCTGTAATGTAGGGTAAACTAATTAAAATATAGGACAATAAAAATCTGGAAGCTGATGCTTCAAGAGGAGATGAATGTTTGAGGTGGGATAGCAAACCCTGGGGAAGGTGCTCAGGCAGCAGAGGGAAGGAGGGACAGCTGTGATTCATTTTCCTGTCCCCTCCTCTCAGAACTGATTGAGCTTCAGAGCAGCATTAGAGAGTGCTTTGTTGAAAAGATTGATTCACATCAGTGCTGGTTAAAAAGAAAAGTAATTTCAAAGGAAAATTCACCTGATGAATGAAGGAATGTTTACATCAAAGGTGTTTGACCTCTCACAAATAAACTTCTGTAAGTTCTCTGAAAAGTACATGTTGATTTCTGTTGCTCAGAATTTTAATTTTAAATATTCTGAATATGCTCAGACTTACATTGGTATAGATTCAAGTCCTAGTTTTATACAGGTGTGCTCTGCCATTTCAGTGATCAATGGCCTTTCTTGCTCTGACTGCCAGATTGTATTCCATATTCAAGGAAACTTACAACTCAAGCAGCAGATTCCTGTAAAAATAAATCTCCATGGCTGTGCTTTTTCAAACTCCCCAAAGTGGCAAATAGTATATGAACACTGAACTTTTTCATTCAGTGGAATCTTCAGAAGAAGCAAGAAATAAACTTGCACCATTGACAGCTAAACCAAAGCCAGAGATGATCATTGCCTGCAATTATCAGTTCCTGTTCTACAGATTGAAACCTGACAGGATCAGGCATTTCCTTCATTTAATCTCATTACTTTGTATTCTCTATGATTAAGGTAACCAAATGACATGGACCCAGTCCTCCCAGTCTGGAGCCTGCTGGTGAAGCCACCTTTATTCAGTAAATCCTGGATTTTGTTGTCTTTGCAAAAGATGTCCTATTTCTGTTCTTCACTGTTGCTTTGCAGTAGCTGAAAGACTTTTTTAGGTCAGTTTCTAGTCAGGAGTGATTAGGCATTGTTCAGCAGACATCTGTCCTTCATATGCTAAGTAAGCAACATGGTAGAGAGCATCACCCTCTGGTACTGTGAAGGGACTGACACTCCTAATGAAGTCTTTGTCAGTGCAGATAAGCCTTGTCCAAAACACCCCATCTGAAACAGGAGAATCAAACTGAATTTAATTTCTCAGGTTTAGCACAATTCTCTCTACAATTTCCAAGTGGTGGTTATGCTAAGGTTTGAAGTTCATTGGAAAGAGCAATCTTGACACTATTCTGCAACATGCAACACTCATCTTCTTCCCTAAATGTTTGGTTTGGGTATTTGGCCATAACATCAGATATCCATTCAGGAAGGTGTTTTTGGTATCTGTCACATTTCTGGAGTGCCTGGAGACACTGCCAGAAAAAAAGAGTTAAATCCTGAAATTACTTTCTTATTTTGCAACAACTAGGGATTTTAAAAAATGCAGTGATTCTATTATTTTTCCTATCAGAGTTGTTAAATATTGCAGTTATGCATGACAGTAAAAGCTAATTAATCCAGCTGATATTAGAGAAATATTGAAAGAAAAGTTTAAATACAGGAGAGCAGAGACAACAGAACTATTAATGCTCTGTTATGTAAAAATAAACTAATATTTTTCAATAAATAGTGTAAATATCCACTGAAAAGTACTCGGGGAGGTATGATCATTTGGTACAAATCAGTTCCTTTGGCTCCACCTACAGTATATGGAGTTTAATAAGATTTTTGCCAGAGCATCTCAACTGCAGTAAGCATAATGTGTTCTGTTAAAAGAAGATAAATAATAAAGTATACTTTTTTGTTTGACATAATTGATAAGAGAGATGTGCTTTCCACTGCCTGGACCCAGTCTGAGTTTACTTACCCCTCCTTGGCACAGCCACCTCGTGTGGCAGTGAGTTCAGAAGTGACATGCAATGCATGTACATTAACTTCCCACTGACACCAAGTAAGGATGGCTGTAGTGATGGATGTGTTTTAGGCACAGATGCAGGGTCAATCTTGGCCAAGAAGCAAATATTATCTATATTTTCCTTTTATTCATAGCATCCCATGTGCTTTTCTCAGCATTTTTCATGTTACCTTCCAAATAATTGATTTTGGACAGTAGTCTGTTTGGTCAGAGGTGCATACAGATGAGTGAAAGTGGAAATTGTGCTAATCATTAAGAGCTGTGAAATATTACAGCAATTTTTATATTCTGCATCTGTAAAATCTGTCATGGAAAAGATTTAGAATGTTTTAAACGTGGTTGTCTTTTCCTTTAGCCCCACAAAACCATGCCTTATCAGCCTGTTAAGTTTCACTGTTATTTTTTCTTTGCAGGAAAAATTACTATGGTGGAAACTGGGCCAGCTTTAGTTTTTCAGGATTATTGTCCTGGATTAAAGAAAATCAGGTAAGCATTTGACAAATTACTTATTCTAATGTTCCTTAAAATGAAATCTTGGTTGTTTGAATAGTTTGCATAGTTTATTCCAAGATGAATTATGAGTGTTCCCTTTCTTTTTGGTAATGTTACAGATTAAAGTGGTTTCTACTTTCCAACTTCACTGGTTAAGATTTAGCTAAAACCAAAATGACAGGACAGAAAATTAGCTCTATCCTGACCCAGACCAGGCCAGCTGGCATTCTCCTGGGGTATTAATATGAGACCAAACAGTCTAGTGCTCAGTCATGCTTTTTGAGTTCTTGAATTTATGTAGAAGCAACTACACTCTTGTTTGGTTTCTTTGCCCTGCACCTTCTGTAAATGATAAGGTGGTCATTTTCATTGCCTGCTTGATTATTTTGCACTCTCTGATGTTTCAGTCTCTTGTTTCTTGTCCAGCTTTCAGCTGATTCTTACCCATGTAGCCAGGACAAAAATAAGAGTGTTGAGAGTGTATTTTTTTTCAATGACTGGGGTTTATCTAATTCATAACAGTCCACTAGAGGATATTTATTTAGGAGATGGAACACTTGGACTGTATTAGCAAATGGGTGTTCCTGTTATTTACTGAAGTGTTATGAGCCTGTTGGTCTGTAGAAGCTGGAACTGCTTGAGTTCAGTCTCATGCCTGTTTATTTACATGGTGCTTCCTTCTGGCATAATCAGTAGAGATGATCCATGTCACAACTTCATAATCTGAGGGTTCTGGTATGTGATTTAGAGATTGCAGTGGGGACAGATTACTACAGTACCAAAATCACTGTTTCTTTTCATGTGATCTCCATTCAAGGAGTTTTGTTGCAAAATTTGGAACTAACCTGGCTGTAGCAGACCTGTCTTTTGGTAAATGAATTCAAAATTATATTAAATTTTCTACTAAAACTTGTATTTCATTTAACATTACATTTTCAGAGTACAAGAGCAGGCAATGTAGTGCAAAGGTGGGCATGCCATAACAAAGTAAGCAGCTCTAACTATTTTGACCCCAAAAAATGAACAGAAAAAATATAAGACTATTAAAATGATTGTTTTTTTTAATATAAGATGGTACAGCAGTTTGGAACTATAGATATTTGTAGTACAAGAGCAGCTAGCAGAGTACAAAATGTAATTTTATAGTTGTTCTTTGCAAGGAAAAGACTGATATCAGTGATGAATGTGAAGACTGGAGAAAACTGATCCTTGAGAACGAAGAAGTTATTTCTCTTAGCAAGAAGGATAAAACTATTCAACATGTAGAAGATTTCTGTTTTGATGAGTAAGTACAAATAGAGAAATATACAAGTAATTTTTATGCCCAGAGGTAAATAATCATACTGTGCCTTTGGCTTCAGGCATTTCACCCCAGCACCATGTTGCATGTTGTCTCAAAAAGTAACCATGAGCTCTAAAATGTTCCTTGTTGAAATCACTTGCCCTTCATTGTTATTAACTGATTCTTCTTAAATTCCCTCATCTGGATGCAGTGTAACTCATTGGCCAACTTTGTGAGTTAGTAATTTACTTCTGAGTAGTTAACAAATGTTGTGTCACTAGGTATTAGTAGGTAGGTACCATCTACTAAAGATTTCCACCTTAAGTTGGCTAAAAGCTGCTGTTCTCATAGGAGAGAGTGTGTAAAATGAAATAAGTACATGAGAACAGGGGCACAAGTTGACAAGTTTAGTTCTGTAACTAAAAAAGTCTTGATTGTGCTAAGATGATACAGGGATATTTGCTCTTAATTTTTATATTCAGTGGATTTAACTTACTCATTAGACAGGGGTTATCCATGATGCTTTAGGAATTGTGTGGTCAAATGCTCCTGAAGATCACTGAATAGTCCAGATTTCTGAATTGCACAGTACTGGCTGCTTGACTGTACTGCAAGTAAATTATCCTTGTTTAAAAAAGATAGAACTTGAATATTCTAATTATAATCTTGGTTTAATCTTTATAATATTAAATAATATTAAATTATAAAAATAATTAAATATAATAATTATATTAAATATAATATATTACAATATTTATTTATTATTCCCATAATGATACCCAATATTAAATTAGATGAAACATTTCATAGTCTCTTAACTTTGTGTATGATTTTCCTAAGATGATGTGATACTGATGGCCAGCTCAGAAATGAGTCCCCTAACCTGAAGATTTCACTTTGAAGAACTGAGCATTTTACTTGAGTCAGGACAGAACTGAAGATTCTACTTTTAAACATTTGACTTAGGCTGGCACTACAATGCTGTCTCCTGTCACCAAAAAAAGAAACCAACCCACAAGGAAGAATGATAAGGCTGATAAACCTAGCAAAGAAAAAGTTTTCCAAAATAACTTCAAACTTTCTGGATGTCAGTTATTGTGTTTCTGACAATTTACACATTCTGGCTAGATTCTGTTGCTTTTTCTTAGCTTTTATAACTCCTGTGAAGTAACCATTAAACATTTATTTTGAAAGAATAAACAGCTGGGTAGTAGTATAATATACACAGTGCAAATCTGAAATGAATGGCCTTAGAACAAAGTGCATCCATCAAAGGAAAAGAATACTGTGTCTACAACAGGCTGTATTGAAAAAAGGCAAATGGCTGAAAAATAAATAGTGAACACCTGTGCTGAATAAATTAACCAGCTGGTTGGCAATTTTTCATTTGACCTATCTGAAGGGGTTGCTGCTACAAGGCATTAATAAGACACATTCATTTTAAGATATTCCTTTGTTAGTACCATTAATTGATGAATGGTGGAAGATAATATTCTAAATTTACACAACAATTTGTCTGCAGATGTATTTTTTTTTCTGAATTAGGAGAAGAATTGTCTGTGAAAAAGTTTAATTTGAGTGATTTTTATAGACAGTTCTTACATTATTCAGGGATATTTGTTCCTATAGGAAGGATGTCAGGACTTTAGATTATATACAGTTTTTAGGCTTTCATTATAAAATGTGTGGAGCTGCAAATCATGCAGATTTCAGTATTTGTTAATGGGAATTGAATAGAGATGTAAAATATGTAAATACACCATTTCTGTTTCAGTGATTTTTCAGTCTGATACAGAAAAAAAAACTGTTGTGAATCAAGACTTTAAAAACTAATAATCAAGTATGTTTAAAATTAATTTGAACTCTACATTGAGCTTGAGAGAAGATAGGAGGAAAACCATCCAGAATTTTTGTGTTATAAAAAGCTTTAGGATGGGTTAAATAAAAGCTTCACTCTTTTAATTTGAAATAGTTACTGCATTATTGGCAACATCTTTTTTCAGTTTTCACAAACATCATGTTCCATATGCCTAAAACAAACAAAAAAACCCCAGACAAATTTACTTTAATCTGTTGTCTTAGTATTCTTTTTTTTTTAAAAAAAAAAGCAGTTGACAAAGTACTTGCTCTTCTCTGATATTTTGTAATTATTTAATGCAATATGAAGTAAAAAGACACAATTAATGTACAGAAGCAGACTTCTTTCATTAGTACTTCCTTACTGCAGTTCCTGTGTTTCCCAGGGCAATATTTTACCCCATTCATGAATAAATGTTTCCTGGTGGCAGTGCACAACTTGAGACTTACTCCAAACTCTCATTTTCATGAGGATGTGTCAGTTCCCTGGAGTTCATAAATGAGGAGCAACTTTTAATGGATACAGGTGGTGTTTTTTTCCTCTTTTCCAGAAATCCTGCCCCCTGCTTCTGTCTGGAAGGCTCCAGATGTAGCACGAGCATTTTACTGCTCAGTGAATTTTAACTATCCTGTTAAGTTACCGAAATTTTGTACCGTATGTTTGCAGGTCACCTTTAAAATCAGAGTTCATTAGTTTTCAGCCAAGATTTAATTGTTTATTCAGCCCTTAATGGCTTGTGGCATAAAGATAAAAAGATAGTGTGGAATTATTGCTTAGCTCCTTTCAGTTAAAATGACATTGATTTGATTCATCTCAGCTGGGAGTATGAAGGAAAACTCTTCAGTTCAGAAAGACCCCTTTCTAAGGTGTATGTCATTGAAGTTCAAGATAAAAAGAGGAGACAACATTAGAAGTGGAGGTCTGCTTGATCAGATGAATTTTAAAGAACTGTGTTGAGAAAAGGAAATGGACTCTGCAGAGTAAATGTTGTGTGGTAATGTCTCTGCTTTTGACTGCTGCCTTCAGCTGCTATGCACAGATCTGTAACACTTGCCTGAAAATAACATTACTGCATGAGCAAACTTGGTTCTGCAGGACTGTGACTTGAACAACTGATTAGAATGCAAGGTCAAAACTGCATGCTTCTCTTATGGACTTACCATAATACAAGATGCAAAGTGCTCCCAGTCCTGTAAAGCACTTCTGCTTTCTTCAGTGCATTTGATTTTTTAAATATGTGAGCTTAATGAATTCAATGCATTTTTGCATTTCAGTTTCAAGAGATTTTTAAATCCATAAAAAACCCCTCATAAAATTGCATCACAGTTTCTTTTTTTAAATACTGTATTTCATTTATTTAGCTGTGTATTGTGTATCACCACAGAAGTTTTGATTTTCATTTTAAACTCATTTACGTGGACTCGCCTCCATGTAAAAGAAGAACCTCAAGTTTTGTGGGGTTTTTTTTTCAATTTTTTTTCCACAGTAAAAATATTCTTGTTCAGATTTTCAGTGGGTGATACACCTGATTTGGCCAGAATAAAGAAATTCTAATGCTTTTCACTTTAAGGTTTCCAGCCTGGCACTGACTCAAAACTTTAAGCAAGTCTTTAAGACCCTTTAATTGATGTTTTTCTCTCTTCTTCCCCTTGTTCTTTAAACCAGTCAGGATTCAGCTGAAGGTGTTGAAGAAGCTGGTGCTTTGCCAAAGCTGCCTGACCTTGGAGCCTCTGGTGCTGAGGGGGTTGCTCAGGAGCCTGAGAAGGAAATCCCACAAGTGGAGAGCACCTTGCAGGAGAGCCAGGAAGCAGAGGAGGCTCCAGGCACTGGGGCAGTGACTGTGACAGAAGGAAATGAAACAGAAATCACCTCTGAGAATGAAAGTTCTCCCAGTGCAGCTGCAGGAGAGTCTGCTCTGGAACTGGGGAAAACTGAAACTGCACCCTCAGAAGAACCAAAGAAAGTTACATATTCCCAAATTGTTAGAGAAGGCAGAAGGTTTAATATTGATTTAGTTTCCAAGGTAGGAATGGAGTGGCTCTTTACATACATGTGTGAACTGGTAAATAGTTATAGAAAATACCATCCAAATGAATATAGCTGGTATCAGTGTTTTCTTTTGGTGTAAGAACATTTTCTTTACTCATAATTTTCTTTTTTTCTTCACTGTGCAGCTGCTTTACTCCCGAGGTCTGTTAATTGATCTTCTGATTAAGTCAAATGTTAGCAGATATGCAGAGTTTAAAAATGCAACACGAATCCTGGCCTTCCGAGAAGGAAATGTAGAACAGGTATTGTAAAACACTGTATTGCCTCTTCAGTCTCATCTTCTTCAAGTCAAGAAACTGAAATAGATTTTTTTGAACATGTGACAAGAAGCTAATACTTTTCCTTAAGATTCTGCTGCTTATTTCATTTCCAAATGCCATGTTGATATGTGTTACATATAAATATTTTTTTAAAAACCCTAATACTAGAATGTGGAGTCAGTAAATTACTGACATAAATCTTTGCCTTGTAGCAAATATTCTTGCTACAAATATGAAATGTCCATGATTGACTTCACAGTTTATTCTTAAAGATTCACAGGTTTTAGGTTTTCAGATTCCTTGATTTGCCTCTCTGCTACTTACAAGTGGTGTGATAATGGCAACAGGAGATGTTGGCACAGTTAATTAATACAGACTTTTTGGATTAACTCTGCAGTCCACGATTCAAGTGAATTTGAAGGGAAATAAAAAGGAGAAGAGGCTGAGTAAGATTTGTAAAATATTGTGGAAATCTGGTGACTTCTTATAGTTATAATGGAAAATAATGTAAATAGATATATAGGAAAATTACTGTAATAGAAAATAGTACTTCAAAATATTTGCTTCTTATCCAGACTGTAGTGTTGCTTGGTGTTTTTCATATCCAGACTATGGAAAGTATCTGAAATTATTAAAAATATTTTCCAGGTGCCTTGTTCTAGAGCAGATGTCTTTAACAGCAAACAGCTCACTGTGGTGGAAAAGAGAATGCTAATGAAATTTTTGACATTTTGTTTGGAGTATGAACAACACCCTGATGAATACCAAGGTAGTGTTTCACTGAATGGTGTGCACTCTCTTCTCTTGAGTTCATTCAGTTATGCACAATTTTGATAGCTCTCCTGTGTTTTCACACGATTTATTTTTATGGATTTATTTTCAAAGTATGCAATGACCTTTTTGTGCCCTTTTCACATATATGTTAAGTTCTACTTTCTACTTTCTCTTCTAGTTCCCACATTATTTATTAGTTACATTTTTCTTAACAGCAAAATTACATATTACAGCAAGGGTGCAAAACAGTTTTTATCATTTTTAGGTGTCTCCTCCCCTGCCCTAGAGATTTTTTAATATGATGTGAAGTACCTGGTTTTTCTGTTTTTTGTTTTTTTAGGTTTTTTGTTTGTTTTTGTAGTGATACCTAAATCTTCACAATACGTTGCCACAAAATCAGAAATTGAGAAAATGGATTCTTGACTTTGAAAGAAAAAGTAATTTAAGAGAAGGAGAACAAGAGTCCTTCAGAAAATCCTGGAGGAAGAAGGATTCATTAGGCTGGAGTGGTTTATATGTTAGAGGCAATTTCAGGTGTGCTGCTGCTAGAGGGGAGGTGCTCAGGGTGACCACTAGAATACAGGTGACCACTAGAAAACTTGTGAAGTAATAAAGGACCCATCACATAAATTCTAAATTAATCCATTGATTCCCATACTTAAATGACATGAGATTTACTTTACTTCCAGAGACAGTTAAATGGATTTTGTTCTTACTAATATTCAATAAATTTTGAGCCTTTTCATCTTTGTATGAAAGCAACTATGTAAATGGCTTCTCTGCATGTAAATATACTCAGAACACATCAGTATGGAGTAGGTGTTGTTCAGGTATATTTTGGGCAATTTACTGGAAAAAGGCTGTATTCTGGGGGTGAATTTTTTAACTTGGCTTGGATTATCCATTTTCAGCAAGGTGTTTGTTGAAAATTTCAAGTATTTTTGTTTCTTTAAATAGAAAATTCCTTGTTTTAAGTTGGAGCATATGAGAAGACAACAAATGTTGTATGACACCCTCCATCTAAATGTACTTTTTCCTCAGACTATGAGAACAGTACCTTTGCTCAGTTCTTAAAAACACGGATGTTAACACCCAGCTTGCAGCACTTTATTCTTCACTCCATTGCAATGGTTTCTGAGACTGACAGCACCACTCTTGAAGGTCTTCAGGCAACAAAAAAATTTCTTCAGTGCCTCGGCCGCTATGGCAATACCCCCTTTTTGTTTCCTCTCTATGGTCAAGGAGAAATCCCACAGTGTTTCTGCAGGTAAGCTCCACTTCTAATACATGTCTTCCAGAAAAAAAACCATCCCTGGTGACCCCGTGCTCATATCATTCAGTAGGAATCATCCTGATGACAATTTCACATTGGTTTCAATTGTTTTACATTTTCGTTGTGAAATTCCCCTCCAAACAAACAAACAAACAAACCCAAACAAGTAAAAAAAATCCCAAAGAATAAAGAAATGCTGGAAATTACACTTTGAAATAATTGCCCTTGTGTTATAAAGGCAACCTGCAGCAGCTGGGTGTTGTGCTGGCTGCCTATGGTAATGAATACTAGGAAGTGAGAAAGATAATTTAAGTCACACATAACTATCCTTTTCTAAAAACTGACAGAGGAGACTGGGAATGATGTCTGTCCAAAAGGATGACTCTGCATTTTGGCAGGTTGAGAATTGTGGTTCAGTCTCCCTGAAGCTGTGGGAAGATGAATGTTTTCATTGTGTGTTAGCAATTAATGCTGAGAGGGCATCTACCATCCACAGGCAGATATTTTATTATGTAATTCTTTCACCTTTGTTACATCACAGACTTCTACAAACAGTGCCCCTGATGTGAAGTCACATCCATATCCTCTTGTTATCATTTTGTAGCTGTGGGCAGAACACAAGCATTCACCTGTGACTCAAACAGCAGAAAAGCTGCCCTGCAGCCCTCTTGCACTGAGCTGTGTACAGAGTGCAGTTTTACATTACATCATCTTAAAGAGCAGCCATATGTTCTCCATTACTGGAGCCCTAGAAAGTAATTAAAACAAAAAACCATATTGATTCCAGGATAAACCACCATCCACTTCCACCCCTTTGCTGAACCCTGGGCAATGGTAACATTGTCCTCAGTGAGGTTCCTGAGGAGTGCTGGGCATCCTGGTTCCAGCAGAGGAGTTGCTGGATGCTCTGGGAGACCATGAAGAATGCATGTGCAGAGGGTGGGTGGGTTTCATTTTCAGTTGTTTCCAACAGTTCAACTGGCTTTTAAAAGGCTGTAGGGTTTTTTTAATCTTTCCTTTAGTTGGCAAGCAGCCTTTCCATCTGCTCTGTGTGGGATTTTAATGTAGGTCTGAAGTAAACATTTGCTCTATTTTAAAAAAGCAGTATTGCATGATTAGGCCATTTTGGTGTCTGACTGATATATTTCTGTATCATTTGTTTCAGTATCAGTGCAAAATCTTACTTGCTTTATTCTTTGTTGGGGGACAGGTTCATCTTTTGTTGCACTTAAGCAATTTGGTTTACACCACTCTGTTGGACGTAATCTTCCTCTCTGGTCTGCATGATAAATTCTGGTTTTCTTCTCTAGTTTTCTTCTCTAAAACAGTACTGAAGTTACTGCTAGAAGATTGGCCATAGCAGCTTCAGCCTCTTTGGGGTGGATGCAATTCTATGTTGCAGGAAACATATATAGAAACATTCCATATATTATCATAGTTGGTGGAAGGTATCTATAATGTAGTTGGCTGGCACCAGCAGCTGCCCATATTGTGGAAGGTCTTATTTGGCCTTAGTAACAAAGGAAGTCCCTGTGGAATTGTCCTATATGATGTATATATGTAGATTAATATGTTCCTGTTAGTTCATTAGACAGCTGGGCCTTGTTCTGTACTACATTTAATAGAAATGTTATTAGGTAACTCCATCTTTTGTCAGTAGCCTTTCATCTGTATCTTCAGCTGCAGTTGTATAGAGATTTTTTAAAATGTGGCCTTGTGGATTTGGGTGCTTGAAGAGAATTTATGAAAAAGAATTGGGTTTGAGTGAGTACTCTGGGCACAGTCATGCCACTGAACTGTGTTTGTAGATTTTTTTTTTTTATGTCTTTATAGGATATCATGTGGAACCAGGTGTCTGTATGTGACCAACAGATTAATAAATCAAAAGATGATCAAAGCCATTCCAGTAGCACAGATTTTGCAATTAGACCTTGCTTTCAAATACCCAGGAAAAAAGTAAATTTAATAATTAAAATTGAAATTAGAATTTTATATTTTTTTCACTGCAGGTTCTTCTCATAATTTTTTCTTGCATTCTGGAAAGTTCTTTAGCTTCACTTTGTTTGATAACGAGCACATGCAATTTTCTCACTGGAGCAGTAATGTATTTCAAGAGTTAGCAATAGTGGTATCTAGAAGTCATACCAATATTCACATCAGAAAATAATTTTGTGATCACAGGAATTCTTCAAGTGGCATAAACAGAAAGTTTTGCTTTCAGAAACAGAAAATTCATTGCTGCATTTTAGGTGGTTCTGGTTTAATTCTAAGTCTTACAATAAAGACAGTATTTTAATAGTTCAAGCAAATTAATGTCAAACCAGGAGGTAATTATACTTTTAAAAGGTTTTTATCACAAGAACTCTGATGCAGAATGAAGTCTAATTGTCTTTGGTTTTCAGTGAAGAATTTAGGAAGCCATTGCAAATTTTTTTGGAGATGAATCACAATTTTTATTCGTGGTCTGCCTCGGGTATTATGTCTTGCTAAAACCAAAGCAATATCAGCAGAATCCTGTTCAGACTGTATAGTCAAGTGGTAATGCCACCACCTATACATCATACCCTGCAGTTTTTATCACCAGGTTATCAGAGCAAGGTGTCACCTGGTCTGTGATTTCTAACCACCCTTCTGTATTCTGTTTTAATGTAAACCTCTTGAGCGTTTCTTGCAGCCAGTTACACTCTGTGTTCTCATCAAGGCTACTGTTATAAATGGTGTGCATGCATATTTATGTGAATGAGTCAAAGACATTTGTAAGTCACATCCTTGCATCCAAATGAATTCTGCAGAAACAATACAAGGTTTTGTAACTGCTGACGCCACCTGAGTGAGTAAAAGCAGTGCCAGTTCTTTATTGGTTTAAACAGGTATGGCTTAGGAGAGAAAATGAAACTTTTATATCTCTGTAATGTACCTCCCAATCTGCTGAGGTACAGATGTGAGACTTTTCTCTCCATAAATGGTACAAGGAAGGTCATTAGAAGCCTCATGCAGTCATGAGCTGACAAGTAGCAAAACTTTTCCTGGCCTGTGGAACAGCTTCTTTTGGTTCAGACCTGTTGGTGTCAGACTTATACATCTCTTCCTCTTTAATGAAGCAGTAGTATTAAGGAAGCCTTTACATTTCATATGATAATCACAAGACACCAAAAGGTCTAGGGGGTAGTACATGGTGTCTGTTTTTTTTTTCTCTCTTTGTAAGGAGTCACCCAAGAATTGTAAGATATGGTGATGGTAATAGGTGCTGAGGTGGTAGAATCTTCTCAGCAGCTTTGCCATAGGGGTTGGTGATTCCCTGACTTCTACAGGTAGTCAGTTACTCTTATTTCCTATAAACAGGCTTTGAACTTTTACATGGTGTGTGGATTTGGTGGGCAACGTAACCTTTTTTTAGTAGTTTTCACAGATTCTATCTGAAATTAGTCATTTTTGGGTCAGTGACAGTAGTAATTTTGTGATGGAGGAAAGAGCTGATTAAGATGGTTCATCTCTTTCAATCCCTCTATTTACAAGAAGATTAAGAGTCCGGGCTGAGATATGATGGATTGTGTGATTGATTTGGAAGGTTCCTGTATATATTTCAAAAATGAATAATCAGTTTTTACCCGTACAGTTGAGCTATTATCTGCTACAAGTGTCAGAGCCTCCAAGGTAGTCTCAGGTACTTTACATTACCAATTACATCCATGTTACAATCTCTAGGAAGGTTTTAGTGATCTGAAATCAACCTGAGGAAACCTGAGTGTAATGAGCATTTAGAATTGATCTATTAAACATTTAGTGCAATATCTTCTTCATTTGATTCTATACATGGGGATCATATGAGGAACAATGTGAATTCCTTGTGGTGCTCAGATACAGCAGGTTTGAGTCTTGGCAAGTGTGCAGTTCCATGCAAGTGTGAAAGAGTCTTGGGAGATTTAAAAAATACAGGTTCTGAGATATGACAGCAGTCCCACATTTCAAAAAACATGATTTTCCTGCCTCTTACTACTTAAAATTACACTCTTAGGACCTGAAGATTTATTTTGAAATTACTATCAACTTCTCAGTATTATGTGGGTTGTTTTACTAAAACACTGGGTAGTAAGAGTAGCTGCAGTGCTACTTTCTTCTTGTTGTGTTCACTTGCATTTCAGTCAAATAAATACATACTTTTTGTGCAGTGTGGGCTTTAAAGACAAACAATGTATTTCTCTTCACTTTCTTAGCAAAGGAAGGCAAGATGTGCAGGCACAGTTAGCATGGTTGTTTGTAGGATCAGTTGTTTGTTTTTCCCTCTAAGGAGAAACTCTTCCTTGGGATAACCATCAGGGAAGTGAGATAATCCATCATTCTGAGACCTGCTCACCAGTGATGGATGGATAGATTGGTAAAGTAACTCAATAATCTTCATTTTTTTTCAGGTTATTCACAGATCAGTGAGCATTGTCGTTAATAAAGCTATGGAATGCTTTTGTGTCCTTGCCCACATTATTTCTCAGGATTTGACAGGAAAAGGCTTTTAATTTGGAAATAACCTTTGTTGTGAAATGCATTCTACATGCATGGAGCTTTGAAAATACCATCCCATTGCACATTTGATCTTTTCAGAGAGATGTTTCAGTTCTTTCTTTTAAAAATTACTTAGAAATATGAGAGCTTTTCTGCTCCTTATCATTTCCCTGACTAGAAATACTGGGTTCCTGAAGTTTATACCTCGTGAAGGCCTTCAGCCATTAGACTACATCACATGGGATGCTCTGAATCATATGGATGTTGTCAACATATATTGATTTCAGATTCCTAACTAGGCGTGGAAAAGTTTTCAGTCAAGTTATTGCATTACCAGGGGACAGAATATACCCTGGGGAAAAAAAAAAATTAACCTCACAAATTTTAAAAGGCAGGGAAAAAATTATATTGTCCTATTCTTACTCTTGATCATTCTTGCTTCATTTTACAAAGTATTTGGAACTTGAAGGCAAGAGATACCAATGATATTATTTCAGCAATTACTTTAATAAATAAGACAATAATAATACAAAGGAAATATATCTAATATATTATTTGGTAGTATGTCTTTAGCAGTCTCTTAACATGTGAATTACTCTCTGGTTTTGTGGCAATGTGCAGATTCTGGCTTCTCTATTCTTCCTGAGAGCTGTGACTTGGACATAGAGTATGTTACAGCATTTTCAGAACATCTGTGGAAATGACATGATTGTCTCTTACTGGAGAAATCTGGAGTGTAAATCCAAATATAATTTAGCAGAGTCCTTTCTCAGTAAACTACTGAATTACTGAATTTAATTACTTTTACATTTATTTGATCAGAGACTCTTTACCATGGAGGAATCTACTCATCAAGAACTTATGGTCAAACTTGTTTTTTTTCTTCTTTCCATGAGCACTGGAAGACCTACTTTTTGCACAGATGTTTTTTCCCTGCTCTGAACTGGTCCAAGTTGTAGGATGTCACATTTAATTTGTTTTCTCATAAACCAAGAAATTAGATTAAAGATTTTGCTTTCAAAATCCTTGTGTGCTAAACATCTTTTTCCTGTCTTTTTCCCTGGGGAGGATCTTTTATTTCCTGTTGTACAGAGAATTCTTCTCAAGGGCATCTCATCCCTCTGAGGTACCTCATTTATTTACCCTCACACCTTTTATAAATTAATTTTTTTTTTCTTATTCACCAGCAGTAAAATCCTACAACAAACTGAAGTTAGGTGGGTTGTACACAACTTGCAAACTACCTTGCAAATTGCTGGTCTGATCCATCAAATATTACTTCTGCACATTTTCCTTCTGTAAGAAGTAAGGTTACAGCAGGAAAGAGAATGTCCCAAGCTGTGTGCAGTAGAACAGCTGACATGGCACTTCCAGACAAGCAGAGGCTGAGCTGGCCACATCATGCAGCCCATCTGAAGGTGGTGTTGCACCAAACCCTGCTGAAGTGCAGTAGACAGTTACATCAGAGATGACTTAAAGCCAAACAGCTGCAATTCCAAATCAGATTTTTTGTAAAATATAATTTACACATGTGTTAGCACCTCTCTCTTCAGTTAAGAGGGTTTGTGCAGGTTCAGTGGGGGTTTTTTCTGTGGGTATTTTACACATGGGAGGTAAGAAGGTAGTTTCATAGTGGAGGGTTTGTAGAAGGGGGTAGCTAACAAGTGTAGGTAATTATCAGAAAAGCTTCATAGTGTTAGTGACTGTCAAGTGCATTCTTAGATAATCTTGCATCTCCTTTATTTGTTTTAGGAATTTATTAATGGATACTACTAAGCTTCTTTTCCACAACTCTCCAGACTCTAAGCAACTCTTCTCCAGCAGCTGTAAGCTTGCCAGTGGTGCAGTTGCTTACATTACTTACAGTTCAGTAACTGCAAACAGAGCTTATACGTGGTTGTACTTCTGTCAACAGAACTTTCTCAGGTTTTTTATTGTCACATATTATCTTTTCCAGTAGCTCTCCAAATGCCAGGGCAGTTTTGTGTGACATTGATTATTCATTATTTCTTTGATGGATTGGGTTTTTTGGTGATCTAGATGGGCACCCATGCTGAGACTTGACTTGTTATGGGATCTCTGTGTTGGAAAAATTAGCTGTCTGATTTTTTTTTCTACTGTAGCCATTTTATTAATCAGATTTTTCTCCATTCCACTTTTTAATGTTTTTAGAACACACAACAATATTGTATAAAAGCTCAGGTTTTGGGAGCATTTGAGGAAACATGGAATTTAACACAAGAACCAGGTCACAGCTTGCTCTGTGTGTAAAAATAAACTGAAAGAGGACAATGCATTAATTCAGCATTTGGTGTGGTTTGCTTTGATCTTTCCCCAAAGCTTGCTGTGCTCTACTTGCAGTATTCATCTGTAAAGGAGGGAAGCAAATGGTTTTTGCTATAGAGAACTGTGCAGTTGGGGAAGTGAAAAAACAACTCAGGTTTTTAATTAGCTGCTCCCTGTGTTTGAGAAAGGAAAAGACAAACTGAAAAAAACCACCTCTACCTTCTAGTGTGGAACCATGTGATACAGCTTCCCAGTTCTTTATCTAGTTTCAGAATGGGTAAGTCTGTAATTTAAGGGTGTTTATGATATCTCTGTGATGAAAATCAAGATGTCAGATGGAGAGACATTCTATTTTTGTTCAATTAATATCAGAGAGCATTACATCAAAGCAGTAAACTCCTCTTGTAGCAACAGATGCAGCAACCCTGAAGCCTATTTTCTCTCTTGTTACATTAGTGTTTAATTAAAGAAAACAACTAGTTGGAGGCAGTTACTTTCTGTGAAATGTAATGAAGATTTATTTTGTAAGTGACCTTCACTGTATTAGCTGAATCAGTAATCAGTAAAATTAATAGAATAATCAGATTATATACAAACTCATAAATCATCGCGAATGTGCTGTCAAAAATTCAGCTTTTAATATGTCCTATTGTTTCACAGCTGTATTAAAAATTACAACTGCTGATTCCTGCCTTGATGGGAACTGAAATGGCATTTAAAGGCTGTGTGTGATGGAGGGCTACCCAGGCCAAAAATTTTCACGACTGTTAATTTAGCTGTAATACGATTTGATGTCACCGGGGCAAAGTTGAAGTTGAGTACAGTGTTGTTGCTGTCTTTCAGCAAAACTTGAATTATTGGGGGAGGCAGTCGCCAGTTAATTAGAGTAATATCAGTTTAAATGTCTGTCATTTAGGGTTAATGGTATCAAAGAGTTGCCTTGTGCTTGAAGTACAGTCCAATCATCTTGAGTAGCCCATTGTATGAAAGCAACGTTAGCACAACGATTTTACTTTGCCATAAATTATTGGGATGGCTTTCACTTTAATATTTCATTTTCTATATTTAAATAATTTTGGCAAGTTCTTCCTAATCACGTCATCTGTCCTGCTAGGCTGTTTCAGTAGGTGTTTGGGCTCTTTGTCATTGTGGAACACAACACAATCAAAATTCCTCTCCATTTTTTGTTTTAAAAGAGGGGTTTTCCACTGGCCTACTATGAAAACAGGTCATGCCCTCCTCTGCTGGGTAGCAGGCTACTCTTGCAAATAAGTAATTCACATTTTTGAGCAGCCAAGCAGCAAAGTTCTTTCAAAGAAGGCTGGAAAAATAAAGTGCATATATCAAAAAGCCCTTGACTGTGGCTGAAGTCAAAGGAAAAATATAATTTATGTTTTTTAACACAGGAATCTTAGTTCCAGTTAGGTTAATAATGCTCTTTTTATATACAGCATACAAAATAAATTCATCTGAGTTGGTTTGAAAGATCCTAATACATGTTTTGTCAGGCAAGAAGCCATTGATTGCAGCAGCAGAGATAATAAGCCTCTAGCTCAAGGCTCTATAATAATTCTTCAGTGGATGTTTAACCTTTGTGTCATCTTCCACCATCTCCAGACAACCAAGATTGGGATTCCACATGGGATGTATTCTCCCTGCTTCTGCATGAGTAGAAGAGGTATGCCTAGGGACCTGGATATCCTGAGTTGGCCAATCCTAAGGGAGGTTGCTGACCTTTCCTTAGGCTGCTGCTGCCCTTGGCAGGATAAAATCCCAGAAGATAAATAGAATCACACACTCTTCCTTTAAATGCAATACCTAGGCAGGCTCCCTTCATGGAATGGCAGGTGGATTTTCTAAGTTTTATCACTTCCCAGTTTCAGCTCTGTCCTTCAGTCTGCAAGCTGAGCATCTGGGAAACCCTGAAGCTGAGCTGAGCAACAGGAACTCAGACAACTCCATGTCCTTCTCTGGCATGGTGAAACAGAGCAGTGTCTCACTGCACTGGGGGTGCTACAGGTGGTTTGATGATTTACTCACAAGAGGCTATTCACCTGGGAGTAGCAGGGATCAGAAGAAGAACTCAGGTGTATTTCACTTGTAGGACAAAGGAAGAATTGTCATATGTCACTTGATTGATAGTTGTGTCTGATAGAGAGGTTCTTACTCAGAAAAGGATATGCAGATTTTGTCAATATGCAAATCACTTCTTCATTCTTTCTCTTCAGTGTAGGTGGGAAGAGGGCAGTGATGGCTGATTGATCTGAGTGCACCACTGGAGATGGTTAAATAAGTAAATAAATAAAATACGTTAAAGATTCCCAAGACAGATCAGACTCTGCAAACAGCCCAGTGCTGAAATTGTATTGTAAGGGAATCAGACACATCCCCCCATAATTTTTCTTTTTTTTCCACTAATTTCTATGCTGTCTTTGATTTTTAAATACAAAGAATATTTATTTTTTACCATAATCTGAAACATATTTACTTTGTTGCACCAAATTTTAAAGAATCTCAGCCTCTGCATTTTGTATTTTTTCCAATTATAAGAATGCCTCTGAAATAATGCACTCTAAAAAACTGAAATTTATTTTAGCTCCCAGTTAATCACGATGCTTTGTCCTTGAGAATCTGCAGCCTCCTGTTTCTGTAGCATCATGAATTTGTCTGCATTGTAGTGCTCTGACAGAAAGTTTAAAGACATTGTTTTTAAAATACATAGCAAAAATAATATTGGTTGCCTTTACTTGCTTGACAGTATTTTGAAGAATGTGAGCTTATAACATCTTTCAGGAGCTAGAAATAAAAAGAATGTTAAAGCAAGATTTATCAGAATCATTCTAGTTGTAAGGTGGGTCCAGTAAAACTTTTCACCATCACTTGCAGAAACTCAACTTCCATTTTTTGTGCATTAATTTACATTCTCTCATCAATTCAGTCAAAGAGTCAGCCCTAGGGGTGAAGCCTGGCTTCTGACAGATACAAGAATTTAAGGTGCAGGGATTAACCTGGAATCATGTTTTCTCACCAGACCCACTGAATCTTTACCATGCAGCTTTACAGCAGAGCAGTTTCAGACTTTGTGCGTGGGTGGGAAGAGTGTTGGTCAGAGAGATCTTCAAAGGGGTGATAAACCAGCCTGGTTAGTGATGAAGTTTTGCAGTGGACAGGTTTCACCTGGAGTCCTGCATATTTTAATAGATCATTATCTTTAGTTTCTTTGAAGTTTCTTTAAAATCTGAGTCTCTGGGTTTTTAAACAGATGAGTTGAGATATTGGCTTAATGTTTGGGCAGTGTAATTTTCTTGGGTTTAAGTACTGGGTTTTGATTGTGGACAACTGCAAAGTAGCAGTTAAATATAGTTCAATATACTTTTGAAAACCTCACCTGTGAAGTTGCTTCCCTTTTTTCATTTAGGAAATTTTTTCATGATCAGTCCATGCACAGAATATCTTAAACTACTATATAATAACATAAAGAGAACCCGGAGCAATCACTGATTTTAAGAGATTATCTTTAAATAATTAGTTTTAGTTTTGTTGGCACACTTCTCAATGGTCTCAAAATTTAAGCTGCCAGTGGAGTTCCCAGAGTACATTTTGTAAGAGGAGAGAAATGACTTCAGATTCACACTTAGAATACCAGTAGGACTTTGGTACAGTTTTTCTGTGCCTTATATTCTCATTCCATACCTTGTGCACTGCAGTGTGGTCAGTAGATACTCTGTGCATCTTCAGTAAATAGATGCTTTTCCATCCTGTATGACAAGCTAACAGAGTAAGAGTGCTTAAGCTAATTGAGAGGATTAAGAGAACTGCTAAGGAGGTAAATGCTAAACCAGTGAACACTTCACAAAAACTATTTGGATTGGGTTTTGATTGTCTGATTCAGAGATTAAGATGTTGCATGAAAATGCTCTGTGACATGCACAGTACTTTGCCTTGCTTATGACAGACACATGTTGATCACCATTATTGATGACAGTAGTAAAACCTTTATTTTTTCCTCCTGTGTCTCTAGGATGTGTGCTGTGTTTGGGGGGACCTATTGTCTGCGCCATCCCGTGCGGTGCCTTGTAGTGGACAGAGAATCTGGAAGGTAAGGGTAGCATCAGTAACCTTCTGTTTATATCCAAAACACAGATGAGAAATGTGTTAAATCAGTTAAAAAAAAAAATATTCTTCAAAGATCCTCCTTGGTATTAATAACACATCAACCTTGATTAAAAGTAATTTGTGTATAGGTCCTCCAGAACAAGGAAAGTGGGTCTAGAATATAGAAACTAAATTAATTTCCCTGTGATATTACCACAGCTCCTGATCACCCAAGCTTGGAAGACAAATCATTTCAGCTGCCGGGGGGCTGGTGATGAGTGATGTTAGTTTTCCTTGTGGCCTTACCTACTCTAATTGATTTTCATCAGATGACAACAAAGCCCTCTGTTATTGCATTTTTAAAAATGGAGCTCACCTAAAGACTCATCAGATTAATCTTTGCTGATAATGCATGTCACTCCAAGAGAAAAGACTTTAATGAGTTTTTAGGTAGATTGTTGTCATAAACTATGCTGCCCTCTTATCCTAGGATAAATTCTTTTACAGCAATATCAGGCCTGCAGGTGGGTTTAAAGTTGAGCTAGGAAAAATCAACCACAGTTTTTTCCATGGTGGCATTTTTCACACCTCTGTAAATTGTCATGGTTTCTGTTTTATGTATTCTATGAGTTATCAGTCTTAAAAAGTCTGTTTTCAGCCTGGTTTCTGCAATTGAAATGTTCAAAACATTTTGTAGAAGGTATTGAATATTAAGCTGTAAAATAAGTGGTAACTTTTTATTAGGAAAATTAGGTCTTAAATGTGTTTACTTTCCAGTTGTACTGCACATTTGATGCTCTGGACATGGTACTTGTAGCTAGATTTGTCACCATATGCTCAAGCAGTGTCTGCTTTCCCTGTTTCTGTGCAACAGGTTTTATCATTGTGTCAGTTCCTTGAGGTTCTGAAGTTCACTGCACAGTTTCAGACTTTGAGGTGGAAATGTGATAGTCTTTCATCCTGTGTGTTGCTAAGTCACATGCAAATGAATTATGGCCTTTTCATAAATACTGTACTTTGTTCTAACTGCCATATTTGGACTTGCATTGTAGGTAGCTTTGTTTTCCAGTGTTTAAGCATTTAACTTTTCTTTTCAAAAGGCACAGCTTGTCCTTTAGCAACTTCTAAGCACCTCTCCCTGGGGATCTTAACTGGACAGAGGTCCAGTTCCCTTTGCACATTCTGAAGACCTTTGACATTGATGTTTTCTGTCTCAAGGTTATATATGTATATTCCAAAAAAAGGTGGAGTGCTGCTTTTCCTTTAACCTGCTTTTAATTTTTTGATCTAACAAGTTTTTTGGGGTTCCAAATAAGTTTCAAGTGACTTTTTTTTTTTTTCCCCCCTACCAGGCTGCTTACTGAAGAATAGATTTTTGAGGTGCAGAATTAGTGAAATATTTTTAAGACTTTACCAGACTTTAATTATTACAAAAGCATTGTTCTTTTAATAATGCCATTATCTGATGCTGAATATGAAGAAGCACAATAATACACCTGGCTTTCCAAGTCTAGTCACCTGCCTGTTTCTGGTGTCTCTTTCTACATCTTCCGTAGTTTCAGAGGAGGTATTTTACCAAGCAGCATTTAAACATCAAAAGACAAGTTAATAAAAATAAATGTATGGAAGAGAAGGGAAGTGTCAGGCTCCTTTGAGATGATGAATTTAAAGGAGCCTGGGTCAAAGTAAGTTTTTTTAAAAAGTATTTTCAGCAATGAAAGAAGGCTCATATAACAATCTATTTTTCCCCTAATGATTTTTAAAAGTCTCAAAACATCTTCACCATAGCAGAAATGTCTGAGTATGTGGTTTCTGAGGTACATTCAGGTATGTTGTTATTTGGGTACATTATTTTCTCATGATTTTATTTTCTCACACTGATTTCAGTATTTTACTTCCTCTGTCTTTTCTTTAGAGGGTTCATAGCAAGCTATCCAGTTTGTTGCTAAGATCATCACTATTTCCTTTCCCTTCTTTTTTTTTTAAAAATTCCTGTTACCTCTGTCCTTACTGCATGTTCCCTCCTTGCACCAGCTCCAATTTCCTCCTGACTTTCAGCTTCAATGTTTTGCCTAATAAAATCCAGCTATCACATTGTTAATGAGGGTATTTATGAGTTACTGAGCTTTTGAGTCAACAGACCATTAATTGTAATTGGTAATAGACAAATTCATATCTCGTTGTCATTACAGCTCTCTCTGTAGTTTCAGAGGCAACTTACATTGGTTACAAGCAGTTTAAACTTCCAGCACTAGAAATTTAGCCAAATTGCAGTATTCATTACTATTTTATAAGCATCTTCCATAGGCTTCCAGATTCCATTGAAACCTTAGTGCAGTTATTTTTTCACTATCTTAAGATTTGTGCTTTGGTACATTATGGAAAAATCATATTTACAGCTGCAGCCTAGATTTTATTCTCAAAGTTTCTGTTTACAGTGTACTTTGAAGTTCCTAAGTATGACCCAAGTTTATGCCAGCTCCTTTCTAGACATGGCTAACATTTTCTCCAGCACAACATAAGTAAAACCTCATTGAATATGTGCTTTAATTGTTTTTGCTTTTTTTGCTACCCAGAGCTATATATGCAGAGAAGAGAAAATTTCACCCCCATCTACACAGTTATTTTTATGATGATACTATAGCCCCTTTTTTATAGTTTATGAAAATAAGATTCAGGGAAGACAGGGTGAAAGTGCAGAAACTTTTAGACATACCTATTTCAAGGTTTTGCTAATCCACTTGAAAATGTTTCTATTTTCACATAGTGTATCAGATTGGGTCTGCTGTTTCAACATGTGTGCAGAACATCCTGTGCACTTGCCAATGCTCTGTTAGAAAATAAAAAGCACATCATATTCCTTAGGTTGAGGAAAAAGCACATTTGATGTATTTCTGATCATTATTTTTCTGTTTATTGTTGATTTTCTCTGTGTTTATTGTAGGTCACTTATTTCTTTTTATCTGATAAAATTGGAATTATTTTTAATGGAGTGCATGAAGAATAAGGGTGGGCATTTTATCTTGGGCACACCTCACATATGCTTTCAATGACATCATTCTGTCCCAAAAATTGAAAAGATGTGATAAATGGAAATTTATACATGTGTAATAAAAAGATATAACAAACACCTAGTAATTTACATATCTTTCTTGAAATATTGCATACTGGCTTTGTCAGTGCTGGTGAGTCCATTTCAAGGATGTCGCCCTTAGTCCATTAGTTTGGATAATGAGCCCTATAAAGTACATTTATAACTCGTGGCACTGCAAGGAGATGGATTCTAATTTTCATCCTTTTATCTAGACACATTGAAAGAAGGTCAATGGAGGGTTCTGTATGATTCATTGTCCCAACACATATCAGATGACAGAGACCTGATAGTGTCAGTGCAGAAGTGTTTCCCATATTTGGAAGCAGTACTTGAAAGAAATTTTCTCAGCACCATCCTTTGAAGTAAAGTGGAGACAGGAATTAAAAGCACTATCTCTTTTTGTGTTTAAAATCTTATCAAACACATGACCTGATAGCTATTCTTGAACAAAGGAGAGGAAACAACACTTTGCAGGGAAGTACAAAGTGTGCAGTTGCTTTTGCTGGCTTTGAGTGATGCAACCTGACATTTAATCAACCTTTCCCCTTCAATAATATTTGTGGGGGGGGGGGGGGGGTGCCAGGGGAAATTGTTTCATAAACAATGAGAAAGGTTATAATTAGAAATGAACTGCAGCAGCTCAACTTCCTTGTTTATTGGCTCCATTCAAATGAGAGTGAAATCAGCTAACATGAAGAAAAATCTGTAAGTGGTGAGTGAAACACGTGTTGAGTGGAATGTGGTTGGAACTGTGCAGATGACCATTTGGTTAAAGTTAAGTTAAATGCTATTTGACTCCCATTACACTTTTAATTTTCAAGTAACCTGCTGAATTGGAATGCAAGTGTGTATGTGTGGTGTCCAAATTCCTATGAAAGCAGCATTAGAAGTCAGTGTTAGACAAATGAGCTGAATTGTCACCTCTTACATTTGGAGGTCAGAATTGTGTGCACCCAGACTCCAGAAGCAGATGGCTCCCTAAAGCTAGTGACAGCTCTTTGCTGTTACTTAAGTTTGGTTCTGACCTTCTCTGCTCTTAGAGATCTGTATCTGGTTTTTACAGTTTTGCCTGCAGGAGCTGATAAATAACTTGAAGTTACAGAAATGCTGTTTATTCATAGGGCATAACTTGTACATCAGATATTTGCTGCTACAAGAACAAACTTGTGAAACAAATTTAAATCTGCAAGGGATCTCTTTGGCAACCTCTTGGTTCTGTTAATAAGACTGCAATGAGATAGCACCTACAAAATAATCCCCAGTGTTACTTTTTTGTGAATTATGAGGTAAGAAATAGAAGCAATTCATATGTGTAATCAATTGCCAGTGTTAATAGCTTCTATTTAGTTTTCCTTATCAAGTGACCAGTTTGGTAATGTTTTGCTATCATTATATAATGGCATTACTTGTAAAAAATTATATCGGGTAGAATTTCTAACTAGGATATAGTTTTCACTGGAGTTTTAAGGATTCACACATCAAAGAAACGTGTAGCTAACTGATGTGAAAGATACACGTGCTATATAACTAATTCTGAAAATGTACTCATTTTATTACCTTGTATCTAAATTTCTTCTTTTGTTTTTGTTTTTTTTTTCTTTTTTAACAGATGCAAAGCTATTGTGGATCACTTTGGACAAAGAATAAGTGCTAACTATTTTATTGTGGAAGATAGTTACCTTCCAGAGAGCATATGTACAAATGTGTGTTACAGGTTTGTAGTAAAACAGTAAACATAGCAAATTTCTATAAACAGTAATGCATAAAGCACACTGCAAGTTCAATTTGAGAGATTAGTGTCTTCTGCTTTATCTTTGCAGTGCAGCTTAGTTCTGTGCATAGTTTTTCTCTTATTCTCCATATTTGAGAGCATACTGCATGCTTTTTATGTTTTCTTAAATTTTCTTCTAAATCATCTTTCCCTTTTCCTTCAAAAAAATTCAGCAGCACTAAGTGTGTTGTATATTTCATATTTGTTAAAAATGTTTGGAAAGTGGTGGTGCCTGTTGCTGGTCTTGTTGCAGATTTGCTCAGGTTTAGGAAAGTACTAGAAGTCATAATTTTCTCTGATTTTTGTTGTTCTTGCCAAAAGCATTAGGCATTTACTGCCTCTGTCTTCAAAATACTGCAGATGGGATCCTGGCAAAACTGTAGTAGTAGGTGCAGTGCAGAAGTTATTATAGTGAATTCATTAATGTCATCCTAGTGTATTTTCTCTTAATCTAAAATATCCTATTCTGTTTGGAATGCAAAAAATCCTGTAATGTTCTGCTGTAAGTGTTGATTGAATAAAAAAAAATATTATTTAGAAATCAGAAGGGTATTCAAGCTGTTTCATTTACAGCACTGACCTATTTATTCATCATCCTTTTTGGTCACTGAAAATACTGCACTAATGCTTCTAGATGTGGTCCCACTTCAGCAACAGGCAAAATATCCCAGTAACAATCACATTAATAAAGATGTATTAGATTTAAATATTATATTAGATATACTTTATTAGTATAAAGATTTATACTGCTGAAACTATGAATCCAGGTTGCTATTTTTCCACATTTTTGTGAAATGCCATAATTGTTTTATTTAATTGCAGGCAGATCTCCAGAGCAGTGCTCATTACAGATCAGACTGTACTAAACACAGATTCAGAGCAGCAGGTATATATCAATTTTGTTTCACTTATTTCTTGATGATTTGTTTGTATTAATACTTGTAGGAATTAAGGAATGCTTTTATTTCTGCTTGAATCTAGCTTTTTAGTTGGCTTCTCTACTGATAATTGTTTAATTTTTTGGTGTCTGTAAAACTATTAGGAGTTTTAGTTCAATAGCTTGCATTTTTCAAGTTGGTTGGCAGTGTATTAATTAACAGAGTTTCTAAGCTGCTCTCTTTAAAGCAGTTCAATTTGCTTGCTGTGAGGCTTAGTATTCTGTTAACTGTTAATCATCTTGTCTAAACTTTTGTTCAAAATTCTTTAGGGGTTTTTTACCACTCACCTGTACTGTTGGAAGTTCTTATTGTACACTTTCAGATCCCTCTTTAAATGTTTCTGCTTTGTCAGTCTTTGCAGACCTTAATGTTAAAGGATATTCATGTGTTACATCTTTCTTCTGTACACCTCCTGTACTATTCAATGTTAAATTAGATCTACAAAAGAAGATCAGAGAAGAATGACAGAGAAGTCTCTTCTTGCTGGGTCTGGCTAAGAGCAGTCCACTCATCCTCACCTCACTGTGCTCTGCCCCAGTGTTCAAAGTTTTGCAGTCTCTTGACACCAGAGTTTCTGAGCTCTCATCCTTTGGGAAGGGCTGAGGTCTGAGTTTTTCTTTCCTGTTGTGCTGCCTCAGGCATTCCTGGCAAAGGTGGTCTCTCTGTGGTGGAAATTCCTTAATGCTCAAAGTCTGCCAGGCTGTGCAGTTACTTTCCAGCTTTACTCAGAACCGTGTTGGTTGCCTCTGGTGTTACTCTGCTTTGACTTGAAGTTCTTCTTGCTGGTAGGTTTCCATTTTGGCAGTGCCTCCAGTGGCTCCAGGAAAACCAGCAGTTTGTGTCATTGAGTTGTGCTCCTCAACCATGACATGCATGAAGAACACCTGTGAGTACAGAATATATGCAATCTTAACTTATTACTTCATCTTAATTTAAAATATGTGCATAGAATTCCTCTGCTTCACAAAGACCAGGCTGTAACCTGAGAAAACCACGTGGTCTGGGTTACTGATAGCAGCAGGTAAGAGAGAGAGTCCATTGTCTTCATTCTGCAGCAGCTGTGTGCTTAGTAATCATACAGAATTCTTACTGCATTTAAAAAAAAATGACGTGCTAATTATTATTTTAAATCTTACTGTGCTTTTCATGGTAATAAAGTATATTGTTCTTTATTCCCAAATGGATCAAACACAAATGTTTCTTTTAACAGTTATGGAGCTAATAAGTTTGGTAGCTGTAGCCTTACTAGTACTAGCACAATATTCTGCTTACTGTACAGCAATTATAAAATAGCATAAAAATGAGCTTTTTGTTCTCATTGCTATACTTTTATAGATTTTTAAAAAAGTTAAATTCCACATTTTGTTTGTTCTGCAAGACTGATAAGACACTCAAATGGCAGATAAGGTTAGCAGAGAGCTCTAGCAGACTTTCCTCTCCACTGTAACTAGCTAAGATTGTCCAGTCTTTAAGTCAAAATATTAGGTTGTTGTTTTTTTTTTTTTAAATTAGAAATGTTTTCTCTAAAATTTTCTGCCAAGTATTTCTCTTACCACTATAATTAAAGAGCCAAACCCACCCAAGGTGTTTTCTCAAATAATTTCTGAAAAAATTGTCAGCAAAAAGGTGGAACTTTAGTTAATGTACATGGATGTTTTTGTGTTTTTTTTCCTTTCACACAAGCTTAATTTTAAAGGGGAATCTTTCTGCTGTATGACTCTGTAGCCTTGTAAAAATGCAACAAATTTTTGCTTTCTTAAGTATAGATTCTCAATACAAGTATCAAGTATATTTCAGTTTTCTAGCAAAAGGTTTTGAAGTGTATGTTGCTGTTTCTGCTGCAGTTTCTGCTTTTTTCTTACTGAGCATATACTGAACAATTAGTATGTCAATGGACTTATTTTCACTTATAGAACAATAAGTTTTCCTTCAGTAGATTAAAAAAATATTAAAAATATTCTAATCTTATCAGCCATTTGTTATTAGTTAATAGTAGTTCCTTAATGTCTTCATTGTCGTCAGGTATTGAAATAATATAGTTGTATTTTTGACATAGGTGAGTTCTGGCTATGGGACATATTTCATATTTTTAAAAACTTTTACATCATTATCTCTAAATGGGTTTTAACCTGACTGATTTCTCCTTCAAACAATTATTTAAGCTAAGTATACAAATACATCTACTCTTTGATCACACTGCATAAATGACAGGCACATAATCTGTATTGCCACTTGAGTGGAACCAAACTCCTTCACTTGCCCTAAAAATTGTGACTGTAATGATGAAATCATGAACTAAACTCATCGTTCTTCCTGCTAGAAGAATTACTTGAAGACAAATGTTGGCAACCACTGTAACTAATGCAGTTATACCTGAGTAAATCAAACATAATCAAAATATATACTGATGACTGTGACTCATTGCCATAACCTTAAAGACAATAAAAAAGATTCTATAGAAAGTAAATGATGTGAACTTTAGTGATTTATAGCAGGGCTTTTTTGAGGAAAGAATAGTTGGTATTGCAATACTTAGGATTTTAAACATTTAGTTAGGGTTACAGGGAGATTTTCTTTACCACCACCTGTTTTCATTTACTTTTTTAGTACCCGTGCATTTTAGACAGAAAGTTTGGGTTTGGTTAAATAAAAAATGAATTTTGTTGTCTGAATATAATCTTTGAGTGTGCAATTTGAAAGATGAGCAGCCTGAAGAGTTACATTTCTAATCCTCCTGGAGTCAGTGTCAAACTTGCTGTGGTATATTTGCAGCCAGGAAGTCTATAAGTACATGATACATATCCTGAATAATAATGACACAAATACAGCCAGACTTGAAAATGAGAAGAGAAAAATTCCTATGGATTTGGAATAACACCATAGCTATACATTGCTATGAAATGAATGAGTCTGAACTTTGTACAAAGATATGTTGAACTTCACCATGATTCTCTGCTGGTGTGTTGCCAGACAACCATCCAGTATCAAATGAGTCTGTTCAGGTGCTTGTGTAGAAAGCTTTTAGATGAGACCTTTAAATATCTCAATGAATTGGTGTAAAATCAGGTGGAATAAGGCAGAAGAGATGCTTGGCTGTTTATCTGAGGAGAGACTGGTGGAACATCAAAGAGGACAAGAACTACTTCAAGTGATCATCTCTTTAAGGTGCCAGCAGCTTCACTGGTTTGCAGAACAGAACAAATAAAGGAGTAGTATGTTCCATGAGGAACCTGTTAAGCAACTTAATTTTCATGGAAACAAGTGTATGAGCAAGAAACCTAAATATCAAATCTGCATTATTCAAGCAAACTTGTGAATTTGCTTTGCCCATGCTGTAAGGTGAATTTTGATTATTTATACTGTTCTACAAATGTATCCTTGTGGTCCAAAATTTTTTCATGGCATCTTTTTCTGATAGGGATTTGCTGTGCCACCTAACTTCACCCTAAAGCTGTTGTTTCTCTCATCCTATAAAGGGTGGATGAAAAAAATTTCCCAATTCCCACTCAGTCTGAGTTTAACTCTTAACAGAGAGTGCTGATGAAAGCAGTGATATTTTTGGGTTTAGTATGTTGTCAAACTCTTGGACTGAGAGGATGTTCTTGGGGTTTCCAGAGGCCTTGAATGGCAAATAGGAAGTGTTAGGTGGCTTCTGGCTGCTCCTGTTACTGGTATCAATAGACACCTTTTCAGAGAATTAGATTCTCTCTGTGCTACTGCTGATGTGAAATTTTACCCAAGTTTTCCCAACATATATGAAAAAGAGAGGTAAGGATGATTTTTTGTCTGTGCTGTCCATTGCACAACACTTCTCTGGGTTAAAGGAAGTGATTTATATGAAGAACAGTAATTTCTAAAAGCCTGTCGTGCCTTTTAATAATTGTGAATGGTATTTATGTGTCTGTGATTTGGTGATTGTAATTAGTTTGTGTTTTCTTCTAACAGATTTAGTCCATTTAACCTGTCCTTCAACTAATACTGCCAGGGAAGATTTAGAGCCCGTTGTACAGCAGTTATTCAGTCTAAATACAGAAAAAGGTAAAAATAAATTACGTATTGAGAGATATTTTTGTGAAAAGATAATTTATACACAGAAGACATTGCTGTGTTTTAACCCTGCCAAAGCATTTTTAAATATGATGTGCTCCCACTTAAATACAGTAAGTCATAGTTACTCTCTGAAAAAACATTTGCTGTCAGTGGAAGGGTTAACATCCATACATGCACAGGTTGGTAAGATGTGGATGTGTTTTATAATATTTATAATTGTTTTGCTGATAATCTTTGCTTTTATGCTTCATACATAGCCTCATTAATTCAGGTAGAATTTTCTCCTGTTTAAAGAAACAAGTTCAACTTTTTTGCAAGTTTATTTTTCTGTGTCCCTTTCTGTTTTTACTTTTTTTTCCTCTACCTTTGAATAGAAAATGAAATATCCTATTGTTTTTGTTAGAAAGCTTAGTGCTTTTAATAGGAAATAAAGTATAAAATAATACGTATTTTATTTCTTTTTTCCTTGTAGTAGAGGCAGTTATTTTGATATCTGAGATGTAAATTTTTCACTAGGCTTGTAGTACAAGAGCTCTTACAAAACAGATATGTAGAATACAACTAGGGTTTGTAAATTAAAAACTTTATTACAGCAGAGGTCTGCAAACACTTTTCATGTTGATATTTGTTAATTTAAAGCCCACTAATATCTAACTTCTAATACTTAACATATATCTTACGTTTTCAAGACACTGCCATGGGTTTTAAAGACTCAATTGGTGAAGAAAAGATTAGCTTGCAGTCCAGTGTCTTCTAATCATTTGGGGGGGGAGTTAACATTAATCTTAATGTTTAAAGTGATCCAATTTTGAAATGATAGATTGTTTAGAACCTGGCTGAAATTCTGTAGAAACTCTGTGATCATAGGGGTCCTCAGGTGCACTGAGGCACTGAAAAGCTAGTTTTCCCTGACACATAAGCCTTTTTATCATCAGGATGAGGTAGTGGTCGTATTTTAATTAAAATGTCAGAACAAATACTGTTGGAGTTATTGAAAATGAATCACCAGATAAAGTGAGCACTGGGCCATGGCAGGTCAAAGAGGCAAAGTCACCTGGAGAAGAGGACTCCATTCATTTTCCTGCCTAAATGAGGAAGAAGTAACTTTTATGAGCAATGTGAACTTTTAAATATATTAAAGAGCATCTTGCCCTGTGTTAAGGCTCAGACTTTCACAGGCTGATGAATTTAATTTATATTTCAAACTGTTCAGTATGGTTAGTGCATATTTTTTTTAAAGTATTTGTCAGTTATAAAAAGATACTGAAGGAATAGCTTAGATTTATTTCTTTTGTTGGTTTTTTTTGGTTTGGTTTGGTTTGGTTTTTTTCTGATTCAACTGCTTTAAAATACTGCTTTGTATACCATTGTTACCTAGAAGTTTCTTCCTTGGAAAGAAGTAAATCTCACAAGGTCCTTTACAAGCTTCATTTATTTTAGAGAAGGGAAAATACCAAAAAGAGAGCAGCAAATATGCCAAACAAATAGTGTCTATTAAGCTGAGAACTTGTGCATGGCTCCATTGCATTCTGCACTGTTAAGCAGTGACCTTCATCTTCCCAGAGGTTTTTCTGCTTGTGTGTTGAGGGGTTATAGGAATGTGCAAAGCAACTGCAAGAAGGTACAGATGATGAACAGGCAAGACATAGTTTATGATCATTTTGGATTTGAAATGAGTACAGTAGCACAGCACCATTTCTCAGCAAGAGAAATATGAATGAATCATTTATTTTCATTAGCAGTATTTCTACAGTTTAGGTATTTTATGCAATGCACATCACATAACTCAGAGTGCTTTTGGCTTTGGTAATGCTCTTATCTGCAGTTAATTTGGAGGAGGGGGAGTATTCTTGAGAATATTTCCTTTTATTTAAACCATAAGCATTGGTTAAGTCTTCTTGGATTGGCTTGAAGACTCTCAACCTTAAAGCATGTAAAGGTTTGTTATGAGATATGAGTTCCCATACAAAGATAAATTAATGAATGAGGGGGAAGAGTATACAGAAAAAAAAAATCTTTGCATATGGAATGGCATTGCTTCAAATTGGCACATGGACTGTGGACTGTCCAAGGACTCAATCAGACTGTCATATGCTTATGCAGTTTATCTTGAGTAAATTAGATTACATGAAGTGGAAAGGTGTTAAATTTAGACCCAGAGTCTTGGTAGTACACACTTAAGTGATAATTGGTTCTTGTGGGGCACAGTGTGCACAGAATAAGTAGAGTTTAAAAATCTGTGGTTGTAAAGGGAAAGTACAATGGAAAAGAATGGAAATTAAAATTAGTTGCCTTTTTAAAGAAAAAAAATACTTTCTTAAATACAGTCATTCCATAATAAATTTAATTTTTATAATAATAAATTTATTTTTGGTACACTAGATTACATATTTCCCTTATTACATGCATATTAATTACTGGGAACACTTTTTCTTTTCAGAGACTGGAAGTGAACAACTGAAAAAACCAAGAGTCCTCTGGGCAGTGTACTTCAACATGAGGGATTCTTCAGGAATTGACAGAAGTTCCTATGATGGTTTGCCCTCAAACGTTTATGTCTGTTCTGGACCAGACTCTGCTTTAGGAAATGACTGTGCTGTCAGACAGGTTGGTCAGATCACTATTTTTGGTTGCAAAACCTTAAAGACCTGTATTTCTGGGTTATTCTGCTGTGTGCAACACATGGTCACTAGTTAGTGTGAAAATATTTTAGTGTAAGCATGTTAAAATTAAAAGTCATGAGGGGTGATGAAAGTGAGGAGTATGTGTGAGAACAAACTGAAGAGTAGGCTGAAGAACTCAGAATATACCCTTCCAGCAAGCATTCAGGTACCTTCTAGGCAAGTGGAGGAGGGAAATCCATGTACATTTGTGTGCTTTCTACCCTCAAATCCTTTTCATCTTCCTAGTGATGGGTGGGATGGAGATCTCCCAACATGAGAGGTTTAGCAATTCATGGGTCAGAACACTTAAAAAACAAAACTGCTGTATATTAGTCTTGGATATAGCTTGGAAAATTGAATCTGATATGTCTAATAAATTCTGTGTTTTCTGTTTTAATGATAGTTGCCATGATTTATCTTTTCATTACCATTACTATTACTAACTTCTCTATGTTATGCTCTTTGTGTTGATGATACATTATTTAGATGACAGGACACCACAACTTTTGCAGACCTATCACCCATCTGCAGCTCAGTATACAAATAACTTCATTTGTGGTTTGGTTTAATTTATTTTTAAATTCTTACTATACCTTGAATTAATTGTGCTGTCTGCATTTACTTACCCTGAGGACAGGCTAAATAAAATGTAAAGAGCCATTTATGATTCCTCCAAATTTTCTATGTATGCATCAAGCAGTGCATCTGGCTTCCAGTTTTCTATTTTTTCACTGCTACCACCTGACTTGAATTGTCATATTCTGAAGTCAGCACATTCCTTGAAGTATTCCAGATTTCTGAGGCATCTTCATGTTTTCCAGAGGAAGCACTCACATTTTCCTGCCAGTATTTGTCCCTTAACCTGCTTACATTTCTTTTCTCTGTCTCTGGAAAGATTTCAGAGCTCTTGCAAGTATGTTGTGTATCAAAGTGCTGTGAGTGTGGTAGTGTTTTCTGCAGATGTTTCTGTGAAAACCCAGAGCTTGTCTATGTGGTGCATAGCTGGGAGGCAGTAAAACAGCAACAAAATATGTTTTATTCAAACTCAAACAGGCATTAAGGTCTGGGCAAGTGCTTGACATGCTTGTGCCTTCCTGCTTTATTCAAACTTAATTGCTAAATATTGAAGGAACTGTATACTAACTTCATTACTTACAATAAGTATCAAAGCATTATAATGAAGGAGCTGGTAAATTATTTCTGGTTATTCTGCATGACTTCAGCTGGGTAAGGTTAGCTTAAAAAATTGGTAGACCTGAGAGCACTTAATGCCATTAAATTGTTCAATTAGGATCAATGTCATGATGCCCTACATTACATACTGAGAATTTCTTTCCATGTTCAACCTCAGTTATTTGACAGTTTTTCCAAATGGATATTTGCTTCCTAATTGGAGACTGAATAATTGCTGAGAACTGTGTAGGAAATGTTTGTCACATATTTACTGCAGAATTATAATTTTCCTTTTCTATTGAATATAATAATAGTTTAGGAAATAGTTTTGGAGTTTCAAGGAGAAGTGCAGACTTGAAGTAAAAAAGCCTTTCTCTTACTTTTAAAAAATTTGCTTTTAAAACTTTTTGTAGAATGCTTTTGCCTCCTTGCCCCTAATCTTACTAGGCAAGGTTTTCAAACTACAAAAGCAAGTTTTTGAAGTAGAGAATAGAATTTCTTTGCCTATTTTTCGATATACTAATGCAGATAGCTTTAAAGAGTTGTAAATGGGTAGGTAAGAGTGAAATTGAGGAAGCAGAATGAAAAATTAAATTGAACTGAGAGCAGACAGGGTCATTTAAGCAGTTAATAATGGAGTCCTACAGCCACATGCTGGTGATACAAATCCCCTGCTGGTGGGCAGTGAAGTTTATCACTGAAAGCTGTTTGGTACATGCTCAGTGATGTATTAACCTGAAAACAATTCCCCCTTGCCCAGGAATCCACATCATGTAATCAGCCTTTGCAGTTGGCATTAACTGACCCTCCTGTCAGGATTTTCAGTGCTGTGTCTGGTAGCAGCATGAACATCAGGATGAAATGCATTCTTGCCTATGTGGGAGCCCAGCTTGTCTTTAGGCCAGAGTTTCCTAAATAGACAAAATCAAGAGCTAATATTCCTTCACCTGTTTAGAAACTCAAATATAACTTTTCTTCACCTCTTTTCTCTATTTCCCTTGGAAAAGAAGATCTTTATGGAAATGTGATGTGCATATTGATTCAGTAATTTATTTTTTTTTTAAGATAAACTTATAAATAGCTATTCTCACAGGAACATGTAAGACTATTTGACACCAGCTAAGAAAGCTCCTTCCATACTTGTGGTTTTTTTAAAATTATTTTTGATCTCTTTTATTTTTATGAAATGCCTTGGTCTCAGGATCTCAAAGGTCATATTATTTTGGTTCTTCTTTTCCTCCAGATTTTGCAGGTGCATCCTGTTAGTTGTAATAATTACTCTGATGTTATCAAAAATATATTTCTTTTTAATGACTTTTATTGCTGTGGTCAGAAAATTAATTTCTAAACTTCTTTTTCATGAATAGTGGATGGAACTGTTAATTGGACCCTTGAGTTGTATGTTTAAAGTAGCTGCATTTTTATCTAAAAAGTTCTTTTCAGAGAGGCATAATTTGTGCATGTGTATACACATATGTTGAAAATATAGACTTTTAAAAATAAATTATAAATGCATCATATACAAATATGTGTATTATTTTCAACTATATATTTTTATATATTATATAACTATATATTATCAACTATATATATATCAACTATATATTATCAACTATATATTTTCAACTTTTCAACTTATTTTCAGCTATATTATTTCTTTGAATGAGAGCAGTTTTCAATTGAGGTGTCTGTGAGCTGTTCAGAAAAACAGAAATGGGTTTTTTAAAATTGTTTTAAGAAGGAATCCCCTAAAGAAACATGATACAGATTGTACACATTAACAATTTTCTGGCTTTTCTTAATCATGTGAAATGGATTCTTCTCTCTGAAAAGAGGTGAGATCTTTCCCATGTTTTTATCTGACTGCAGCTGGGGATATTTTTATGGTGGAAAAGATTCATTTCGCTTGTAAAAAAGCAGCTTTGTTGTTCTCAGTACAATAGAGAATGCCCAGCATCTTTCTAAAAGCCTTATGCAGTGACTTTCCTAGTAGAACAATGTAAAAGGATAAATGGCTTTTCCTGTTTGAGGACTGCAAGGAGGAATGGATTTCCCATGTGTTTACAATACTGTCAAAGTATTAAATCACTGCTGATTTGAAAGAACAGAGGTTAATCTTCAATATCTGTAAAATATTGCTGCAAGGTATTGCAATTCAAGGTAAAGTTTGTTTTATGGTGTTTTTTCCTGAATAGGCTGAGACTATTTTCCAAGAAATGTTTCCTTCAGAGGATTTTTGCCCAGCACCACCAAATCCAGAAGATATTATTTATGATGAAGACGAAATAGAAGGTGAAGAGCCTGAATTCAGTAACTCACCAGAGACAAAACCTCAACCATCAGCTGAGGAGGGCAGTGGTGGAGATAGTACTGCTGTTAAGAAAGAAGATAATGAAGAATGAATTAGCACTGTATTCTTAGTAGAAGAGGAGATTGACCCAAACTAAAATGTAAGGGAGGAAGGGTAAGAAAAAGAAGTTTAAAACCCCATAGCTGTATTATTTGCAATTGCCTTACTTTCCTTAGCCTGAATTTTCTTCATCAAGTTTCATTGATAGCTGAAATTTTCTAAATAGTCTTAGTTCCACCAGGTTCAGGAGTGTTGTAGCTAAACAAAAAACACAGAACAAAGTAGTTAAATCTAAAATGCTAAAATAAAATTTAATATTTGTTGAGAGAATTCGGGCTTGTTTTACATCTTGGAAGGAATCCTCCATCTTTTAAACAGGCAACAAGGTGAAATTTGCCAAAAGAAAAAAATCTGCAAGTTGGCTTACCAGGCAGAAGATGACCTTCTGTGCAATGTTGTGCAGTTCTACTAAAAATCTTCAGATCTGTGCTAGTTGAACAGTTGAAGGTGAGCTTCACTATTTTCCTTTGGAGTGGTTTTATGAATGGAACTTAAAGGAAATAATACTGACAAGTCTGGAGTGGCTTTAAAATATGTAATAAATGTCATGTTTCGTTTGTAAAATGAAAAATTTCTTTTATGATTTTGAAATTGATGCCATTATTTAGAAACAAACATAATCCAGTAGATGTCCCTCACATGAAACTATTATACATTCAGCATCTTTTAATAAGATCTGATAGATCACACCTTTTCCTTAGTGACTTTACTTACTCTAGGCAGGGAAACAGCACAATTTAAACTTGATGTTAGATTTCCCCACAAAATTTAAAATAAAGGGAGCAGACCTATTGTTAATTTCCCTGAATTTGTTGCAGTCTTTGGGCCTTTAATAGGTCAGTAGTTTGTTGGTTTTGTTTTTGTTTTTTTTTTTTTTGAAGTATGGTGTCTGAGAAGTTTAGATGAACTAAGATGAGATGAACTAAGGAGAGAAGGTTCAACTGATAATTCCAAAGGTTTGTATTGATCCTGGTTAATAGAATTAAAATGATTGTGACAGCTGTAAATTATGTGTTTTCTAATGATAAACAATGAAGCATTTATACAATAAAATTTATTGAAGTATTTATAAACCTAGTTTTTATGAAAAAATTACCAAGTGAGAAAGCTGCTGTAAATGGCCATGATAAACTTGCACTTCTTCTGAACAATGCAGGAAATCAGGTATTCAGATGATGAAAAATATTTAGCATTTACCTAAAGATTTACCTTAAGCTATACACCCCATAGATCAGTAGTACATCGAAATAGAGAGAAGTGAATTTTGGTGAATTGGGCTTTAAGCTTCTAGGTGAACTTAAATATTGTTCTAGCAGTGCTTATACTGCAGATAAATAAAAAATGCCATTGAATAATGAAGATTCAGCACTGCCTGAACTCCAGACATCCAGGCTTTTGGACAGTCCCATGGTGCACATGCCTGCCTTTCAAGTGGCTTCATGCCATGAAGGTTAATTAATTTATTTTTTTACAGCATAACTGATACAGTTACATTCACTTTGTCTTGCATCATAACACTTTGTCCAATTTGCATTTCAAAAATGGGTTTTTTTCATGTTTACATGCTTTGTGTCTTGGACAGGCAGCCTTGTGTGTATATCCCAAAGTCCTCAGAGCAGTTTGTGGTTGCAATGTTGCCAGTGTTAAGTAACAGCTGTCTTTGGATGCTTGTGATTGAGCAGCTATTTATATCTAGTAATAAGCAGATTTGCCTCTTCATTTACCTGTAATTTTTACCTGTATTGAAAAGCATGAGTATGTGGTAATTGTATTTAACATCTACAGCTCTGTAAAAGAACCAAGTGGAGGACCCTGTTTGCCTTTCAGTAGTAGGGATCATGGTTGAATTTCTCATCTTCTATGTTTACAAGGACATTGTTTGATGAAAATTAAAGGTTTGCTTGTGAGTGCATTTTCCTGTGTTTTCTTTCAATTATGCAAGAAAAGCAGTTCTGTTCTTAGCTGAGATTTCCTGATAATTCTATTGTCCACTTTCATCATGATGACATCTGTAAGAAGATTGAAGCTTGCTTGGGTGACACTATAGTTGTAGAAGTTTCCAAGTTTATATAAAGTAGCATCTCAGTGGTTCATGTCCATGTGAAGGCAAGTTAGGAAATCCTGCAAATTTCATTTTAGGTAAGACAAAATGATCTACACGTTGTGGGCTATGACTTGACACAACATTGATTGCTTAAAAACTGCTTTCATGTCTCATTCATGTGGGGAATGGAAACATAAAATGTTTTTCCTGTGGTACTTGAGTACTCAATAGCTCACTGGCAATAGCAGCAGATAAGACTGTTGATCTTTGTATTTTGCAGAAATCATGCACTCAGCTGCATTTTGTTCTGGCTTTAAATGATTTAATAGTACAAAGCAAGGGTTAGGCTTATTTGAAGTAGTTTTTAAGGCTTGTCATACAGGATGTATTCAAAAGATAACATGACTTTTTAAAAACTGGCAATTTATCTGTAGGATTATTAATAAATCAAGTTAAAGAAAGATAAGGTTAATTGAATTTTTAAACAAGTAGCTGTATTATCCTTCAAGCACCTTGGAGCTCATACAATATTCACACCTTTTTTTTTTTTCTAAGGAGTGCTTTGATATGTTTGAATTCCTTTTTTAATGAGTACTTTCTTTTTAACTTGGTTAATTGGATTAACTCTTAATATTCAAACAGCCAATTTTATGCCATTTTCCCTTCTGCCTTGTGTTACCTTATCTCTATGACTGCAATTAGTTACTGCTCCTTTGGATGTATTTTCAGCCCTGAAGCTGCTACGTCTGCTTTTTCTGGTGGTGATGATGATGCTTAGGGCCATTTGACAGGTAATCATTAGAACTTGGATCCCTGCAGACTATGGGGTCTTTTCTCCTATCATTGCAGGTGGATTTATGTAGGTAACTCCTATTAATGGTAATGGGACTTGCATGTGTAAATCCTCCTTGCATCAATGGGAAAATTGACCCCTGAACAAAAATACCTTCGTGTTAGACTTGCTGATTCAGAACCATCCAGGGACTGTCACTTTCTGTATGGAGATGAGGTGGAGCTTGTGCTTCATGCCATGTTACTGAAGAGGACTTTCACCTCTTAGGTACTTACCTATCAGGGGTTTTACCTTTTGTATTCTATTTCATGTTTTCCATACACTTCCATCTCTTGTCAAGAGTTCCTCTGGTGATTCAGTATCAGTTTTACTTTCTGGACCAGGAGTTTGCATGGCTCCTTTGGCTTTGAATCTCATTGTATAATCTCCTCTCCCCTCCAAATCTTTTTACATCAGCAATGTGAGTTGTGAGAGCCTAATTTTAAAAAAAAACAATCTGCTTGTAATGTATCAGTTACTGACAAGTCAGAAGCATTAAACTCTTGTGGTCACACAGTAAGGGACCAGGTCACTTACAGTCCATAATCTCATCTGTTGAAAAGATAAAATTAATGTTCACAACACTTTTCCAGGCTGGGAGTGGGAAAGCATCCACACTCTCCCCTTTCCTCAGGTGATGGGAAGGAGTCAAACAAATGGGAATAGCTAAAGCAGGATTGTTGTAGTACAAAGGGGAGGATGAAGTGGGGGCTTTTCATAATAACTTTTATGCTCTGAAGTCAAATAAATCTTGCACTTTTATTTCTCCTTTTGCTATGCAAGATTTCCACACAACTTCTACCAGTTTATAGATTCTGGGGAAAAGTGTGTATTTGCTTTTTGGAATGAGATAACTAACCAAGAGAGGAATAAGGTATAAATGGAGTAATACCTGGCACATGCACTGAGGATTTTGCAGTACAAGTAAGAGGAGTCTTGTTTTTTTTTTAATCTGTGGATATGCTTATCCTTTATTTTAATTTAACTTCTCAGACTCTGGTGGGTTGTCTTCTGTTGCCTTTTTTTATTTTTCCTCAGGATTCTCTTACTGTAATTAATGAAGTTGCCACTTTTCCACTTAAGGGAGCAAGTTACTGAGTTCACACCATGAAGCTTAATGGATTTGTCTGTGTGCATACAATTATTAATACTTTTTTTTCAAATTACATTAATTAGCTTTTTTTTTGTGTGTGTATATATATCTATAAAGAAAAAATACTAACTCATAAAGGTTTATAATTTAAACTTTTGCAGAAATCAACTACTGTAGAATGTTCAAAAGTTAGAATTACCTGCTTTTACCAAAACTATCAAAAATGGGGGAGAGTTGTGATGACAGGGCAGTTGCTTGCATTCCTTGGGTAAGTAGTAATGTCAGCTGACTTTGGTAAGATGTAGAAGTAGTTGTGACACTGGAATTTTGAGACACTGATACAAAAAGTTCATTTATTGCAACCCACTTTAATAGTAATACTTCATCATTAATCAGATGGAAATAAGCACTTGAGTGCCTGAGTTCAAGAATAAATAACTTTTTTAATGTGATAAAAACTTACCTTAGAAGGATACTTCCACCTGTAGAGGTAAGAAGTGGTCAGCCATGTGGAATTCATATCATCAGCTTCATTCCTAGCAAAAAAAAATGCCTTTTGGTGGAGATAGAGCTTATTAGCAATTCCACCATTACATTTATTTACAGGCTGCCAGTTCCTGTTTATAAGTGACTGGTTCTTCAAAATCTGGATGGGGAGTCAGGCAGGAATGTTGTAAATCTCAGTGACATTCAAGATTTAGACAGGTTACACTTGGAGTATCAGGAAGATGCAGTTGTGTACTGCATGGGAGTTGTGATCAGAGGAGACTTTAATAGAAAATGCTTTTCATGTCACAATTCCAGCAGACAATATATTTTACACTATTTGCATACATTGATTAAAAAGATGGAAGGTATCAGCCTGAGTGTGTATCCAGCCCCTGATTTATTTGAGTAAACAATGTTTGTGTGGGCAGTGGTTGGCTCCCAGGGTACAGAACACTTCTCTAGTGGCAGGTTTATGTAGGTGTCTTCATTTTTGGGGAAAAGCTTCTCTGAGAGAGTTGCAAGTTTTCTAACTGGCCAGTGCACTGAATTCACTCGTGTACTTCCTCACCTGATTTTAGTTTTTCCAATTGCCTGTCAGATATTTTTTTTTACTCAAAAAGATTTAAGCATCAAGTCAAACTAAAATACTTTCTCAGTGGCAGTCTGAACTTTTGATTACCCTGAGAGGCATGGTGCCAAGGAGCTCGTGCTGTTAATACTGACTTCTAGGAAATTTCAGAGCTTCAGCATTTTGAGACAGAGATTTTCAGCATCTCCTACTTTCTTCTCACCTGCCACCTCGTGATTCATTGATACCCCTGGGTCTCTGAAGAAGGCTTTAGTGCTGTTCCTGCATTCTGTGTGGTTCAGACTTGAGTGAAACATGCCAAAGGTTGGGGACACTCCATCTGTCCTCCCAGATAGAGGAGGATTCTCTTCTGGCTTGTTTAGTGTCTGACAGTCATCACAATGATCAAATGTCTGGATAACATAGTCCTGGACTGGACTTCATTGCTACCTCCAGGTGTTATTCACAAGCCATAAAACCAGTGTGGCACATGTTGGGAGGCTGATACTCTGTGTCTGCATTGGATGTGCAGACTGAGGAACAAATTTAGTTACTGGATGTCATATTGGAAACTTGAGTCTGTAAATGGATAGCTTATAGGAGTCTTCTCCCTTTAAAAAAAAATACAAAAACAAAAAACCCCCAAACATCACAAATCCAAACACTCCTGTGCTGTGGTTTTGGCTCTGCATACAACTGGAACTTTGTGATGGACAGTGTGGAATTCTGTTCTGTTTCAGACCTGGGTGTGTTTCTGGAGCTCATCCAAGGGAAAGCCATTTAATCATGATGGGAGCCCAGCTGTCAGACCAATGTAATGAAACATTTCTCTGCTCTGGGGACTTTTCAGTAGTGTGAAAGTCACTGCAAGTCATGGTTCAGTCCTTTTGTTGTGAATAAGTTATCTAGTGAATCCAGCCTTGTGTCCTGGGCAAAAATTTGTGTGAGCTGTAGCTGAAGACCTTCTGTGGATAATTTTTAGACCTTTAGATCATTCTGAAAAAATCCACTATAAGATTCTTAGGGCAACCTACTTGCTGAATAGTATTTTCCTCTCAGCATCTTTAGATGCTGAAATAATACATAAAATTTACTTTAGAAAAGGACTTATTCATTATTACACAGTACACTTTTAAGACACACAAAAAATTATATACTTTTAAGAAAAACAAAGAAGAAATGCAATCCACTCTTAAGAAAGCCATCATAAAATAACTTATTTTGGTGTAATTGTACGTGATGCTTGCCTACTATTTCCATACAAGTTTTAAGCCAGGAGAGCTCAGCTTACTTTCCAAACTGCCAGTCTGAATCTAAATGAAAATGTGAGCATGGTAAAAGCTAATAACCCTCTCAGTTACATTTTAAGGACATATTCATCTCTGCCAAAATAATCACTTGGAATGCACTCTGCACAGAGTGTATATTTAAAAACTTGGTTTGCATCAAATCTCTTCAGGTGACCTATTCCAGTGTCACCCCTGAAGTGATGTCTGAAACTGCATCTATGGGCACAAGTGTCATGAAGGGATGAAGCAGCTCAGAAAAGGAGAGTAACAACCAAGAGTGGAAAATGAACCAACTTGGGATTCAAGAGAAATGGAGGTATTTTTTGGCTGTGCCACTGGTTTCCTCAAGAACTTGGTTGAGTCATTTCCCTTTCCTGTCATAGTAAAAAGATGCAGAATGGTGACAGAGATTTTCTGAAGCCTTTTGAGAGGTCAGTAAAATATAGAAGGCATATATGCATTTGAGAAAGAAAATTAATGATAACTTTAAAAGTTGAGAGCACTGATACTTCAGTAGATGTGCAAATTTGCTGAGAAGAAATCAAATTTAAGTATTATAATGTGATTGGGACAGATGCTTTGTTAGCTAGGGTTGTTTTTTTTTCTATCTGACATTTTCTGTGTTTCACAATTAGAGGTTTCACCAATCAGCACCAACTCCTTGTTTACTGCTTAATAAAAATAACAGATTTAGACTTCAAAAATAATCTTTTTCTGATTGGGCATATTTTGCTGGCAGATTGTAGTGCGTATTGCTTCATTGTTTAATTAGGACTCAATGCTAATGTCATTAACAATCTACATGATAATTCAGTAGGTTGCCTATTTATAGCTATAATGAGTGATTTTTTGTAGTAGTAGTAAAGAGCTTCTGACTGTGCTGTTAAGGAGGAACCTGCATGGCCCAGCTCATCCTGCAGAGGGACAACTGAATGCAGCTCTGGATGGAAATTCTGTGGATTTTTAGAGGAATTTGAGGTAAGCTTTGAGTTTCTTCAAGGCACTGCTGTGGTTCTCATCCTTGGTGGGTTTGGGAGGAAGACTGAGAGCTGAAGAAGATGGTTCTCTGAAGATGATTGCTGTCTGCACAGTGCTGGGAGGAGCATTCTTCACAGTGTTGAGTTTGCTTGGTGTTACGGTAGCTTCACACTGCAGGGCTTAAACTCTGATTGAAATCAATAGATATTTTCCTTTTAAAGCCACTTAGATGAGTTTTTAAGGGATTCCTGGAAATTTTGGATTGCAAGAATCAGAATTCATTCTGATTCACTGAATTAAATCATCCTATCTGTTGCTAGTATATTAATAAAAAGAATGAAGCCAGCCTTAAAACATAGGTCCTTTGTGAAGAGACTTTATTAAGAATAAGCAAAAAAGATTTCTCAAAGATTCATATTTTGCTCAGGGTAATTTTTTGTACAGGCTGGAGATTGCTTCTTCTGTTGAACTCCATAATGAAAAATCAATCAGTTTAATGGTTGACAAACTTTGACATTCAAATAAAAATGTTGCTGGTATTTTCATCAAGACCTGTAGGCAAAACTAGATTCAGTGACTTTAATTTATGCAGTAGTAAATGTCTGCCAAACCATTGTACAAATGACTGTATAATGAGGCAATAATAACTATGAGGAGCTGAAGGAAAGCAAAGAGAGGCCAAGTTTGCTCAGTTCTTACAGATTATACAATTTTGCAAAGCCTTTCAATGTAAAATATGTTTCTACAGCATCCTTTTCCATCAACACATTCTGTTTTGAAAGCAATTGCTCCAAATCATAAAAACACTTTTAAACTGATGCATAGCATCAGATTGAAACCTTCAGTTTGTCTGCTCCTTCAGTCTTCTACTCTGTCTGCATTTAGGTCTCAACCACTTCTCATAATACTTTACATTTTGCAAAAAAAACCCCCAGCTAGATAAGAAAGGTTTGTTCATAGTGGTTCTTCTTTTCTGCCTTTATCATTCTTCTGATTTTTGCCTCAGTACGAGGACTGATGTTTAGTATCTCTGGTCTGTAACTGTCAAAACCAAATTAATTGAGTTTCCTGCAGCCACAGAAGGAACAAATGGTTGAGGACATATTGAAGAATTATTCTCATTTTTTTTTCTTCTAACTAAAAGTAGAGAAAAGTTACTCTATAGCTTTTATTTGTATATTAATTTGTGTGGTGATCTCCTAGCATTTCACTCATAGAGGTGGATGAACTCTTAAGGCACAGGGGTTTTAGTACTGTAAAAGCTTCAACAATTACTGAGGAGGACACAAGTTTTTCTCAGTGTTTGGGAGATCTGTTTCCTGTTGACACTTCAAGGCATGAAAAGAGCATTTGTGCTTCATCTAAAAAGGAAGACAATATTTGATATTTACTGCAAGATGAAATCATGCATTAAAAACTTTAAAAAAAAAAATTAACTTGAGGAGGCAGTGGCTGATTGACACCTCTGGAAGTGATTTTTTTTTTCTTCTTTGGCTTTGGTGTTTCATGCATTGCTAAATGTCAATCCCAGCTGTCTGGTGTGTGTCACTAAGCCATGCAGGATGGCAGCTGCTCTTCAGCATCCCACAGCATCACTTCATTCAGCAGTAGCCTTCCACGTGGTTTTGTCTTTGTTGACTCTTTCCTAGCAGTTCAAAATAAAAATACTCATTACAACTTGATGAAATTATTTGATTTTTGAGGGGGAATACTGTGTTCTGTACACTGTAAAGTGGAGGGATGGATATAACTGCTGGCTTCATGCAGTGATATGCAATAATATATATTCTTGCTTTTTAAAATTTACTCAGAGCTGCTCAGTTGCAGCAGATCTAATTACCATTAGAGGCTCTTGAGGTCTGAGGCAGAAGGACTGAATTCTGTCACTTTCCAGCTCTGAAGTTCTGAGTAACATCTTTTTCAGACTGGTACATCTTTGAAACTGAAGGTGGTAGAGTTTTGGCTTAGGTCATTCTTTAAAACATGCCTTTTATCCTCACCTCTAAAGGAACCAATATCCAGAGAATATCAACAAGTCAATCAAAAAGGCTTAACTACTTAAAAGTGTTTGTTTGCATGGTAATATATTTTAAACCAAAAATCAAGCACTGTATGAGGTACCTAATGAACTCAGCAGGAAGATCAACACTGCTAATCTGTAAAATGAGTGTTTCCTGAAAGTTACACAAAAGATCACTGAACTGAGGCTGCTGTTGGCTTTAAATTCATATAAAGCCCAAAGCAGCAGCAAACAAGCAGCTGAGATTTCAGATGTTAGATGAGTCGCTAACATGTGGTTCTTACAATGATGCAGTTGTAGTTTTAGGTGTACTCAGCTTTCTCTAATGTCAGACAATTATTTATATGAAAAATGAGTTGTAGTGGGGGGTTTTTGCATGCCACCATCTTCTCTGTTCATTGCCAAAATGTAAACTTCCCATATAGAAGTAGTCTCATGGGATAGTTGTAGTGAGAAGGAAGAATGGAAAACACTGAGCTACAAAAAGTGGCAAAGCAGTAAGTGTGGTTTAGAGTCAGTTTATCTCCTGCTGAAATTGGAGTTGAAATGAAGAGTTCTTCAGGTTCTAAGTTAATTGCTCACTGGATACTGTATAATTTGATTTTTCATATGAGAAAACAGATCCTAATTACATTTTCAGTCTAATGGGCTCCTAGGTGAAGCCTGCCTGTGAAAAGCTGCTTGTATATTATTTCTTTTTTTTTTTTTCCTAAAATTAATATTTTATTTAAACATATTGTAACATCAGGAAACCAAGAGACTTTTCAGGGCATTAATCTGGTTTCAAAACACCTCAGAAACTATGCAAGGGGTTTTATTTAGCCCTTTGTGGCTGAGTTAAAGTGAACAGGTTCAGAACTCTTCTGGTTTTCTAAACTCAACTTGAATTTTAGCAAGTCTGAGCTAAACACCCATCAGCACACTGAGGATGTGGATACCTCTCACCAGCAATTAAAAATGAAGCAAACAAAACTTTCTCCCTTATTCCTGACTAAAGCAGGCATCCTCAGCAGCAGAGCTAAAACAGTTTGCTAACCTCCAGCTCTTGTCAGCAGCAAAATTGAAAGTATTTTTTGTCACCTGCACTGCTGTCAGCAGAAAAAAAAGAAGAAGAAGAAAAAAAAAAAGTAGAGGAACATAATTTCAGCACTAACATAAGTATCAGAATGATTTACCTGTCTGTTCTGCTTCACTTTCATCTCAGCTTTCAGAGCTTCATTCATCAATCTTTTATTTACACACGCATAGCTCATTTTTACACAATTTCTTTCTCCCTGACCAGATGGCTGTGGGCTCTGCTCCGTGTTCATCAAAGAGAATGAGAAAACCCAGAGATGCACAGTGTCATCTGGGGAGGATTTGGCTAACTCTATTTTTCAGCAGCAATTTTGTAAGTATTCAGATAAGGGAAAGAGCACTTAGACGTCTCAGATAATACCACAGAATCCTCAGACTTTTCAATGCAGACTTATTTTTATCTATATGAAAATAACCAGGTTTGTTTCACCACACACAGCCACTGAAGTGCCAGTAGTTCAGTAGGATTAATAGGAGTGACAGCCTGTTAAAAAAAGAAATGTACACCTTAAATGAAACAAGGAATTCTTTTAATTTTTTACAAATTTGCTGAGTGCTCATTGGAATAGCATAGTGCTGTAGCAGCTTAATTTGGTTTACATTTATAGTACTTATTTTATCTGTATACAGGCAAATACGAGTTGCAGAACAAACTCAGTGAGTTTGCTTCCAATGACCTTTTCTGAAAAGTGTAGAAATTTTTAGGAAGATTTTTTTTTTAATATTTTTTAAATGCTTTCAAGTCTCACTGTCATTTTTTGCTAAAATATGCTTACCTAATTTCACACAACCTGCCTTGTATGCAGTATTTCTAACAATTTTTTGTTTTATTCTTAATTAAAGTGCTGTTCACATATAAACTGAGCTATAGTGTGGTGCATCCATTTTTGCACCTTTTTTCACATTCAGTATATACACAGTAGAAATAAACACTAATAATGATATTTCCAGTTTTTGTGAGTCCTGTAGTTGTAAATTAGATACTTTCAAAGTGTTTGTTTGCTCTTTTTCTACCAGATTCAATTTCATTTTGATAGCAGAGTTTGTGATTGGTTTGGAATCATTCATAGACTGATTCATTTGAGTAATCACAGGCAAAGAATGGAAAAGAAAAAGTTTGTTGGGAATTCCCTTTCATTTGACAGTCAGCATTGTGTTATGGATGATCAGTGTCAGATGAATTATATATTATTCGTCAAGATTAATGTTCATAAAGGAATTTGCACAGGCATAATATATATCTTAGGTGCAAGTTGTTGGCTATGCTAAAACAGAATTATCAGAGTATTCTGAGAAGAACACAAGTCAAATGGATTTAAAGCATCTGAGAGACCTCACAAAGAAGCCAAAAATGAGAAGTAGTCTTTGAAAAGCAGCATTTCTGGCAGGCTAGAAAAGTATTATGTTCTTATCAATAATGTAACATAAATATTGCACTACCACTCAGAACATTTGCCACTGACAAAATGATTATGGCTTAATAAGCATGGACAAGGACAGAGCCATTACACACAGTAATACAGCTTGTAAGGGCAAGCATTGGCCATTAGAATAAACTCCATCTTAATGCTGCTGGAGTCAAATGTATTCTTGGAGAACAGTGCAAATAGATTATAACTAGAGGATGGACTCCATGCCAGGAAGGAAGTGACTTTGAAAAGGTCTTAAGGGTAAGAGTGGGAAAAGACTCAACAGAAACACCCAGCAGTGCAGTACAGGATAAGAATGGTAATAATGTCAAAATTACCTTGTGCCCTGCTGAGGCTGGTGTGGTTGGATTTGTGATTCTGCAGTGTGTTCTCATGGAATTATAAATATTGAAGGGCTTGGAGAGGGGCTTCAGATGAGAATCAGGCTAGGGGAACACCTGTAAATAGAGACTGCAGGGCTGGCTTGCTGAGTTACTAAAAGAGAACTTTGTAGGGTGACTGTGAGAGTAAAGATAACTTCATTGAATTAAGCTTTGTGTACTCAGGTCTCTTGAACCACAAACACAGCAAGGATGAGAACCTTGGGCAAAGTGAATTCAGGACTGAAAATTGTGAAATAAGCAACCAGAGAAAGGGATGGCTTTTCTTTGTCCAAAAGTTTCCTGTGTCTGAATTTTCCTCCTGTAACATAAGTGAGCCCACACAAGGCAAGTAAGCACTTGCTGGAATTAAAGACTGAAATTCTGTGACCATGAGACAGAAATCAGAATAACTTCTTTAAAATGAATTTCTGTTCTTAAAAATATGCAGTGATTTCTGAATATCCTTGCTCTGATTATGGAGATGTGTTTTAATTTATTGGGTAGTTTGCTGAAGGAGATATGCTGAAAAATGGTGAAAAACAGTGAGTGCTCTGAACCAGCACTCTCTTAGGAGGAACTGGAAAAGTTGAAGGGAAAATGCCCAAACATTTTGCTCTGGTGATTCAGTCTCTTTTACAACCTAACAGTTTTACAAACTGTTTTTACTTAGACTGGGAAAGAGCTGGTGGACATAAAAGAGGGCAAGAAACTGAGCTGAATTGAAAGAAATTTTCTGTTAAATGAGAAACAGCAGTCACTGAAGTGAATCTAAACTGAAACATAGCCCTCTCCTCCTTTTATTCTTTCCACTGAGATTGCCTAAAGAATGCTGTGCTAAAATTGGAATATATATATATATATAAAAAGCATTTATATCATTTATTGTTTTATGTGTAGTGCTGAAGATGACTTTTGGCTCTGAGGGCTACTATGTAATTTTATAGCACTTAATGCATATTTCCAGAGGAAAAAAACCCACCAAATGCTGTAAGGCAATCAGAGCTGAAGCAGGATACATGCAAAATTATAGCTCAGGGCTGAAACAAAAAAATACAAAGTCCTCTGGATATGAAACAAGGAGGGGGAATAGAGATTGTAGTTGGCCAGTGTCATAGTTATTCCATTTTGCTTTCAAATTTTCCATACTCTGTTTTGGTCTTTTTGACTGCAAACAAGGCTAGAACCCAAGTCTCTAGGTTTGACTTTTCTTTTTGTGCATGCACTTTAAAGTTCCAAATTCACAAAAACAGTGACAGCAGCTCTAGTTGGAAATATTTGCAAGATCTCCTTGTGACCTTTGTTTTAACTACACCGATTGTTTCACATTATTTCCCTGGAAGAAATGTTCCAAATGAATCTGTTTGTAAAAACCCCTCAAACCACTCGTTTCTTACAAGCTTTGTTTCAGGATTGAATTTTTCTTTCCTATTTCTGCTAGAACTAAACAGCAGGTGTAATATGTAGTTTTTTGAGGTACATTTAAAGATTTTTAAAGGCTCTTTCTACCACTAGACACATCAGACTGCTTCAGAGCCTTCCTGTGCATAGAGAACACTGCCATCTGGAGAAAAAAGGAAGAGAACTGTCTTACACCTGATGGCAGCAAACAACTGAAAATTCAGAGTTCACTGGGTGACATGGGGCACATTTTCTGGGGCAATCTAATAGGCAGTGAGGACAGCAGAGCATCACTTACAGCAGAGCAGGACAACTGTGATTTTGTTGATGGAGTGTCCTCAGCAGGGTGTTTCAGGGATGGTCCATGCTAACAATAACTATCTTTCTGAGACTCTGATCTGCCCTGAAAATGAATATGAGCCCTTGCAGCATAGAAATGAGGAAGTTCAATTTCTGCTGAATCATTTTTCTATGTCCTGGAAGAGAATAGCCATGATAGATGCAATGCAGTGAAAGACCAGGGCCTTCTGGACTTCCATGCATATCAACAAGTTCCAAAACTGCTATCCCTCCACCTTTATTATGATATAAAAGCTATCACAATCCCAATACCTCCACTCCCACCTCCTTTCAGCATTACAGAGCTTAATACATAGCATAGTTTCTTAGTTTGATAGGGGTTTTATAATCCTGTTGTTAGTACACATCTGAGGGATGGTGCACACTTGCACACCTCATAAACAGGGCTGATATTATCCCCATTTGAGAGGACAGAAAACTCAACCAGCAGGTTGTGACCTGCCCAAAATCACATGAGATTTAAGATATCTTAGGTAGCAGAAGCTTGCTGAGTCCACACGATGACTGCTGCAGAGCCCATAAAATCAAGAGCTCTCAACTGGAGGAAAAAAAAAACTGGAAGTAAAATTCTGTGTGGGAGGGAAACCAAAATTAAGTAAACTTTCAGGCTAATAGTTGAAACTCTGTTCTAACCAGCAAGACAAAAGTCTTGATGTTTCTTTAGGAATACTGGCTTGGGGTTGCTGCTGTGGCCAGTGGGCAGGCAGAAATGGCAAACTAAAGAAACAGAAAACAAGAAAGCAGAAACACCCTTCTGCTCCCATAAGGCCTGACTAGTTAGGAAGTTCCTGAGAAATACCTCTACTTCCAAAAATGTTTTGGAAAACCAGAAAAGCTGTAAGAAGGCAGTAAAATAGGTTCCTTACAAGGACAGACTGACAGATGAGCTCTGCAGGCTGCAGGAGCAGTGCAGGGAGGGTGATCTAGCAGGAGGTCTGTGGCATCATGAAGGGTTTGGAGAACAGGTTTAGAAAACAAATTCTAGGATTTTTTCATAAGAGGGGCTCAATTATTTTTCCCTTCCAGAAAAGTAGTGGCTGTTCATTGGTCTGCTCAGGAAAATGTCAGTAGATAATCAGTTAGAAACTCTTTCTAGCTCTTTGATTCTTCGTTACCAGTAGGATTTAAAAGCTGTTTAGCAGTGTAGAACTCACTGAGGAAGGAAAAATATGTATCTACATATGTTAGGGCTTGAAAACTTGATGATAAACTCAGATTGTGTATTTCTTACTTACAGATTGGTTTTATAAGTTTTCATTTAATGTACAAGTGGCATTTTATAAGCCTTTCAGGTTAGGTCAAGTTCTTAGGACATATATCATTTAGGAATGATAGCTGCCTAATCATTCTGTTTTCTATTTTTAATTCATCTTTGTGACAGCTACAGTTGAGTGTCCTTAACTACAAATTCAGAGAAATCAAAAAATCCAAGCACAAGAATATTTAATTCCTGTAAGTAGCTGCTAACTATTAATCTCTGCTAGGATACAGTAATATAAGGAATTTTGAATGGATATACTGATTACCACCATATGATTATCAGCCAAATTACTTGTGATTAGTGCTTTTCCAGTGGACTCACTGCTGCTATTACTGTATCTAAGCAATGAAATAGTTTCTTCTGGGGTTCAATTGTCAAATTGAACTGGTGAAGTTCAATTGGTGACTGGAGAAGTCACCTTTCCCTCTGGAATGTCATCTGGCTCTCCATGGAAGCCAAAGTTCCTTGTGTGTTCTTGGAATTCTTAAACTTTGTAGCCACTATAGGATTAGTGGGATTTTTCAGGTGAAACTTTAGATTTAGTGACATCTACACAGAAGATTAAAACTTTTCTTTCGGTTCAGATTTCCATCTTTTTTAAAGTAAATGTGAATGGATGAAAGCAGGCTGAAGGCTGTGGTCTGTCAGAAGATGGAATATGTCTGTGTCTTGAAACTGCCATGTATTAGGTCAAGAACTGTTGACAGGCCATGATGGAAATGTGATATATCCCATTATAAGCTAGCCTGCTCTATCCCTGCTTTGACCTTACATATAACTCCCAAAGCAAGCATGTTTTCTGATTACCTTAAAGGTAAAATAAATAATATTGTGTTAGGCAGAGCATTACCAGACAGCATTGGGAAGCAGAATGAAGAGATGCTACAAACAGGGAGGGCAGAACATGCAATTCCATAGCCACTCTTTTAAAAACCAAAACATAACAAACAAAAAAACCCAAACCAAAAATCCACTGAGGAGACAAACTGCTTCTAGATGACAGTTTTGCTCCCATTCTTGCTCCTGTGAGCATTTCATGTGCTGTGGTACCCTCTTGTCAGCCACAGATGCTGCCAGACTCTAATCTGCAGAGCTGCTTTTTTGGATCTTGGTAAATACTTTAAAGATACATTATTTTTAGCATCAAGGTCTACAGTAGATGCACAGCTGCTCTGAAAGCCTGAGCTGGGGAGCCAACATTCCTCTGCTCACCCAGAACAGGGTTGGTGTGGAGACAGCACTGTTGAGTAAGTACATAGGTTTTGTTAAAAGGGTATCTTGCCATCATCTTGTAACAAAAACATTCCTCTTGAGCAGATGTTTCTGGGGGTTTTTTTTGGTTTTTGGAAAAGATACAAAACCTTCCTAAAAATTCATTGGGACAGTTGTAGTTGTTGGCAATTTTTATAGAGATTTGTAGATCCAACTTAATTCTAGTGAGGTCCTTGTTGCTTGTGATATCTGTTGGCAATGCATTTCACAGATGAATTATAGTTCAGTTTTGTTTAAGAAGAGTGGAGGGGGTTTCAGCTTAAAATAATAAACAGAGCCTCTAAATTCACCTTCTTAAATGTTCTTTATTTTATCTTGTTATCATGTCTTCTCGTACTCGTCTCAACTTTAAAGAAAAATGTCCAAGTTCACTTCTTTTTTTTATGGCTTTGATCATTTTTGGTGCTCTTCTCTACAGCCCTTTGGTCTGTTCTGTACATTTTTTTTTTTTAAAGACTGTGACCAGAACTGAAGACAATAATTGAGGGAGGAAGCTGTTTCACTCATTTATAAGATAGGCTCATAACAACATACCTTCTGCTAGCAAAATAAACTTGCTTGACTGAAGAAAAAAAAAAAAATCATTAAAATTCCTGAGATTGCTTTGTACACACTCAATTTTATTATTTTTGGTAGATTTATAATACTAAGTTTGCCCAGACTGCACCCATACACTATTTTTTTTTCCTTTGCTGCTCAGTGTCTGTTTAGATTAGGATTTTCAAAGGATTTAAAGGACTTCATGGTACCTTTCTTCCATTGAATTTCCAACTCCATTAGGCTCCTTTGAATAGTTCTTAATGAAAGACATTTTCTTCCTATCTTTGTGTGTTTAAAGAGCTCTTGAGATGTGACAGGAGTGAAGTAAGCAACTATTTATTTTAAGGAATCATTCAGAATTTTGCCTCCTACCTCAGTTTTTATGGACATGTATTTTAATTCCAATCCACTACTTTTAAATGGAAGAGTTTGTTTTAATTTCAGTATTGAAGGCTGTGAACACTGAACTGAAGTTTGCAAGCATGACAGTCATGTCTTGAAGAATTACCTGAAAGCTCCATGTGAATACAGAAAATTCTTAATACGAATTTTTAAGTTAGCCCTACCAATAGATTTTGTAATCTGAATCAGCTATACCAGCTTGTTCCCCTTATGTTTTACACTGTGTGATGTTTCTCATCTTCTCCCTTATCAAAGGAAGATACAAGGTGGTGTATCCCTAAGAAAAAACTCCCTTTTCAAGCTCATGATAAAATCAGATTCCTTGGTAACACTGATGTTCATTGCCTTGGCTCTTCTGGGTAAGAAATACCCAGGGATCTTGTGTCCAAGTGACATAATTTGGGAAAAAAGGGATTTCTGACTGAACAACAAGAGCATTTTGGTATGCAAGACTGCATCTAATTTTTGCATGCAGTTGCCATGACTATGTATGCACACTGGATAATTGCTAGCACAGTGGCTGCTGGTATTTGCACACCCATTTATCCAATTAGTTTATGCAATCAATGGAATTTCATGCACATATTAGCTGCACCATTGTGCATGGGTTCTGCACATGTAATTGTATGCCTAATTGGTCTGAGGGTCTTGATCACAATGTGTGTCTTGATTTTATGGCAATATAACATGAAAAACCCTGAGATTTATTTGCAGAACTGCAGAATATACTACAAGTTAGCATTGAGGAATAACTGCAAACTCTCCTTACTAGACTTCACAAAAGAAACATTTCTCTGTGTGCTACCTGTAGGCAATGTGAGATTGCATTCCACAAATTAAATGACAGTTGAATGCAAGTTTCTGATAATTATAACCTTAATAAATCCTATAAATTAATAAATCCTTTATGTAGGAAAAAGGCCACAAAATTGTGCCATTTTTTTTCCTTATATGCTACATATGACATTAAAAGGTAATACTTCATTATCAATGCCTGCATGCAAAGGATGTAAAGAAAGAATGCTGCCAGTTTTATATGAAAAGAAAATCTGTTAAGCACTATATTTAGTTCATATAAGCATGAAAACCCTACAGAAAAAAATACTGGAATCAGTGAAGTTGTAATTGCTTTTGATATAATTATTCCACTTTTGATGATATGCTCAACCCAAGGCTTCTTTAAAAGTGAGTTTATTTGGTCTATAATCATATTTACTGAGTTTTTAAAAATCTTGATTATAACAAGGAAATCAAGGAGCTGAAGAAGGAAGCCCTATTTTTCTTTAAAAATACCAGGTCATCAGGCACTTCCTGTCAGATAAGGGAGCTGAGAGTGATTTTCAGGGCTTTCCAAAAGAAAAGATCTTCAGGGCTTTTCCAAAAATCTTCTATGATTCTATGAAATTCCTGGTTATCAGTTGCTAGGGCAGAGTACCTACCCTAACCTGATTCTTATCCTCTTTCCCTAAGGATTTGCTGCTTGCCATTACAAAGGTGCTACTGAGATGCAGTGTGGCCATTCTCTCCTGCCCTCATTTGATGGATTAGAAGAATTCCTGGAGCTTAATTCTTGGAACTTGGAATATAGTTTTCATGGGCCTGAAATCCAGATGGCTGCCTGACTCCTGAGATCCAAAGCCTCAACACAGACATGGTCAGAATAGAAATAACTGCATTTTTTCAGTACCTCAGAATATTGTAACAGTCTCTGATCACTGATGTCTCATGCACAGATTCTGTGATGTTGCTAGTTCTATTCTATCCAAAAAAAGTGCCATTATTCCCTCCACTTTGCTTTTTGGTTGTTTAATTCCTTTCTCAAATTATATTCTTCCCTTTAAGTATCATTTACAATCCCCTCTTTTTTTCTTTCTTTCTTTTTTTTCCCCCAAACTGGAGGTTAGTATATTAAGTGGGTTTTTTGGTTGGTTTGTGGTTTTTTTTTTTAATGTGTCAGGGGGTTTTTATATACTTTTTTTTTTTTTGCTTATATTAAATGTATTTCTGCTTTGAAATTTTGATCTAAAACTACTTAAGCAGCATGATTTTTTTTTTTACAAGAAGGAAACAGCAGAGGGAGATGTTCTCTAACTTTCTTTCTAGCAACTGTTCTGAAATATGGAATGAAAATCAGTTTTACCATGTGATTTGAATAATATCTGAATACAACAACGACTACATTATGTTTTGAACATTTTAGGTCTGAAAACAGAAGCTGAAAGACTGTTGAGAACATCCTAGAAACTTAGCATATGCTCCAGGACTGAGTTTTGTTGTGTTTATTTAGACACTTGCAAAGTTTTATATACATTTAAAGGGAAATATATTTCTGGTTCCATAATTTAAAAAAAAAACAAAAACACACCAACATTGTTTTTAAACACATAAATTTTATAGAAACATTAAATCAGTTTGTGGGTGTGTCAGTCTTTTCTGGATTTTGAGTCTCTGAAAAAAATACAGCCACTGATTATTTTGAAATTTACTTTTGAAGTTCAGCTTTATTTTTTACTCATAATTCTGGGGGGGTTTCTCATTGTGGTTCCTCAGGGACAGTTCTGGAACACTTCTCATGTCTTTCAAGATGTATTGAGCTGCAATTCTTTCTTCTCCTTATTACCATCCTCTCCTGCTTCCTTTTTCTTTCACTGTCCCCACTTTCCCCCCCATCCTGCCCACATTCAGCTTTCTCCCACAGTCTCCCTGCGTTCATCTGCAGTCTTTTCTTTTTTGGACACTCCTTATTTCAGAGCTTGCAGTCTCTTATCAATGACTTCTGACTCTCTCTGCCATCCCCTAGCAACAGTTTTGTTTGTGTTGGACCCCAGGGGAACTGGGATCACCACCTTCTTGTGCTCTCAATCCCAAGGAAAACATGAGGACAGGGTCAAGCCACCCCGAGCAAAATGTTCACAGCAAAACTGTGGCAGTTTGGGATGAGTTAAATATTTACACTGAGGCTGGTGGTAAAAGTGGAAGTGTTTCTGGCATGCCCAGAAACATACATTTGGATGTTGTGGGGTTTTTGTGGTTTGCTTTTTTTTTTTTTTGTCAAGTGATGGAAATAGGTTTTGTCAGAGCAGACATATGGATTCCTTCCCAGCTCCTTCCAAAAGGGTCCTTGTGCCACCCCCCAGTAACCTCATTTGTAAGCTGGGAGAAGCAATACCTGCTGCCTTCCTATGGTTTTGCTCCAGAATTGGGTCTTTGAAGCATGGTGGGTTGGCAGCCATCCCAGTCCACCTGTCCCTCAGGGAGAGGGGGTTTGATGGGGCTGTTTGTCTCTCAAATTGCTGATCTGTTGGTCAGACATTTTCCCAGCTGGAGAGCCATATGTCACCACCACTTCTCTTCCCTGGCTTTGATTAGGCATTTTTCTTTCAATTAAAATCCAAATTGTCAGGTTTTAAGCAGGAGGATGAAGTTGTGCCCATTTGGAGATAAAAGGTGAAGTCCATAGGAGCTGTGAAGTGAGCACACAACAGGAGTGGACCTAAAACAGGTGCAGAACTTGAGACCCTGCACTATCTGAGGAGTAAAACCCCTGCTAATAGCATGGAATTACACACCCCTAGTGAGTACTACAATGGAATTTTATAGATTAATGAATTATTACCTCTGGTTTGCTTTTTCAGAAGACAGAGATAAACTATTTGTTAACCTTGTGTATTCAGGCTATGAATTGTTTCATAGGCAAATTACAGTGCTGCCAATTATTTTCAATTGTCTTTCTTTCCTCTATGGGTGTTTGTACAGAAAGATGTTGAAAACATGTTCTGGAATTAATTTTGAGGCATGACAATATGAAAATTGGTGGTACATTGATGCCATTCATCTCTAGTTTTATAGCAAATAATGTAGAATTAGCATGTTTTTCCCCATCTTCAGTCACATTTGAAAATTATTCCTGCTGAGTTGTTTCTGGTATGGGGGTACTGGTGAGTGCAGATACCTGAAGCAATTGTCCATCACTTTTCATAAGAGAAAAAGGTTCAGAGGAAAGAATTTTCCAGCATGGACAACATAAAGATTTATGCAGCTTTTTCATAAACAGGAGAAAAAAAAAAATATATGGCACCTTTTAAAGAAAAGTGCCTGCTGCTTGCTAGGGTTTTTTCCATTACCATTAGTTAAAAAATCAACTCTCAGCAATGCCAAGGGTGAATGCTTGCTACTGTAGGAAGAACATTGCATTTTTTTGACTTTTAAAACCCAGCAGAAGAATGTCCATAATTCTTGGTTGCTAACTGACAGGTGAATGAGGATTATTAAAGACCAGGACTAAATTTTCCTGGAATTTTCATGTGCAGTTATTTAATTTGGGATTGTACTTATCATGTCTACTTGATGCAAGTCATGTAATTGCATTATACAGATCCACCTTTATGTACAATTTTTTATTTGCATCCAAAAAGCAAATGTCATTAGGGAAAATAATTTCAGATCAGCTGCTTTTGCATGTCTTCCTGGCTCGTAAGTGCCTTTTGACTAGTGTGGAAAATCTGATTATAAACATAGCAGCATCAAAGTTTGAATTAAAAATCCACCCCCTAGAATGAGCAGTAAGGCTTAGATGATGGAAATGAAACTGCTGGGTTTTGTCTCGTGTGGAGTACAGCCTATTTTTCATTTCTGTGGTATCTGAAAGTTGTTTTGTTTCTTACAGGAAAAGCTATCAAGAGCTGAGTTTCAACTCTGTTCTCAGCCCTTGAGAAACTGGATGTTGTGTTGCATTCAGTGCACTTCACTTTAGAAAATGTAATGAGGATCTTCACAGTAATGTCAAATGATGAGTGAATGGGCTCATGAACAACTGCTCACTGGGCAGCTGGTAAGTCCAGGCTTCTTAATGTCACAATTTGGTTAAGGAGGAAAAAGATCTTGGATTTGATGTAGCACACTAGTGTGGTCCTGCTTGGACACCAAAATGATAAAATCTACATGAAAAAAGGAGTTTCAGTGATTGAGCTGTGGCAAGACTTGCTGCTTCTCCTGTATGATTGTCTGTGCCTGCATGTGAAGGGAATTTCTGCAGGTGGAATTGTTGCCAAGTCTCACTCCAAGAAGGTAAAAAAATCAGAACCTGACTATCAGTGACCACTCGACCAAAAAAACTCTGCACAGTTTAAAACTGTAGAGCAAAAGACATTTAAAATATCCCAAACATCAGATGTGTAGGAACTCTGGAACCTCAGGCTCTGGCACATGTTTTTTCCACATGTCTGTCAGCTCTGAATGTGTTTTTATGACGTGTCAGCAGGACATGTCATTTAAGTGTTGATTTTGGGGGAACCAACATTGGAAAGTGAACAGGCTTGCCACTTGCTGAAGAATGTTTGAATGACAGCTGCTCTGCTTTCCTAAATTTCAACAAGAAAACTAGTTTGAAGCTTCCAGGAGTAAATCTGTCAGCTTTTTGATACAAAGGAAATTTGGAAGGGCTGGAGCACTGACAGAAGTAGGGGTGGAAGCACCGTTGCAGACCAAAAATCAGAAATAAATACATATTTACTTTGCACTTTAATTTACATTGTTGCCACACTTTAGAACCCAAAGCAGAATGGGACCACTTTAAGGCCACTGCTAGTGAAAAAAGAAACAAATTAAAATGCATTGGGGCTGTGTAATCTCCCTCCTTCACTACATCCAGTGAAGATCAGAGTCAAGGCCCCCTGAGAACGCAAGGCACAGAGCAGAGCTGTGGCTGTGCATCCTCAACAGAGGGACCAAGCCAGGACCTACCCTGCATTCTGCACTTGCCATCAGCTTATTACACCTCATTAATCCTCACCATCCTCAAAACTCTCAGTATCTGGTGCATGGTTATAAATTAATAATGCTTTGGGTATCGTATCTTTGTTTCTGCAACTGCTGCTAATGAAGTTCCCTGTGTGCAGATTTTATTTAAATTCTCCTTTTCTTTTGATCTTGCTGTTAGTATTTGAAGTTGACTGATATTTATCACAGTGTGCTCACTACCTGCCCTAGTTTCCCTGGTGCATACCCCATGGCCCTCTTGCTTAATGCTGAACTGGCAGAAATGCTGGCAAACCTATCATAGAGAAGCTGATGAAGTCAGACTAATGACTTAGGCTGGGTTCTGAACTTCAAGCTTTTGCCATTTTGGTTGAGGTGGTGTTTTTTTGGTTTTGATTTGCTCTGGGAGAAGTAAGGGGTGTTACACCCAACAAAAACTCTAAGGATGGAAGCAGCTACTAAGCTAGCATAGCTAGTCTGGCAAACTGAGCTTGGTATTTGGTGAGCATTCAATGATAGACCAGGGAGGCCTTGAGCAGTCAAATGAGTATTTTAATTCATAGTTTTCAGTGTATTTCTCTGACTGTTAGGTTACTCATTTAAAAAGTGGCCATATTTTCCTGCCAGTAGCATTTCAAAAGAAATAGCTTTCATTTCCTTATAAGTGAAGGGAAGTGTTACCATAAGACAAATTTGTGATGAGTGTTCTTCTGTTGGTACAGATGGCATCTGTGTATTTTTATCACTGTAAGTCACTCACAGTTGGAGTCAGACTTAGTCCAATATCTTGCTTTATGTTTATTAAAATAATCACAGCTTTAGATATGATATTAATCACTCATTGCTTTGGAAACATTTGGATTGGTAGATGAGAACATATTTATTTTGAGACAGCAAACGATACAATTATTTTCCACATATTTGTAAATTTACAAATAATAAGCTATATTGCAAGGCAGTGAATTAGTAAACTGAACTGCTGATTTGTAAACCTTATTTTTCTCATGCAATTCATTGCAAGTGCCTGACTGATAAATCAGGACTTCAAATAATACCAGGAAATGAAATGAGGATAGTTACCTACATTTAAACACAAAGTACATTTTTTTTTTCCCCAAAAGTCCCAGCATGTTTGTAAGATTCCTCAAAAGTCTTGAATTAGTTTTTTTATACTGTGATGACTACAGCTGCATTCCAGCTCTGAACTGGGAGCAGGCCACAGCTGACTATAGCTTGCAGGGGAGGAAAGATTTTAAAGACTAGGTTTTCAGCTGGAAGACAGAAACTTAGCTCTAGTAGATTTGGAACAAAATACCTTTTTATTTCCCTTCTTCTCTAGTTTCCTGATGACTTGTTTGGCTGTGAGCATAACCAAAGGAGTTTACAGACTCTCTTGCATTATACAGGGTATGGATGCTCTCGGATGAGGAGTGCCCTGCACCTTCCTGCACCTGAGCCAAACCCCACAAGCACAGAATGGGAGGGCAGAGCTCTAAATGCCTCCATGCTACAACTCTTTGCTTCATCTGGTGAGTTTGTCTAACTTGTACTGTCATATCTACATAAAATGGGCTATGAATCCCTGCAAATGATGCTGGCAATGTTCCACGTCCCAGCAGAAATGAGCTGTGGGCTGTGCTCCCCTTGGTCTTTGGGAGATGGTAAGGAGGGAGCAGATGCACTTCAAGCTCTCCAAACGATCAGCTCTACAGCCTGAAGCAAAACAAAAAGAATCATTTCTTCATTCTCTCAAATGCAAAGCAGTGGCCCCCTGCTTTCCATAGGACATGTGAGGGTGTACAGAAGCTGTGAGATGATGCCAACTGGTTGTGTAACCCATGTGACCTGATCAAGACAGACGACTTCTTACTCAGTTGCTGCTTTTTTCATAATTAATGCAGTTCTCTGTTCTGAACCTCAACAATTACCCACTTGAATTAACTTTTAGGGAATGGTATTCAAACTATGAAATACCTACATTTGGCTAAGATGTAGCCAGACGATTTTGCACCAGTAACATTTATTGAAAACTGTAAGAAAATGTGTGTTTCTACAGGCAGACACACCCGACCTAACCAGTTTCAAATTTGTACACACTTGCATTGGCAAATTGTAGCTTGCTTTGCTCAACTGAAGTATGAGTCATAAAGATATCAAAGAAAGTAACATCCAAAATTCCACTTTAAGAGTAACAGGTAATTATCAAATGGGTTGACTCAGATGAACAGTCTTCTTCATAAGCAGAATTATCTTGAATGACCTATCTAAATATGCCTTTCCACAGAGGGCCAACACTTGCTATCCCTGTTCATGTCAACCCTCCAAGCATGTCAGCAGAATTGTTGTAAGAGTTCCAGAGTCAGGGTGGCTTTAGCACTGCTGGGCTACTTGCATGTTAGAAGATGGGAGGTGGGCTTTTTTTGTTTCTTTCTTTGTTCTTGTAGTACATCTAATAAATGTACTTTACTGTTAAATACTCCAGATACACCAGGAGGACATGACACTTGTGTTCATGGTAGAGAATGTAATTAGAAAGAGTTCCCAGTCTTCACTTGACTGGTTAAATTCAGTTGCCTCTAATGGAAGAGGGACAGATTTTTCACTCCCATTGCTCTGACAGGGGTAGTTTCATTAACTTCAGGGCACTTACTCAATATTTACTGCCTCATAACTGAATTCAGAATGTTTTCAGATCAGAAAGTGCTCAGAAAACAGTTGTGAGAAGATGACACTGCAGAAGATTGTCATGGGGAGAAAGGAATACTTCAGGAAATTATTTGCTTCATCCATTTTATCAATCCATATTTACACATGGATTTAGAGTTACATAGTTGCACCTCATAGAAAAAGGATCATCAAAAGTTAGAGAATTCAAGCCACTGTGGTGAGCTGGGATCAGCTTTGCCTGGAGCACGTTCTGTGAGGAGCCAGAGCTCTCTGTGAGCACCTCCTGAAGTGAAATTCTTGCACTTCATAATGAAGTGCAGGCAGTAGATATTGATGGTTTGCCTTGACTAACCTAAAATTCATAACAGAACTTGGGAGAAAAGAGGATGCTCCCACGTATATACCTTTTCCTATTAGCTAAGAATATTCACTCTATTACCATTTTAATGATGGATCTAGTGTGCTCACCAGTTGGCATACTCAGACACTGGGGTTTTTGGTAGGAATGGCTTATAAAACTTTCATATTGAGGTGTTCCTAGTGTCTAGAAAAAACCCAGATATATTAAGTATACAGTATTATCCTGGTATGTAACAGAAATTAATGTCTTTAAGAGATAATTGGTTGTAGTGGTAATTAAGTAACATTCTTTAGGAAGTATAATGCATGTAATTTCACTATATTTGTTCAAATGTCATGAATATTAAAATACAAACAAATTCTTCAAAAGAACACCATGCAGCTTTAGCTTCCAAAACCTCAATTTTAAAAAATGAGTTCTAAGATGGGGTTCTTTTCCTGACTAAAACATCATCTAGTTTTCTGTATTTTAACAACCTTCATAGTATTTGGAAGGAAGAGCTGGAGCTATGGGAGCACAGGATTTACACACTACTGTGAATTATTTTGGAATTTCACTGTGGAAAGGTAAATTTCAAACATGTCTTGTGATCTCCTTTTAATGGCATTACCTCAGTAAAGTACTTTTTCAGTGTATTTCTTTACTGTTTCCTTTTTCTACCTTCTTCTCATCAGTCAGCACAAGATACCAGCTTGCATTAACTTCTGGTATAATCTTTATAATAATGTTATGATGCAATCATATTTTATGTCCCAGAAAACAGTATGGGAACTCCTTAATTATTTCTTACACTTGACTGTAAGTGTGGAGCAGGTCTAAATCAAAAAATCATATTTAATTAACACAAAAAAACCATTACTGGAGTAACAAATTAGAAATTGTGGGATACAAAGGAGCAAAGATGTTCTCCCCACATCTGCAGGAATGCACTCAGTGACTTGCTAGGGCAGACTGCACAATTTTTCTACCAAATTTTTGTAAGATTGCTATTACAAGATAGCTGCCATCTGTAGCTCCTTTGAGGGAGACCAGCTGTTCTTGGGTTATTTTGACCACATGATTGCAAAAAAATCATCTTTTAGGTTTGGATTCGATCCAAAATAAAACTTGTAAAGCAAAAAATAAACTTACAAACTGTGACACCAGGGGCCCTGCTTGTCCCTCTCCACTCAGTGGCTCTTAACACTCTGCATTCTGCTTTGATTCTTTTGTAAATGTGAATGCATATACAAAAATAGTGTCAAAACCACTTTTAACTATGTTGTTGTGATGCATATATAGCAACAGGTTATACAATAACATATAAACCCTCTTCATTAGTTGTTGTTGAAGCATGGGTTTGTAAAGCTGTCTTAGACATCACATAAGAAAGAGATATTTAATATATAGGATAAAAAGTACTCATAAGCATTACACTGATTTAAGAATTCTTCTTTAACTCGTTGGCTTGAGTACAAGCATGAGGTAAAAAGGATGCATGAAGAGAAAATCATTGGCATCTCTACAGCTTTTATCAAGAAAAGGATTTAGATGCTTGATGTCAGAAAAATATAAGATACCAGGTCTGAAGTGGTATTGTCTATATGTGAAGTACATCAAAGTAATTCTGCTAATAATTCAACTTCCATATACTCCACTATTCTGTTTACCTAAAATGTTATTTCTATAGGGTGTTTACTCCCTACAGGTAACATATTCTGCAGGCAGTCCTAATTATTTATCTTGACACTGTTCATAGGTTAAAACCTATAATAATCTGTTGTTTGCTAGGATTATAACCAATTTTTCCTATTTGTATTTGTGAACACAGGCTCAACTGCCTGAATACCATGACTCACTCCCTTGGGAGGTGAGTACCATCTCTCTTCCTACATCTTGTTTGTGTTTGCTGGCAAGTATTTTCACATGCAAATGCCTGACATTAACTCTGTGGCTTCATCTTCAGACCTCATGGCTTGAAATCCATATTGCATTAGGGAATATTCAGTAGTTTTGAATGCCATTTTACTGGCTTGGAACATTATGTTGTTACCATCTTTTCTCCTGAAACTCAAAACCATAACCTCTCTTCATTTCATTTCATTTCTCCTGAAGAAAGGGAATATATCAGATGGAATAGTTAATGCAGGGACTGGTTTATGTTTTTGATAATGCAACTTGTTCTGCAGTGGCTATGGACAGGTTAGTGCATGCCTATAATTATATATGGTATAAACACATTACAGTGGTAGTTTCTATAGGCACAGTTCCAGGAACAATCTGGGTTTGTTCTAAATAACAAATATAACACCACTGCAAAGTGTGGGAAACAGGGCATAACATCCAGTAAAAATGCTGGTGCTGGGAGGACTGTCAGCTGGCTGTATTGCACATGATAATACAAGGAAAAAAATATTAATTAATTGGAGATTGTTAGGAAGGGGTTTTGCCAAATTAGTAGTCTTGAAGACTGAGTTCACTAGCAAATGCCTTAGTGACACTATTTGGCAAGAATAGATGAAAGGGAGGTTAACCAGCTGGTCTTCAAAATAATTGAAAAAAGCCTGTTGTTGAGAAAGCCCCTTCTCCCTCCCAGTCACTGCTCCTTGCTGCATTTCTTAAAAAAAAAAGAAAAAAATGATGGTTTCTTGTAATGATTCTTCTCTGTTACTGTTTTTACTCTTGTGCCATCGGGTTGGAACACAGCAGATCCCTTTCTTTTGTAAGAACTCTCCACAAGAGTCGGAGGAAGATTTCCCAACCAGTAATGAGGATATTGCTGGTGGGTTTTGTGCTTGTGGAAGTGGCTCACTGAAAAACAAATGTACAAAACCTCACAACAAAAGGCACAGGCTTCAGATAGCGAGCTGCTGCCTATGCTGGAAGGCTCTGGAAATGCATAAGGAGAAGAATTTATCATCCTCTCAGCTTTGTCATGACAGGAACTGCGTTTGTCCCTCATGGACAGAGTTTCGTGCAGCGCTGGTGGACTGTGCTGATGCTTTTCCAGACAGTTCAGGATGAGTTTGAAAGGTTCCAGCAGAGTGTCAAGGCTGGATTGGCCAGAAAGCCATTTGTGAGCAGACAGAAAACCTGCAGTAGCAACTGCTGAGGTCCAACTGCTCATCCTTCCTTTTCCACCTGTAATTGGTTGAGTGTTTTACTCAAAGGTCTGGAGGACAGGGTTTTAAACACCCATTTCTTGAAGGCAGTGTATCATCACTGTACTTGCAGAAGGAAGGAATGGATATATCCAATCCAGTTTCTTATGCAGGAAAGGAAAACGGTGTAAAAATCAGAGTAAAAGTCAGTTTCTTATTCTGGGTCTGCAGCTACAATATTGTGCTTTATGATGAATCACCTAACAGTCCTTTGATTAGTCTGCCTTCTCTGATATGACAATTTTTCATGAATGTCTACTGACTAAAAGGAAAAAAAAAAAATCACATTTTTCTAAGGATACATAGATTCAGGGCAATGGCAGAGTATAGTTGTTGTTTCATTTCATTAATGAGTAGGAACTGGGGAATTCTTTGCAAAGGTTCTCTTTAAAGAGAGAAATTTACCACTGTGTGTTCCAAGAAAATATTTTGGACAGTATGTATGGTCTAGAACACCTGCTCTATAAAAACCTTCAGAAACATTGGGCATGTGATCGTGGCTTGTTCTCATAATAACTTTGGTGATGATGCTTATCATTCTTATTACTCTTATTATTTTTGTACAGCTGATTAAATGTCATAACACTTGGAAATTAATGTTCTAGTTAATTACAATAGGACAGCTGCTAGGTGAAGCGATGACTTCTTCATTTCACTGCCTTTGAAGTTTAACTCCACCCTACAAAGCACTTTCTTCCTGATTTATACCCATACTCCTCTCAGTAAAATGCTTGCAAAAGATTGAGGTGGATTGCCATCCATCCAAAACAACACCAGTGTCATGAATCAAAACTGTTTGAGTCACAGGAATATTGCCTAGTCACTTATCTTGCCCAGTGCTTTGGGCTAAGATAATTCTGAAATACTTATATTTCTGCTCAACTCTAAAATCAAAGTTACATAGCACAGCCCACTCTAGAGTGACCATAAACATTTAAATTATGAAACTATATCTCATACATATTCTATTAAAATTAGCCAGATAACCTATGTGCTATGTTATTTAATAAATTTGATATATTTTCTATATAAAAACCTTTAAGGTGGTTTCTGTCAGCTCCCTTATTCTGTGCTGTATTTTCTCAGTCATTAACCCAGTCAGTAGTGACAAAGCTACTTCAGACTCAAGGTTTCTTTTCCAATTTTGTTCATATCTTAAGAACCACAGAACTAGGAAAACTTCCATAAATTGTAATACAAAATTGATCTCAGTGAGAGAAGTCAGGTGCAGAACAGAAAACATAAACCCAAATTTGTGAAGTTCAGGCAAACATTTGAAGATTCTTATTCCATTTTATTGATCATCTTCAAATGCTACACAGAGTAAAAACTGTAGGAAGCAATGTGTAGAACTACTGGTGCTGACAGCTTTTGGAGGTAATGAACTCAGAATTATGCCATGAATTTTAACTTCCTGTGGAAGAATTTAGAAAAGGAATTATGGCCCCATGCTGGCCTTTTGTTTTGCACATCAAGGTTTTGAACCTGAAATGAAATGTCTTCTTCTTTCCCCTTTTGAAGGCAGCAAGTTGGAGTAAGGCTCTCAGCTTTAACACTGCTATGGGGCTCTTGTGGGGTTTTTCTAGCAGGAGCTGATAGTTCCTGGTGTACCAGTCCCTCCTGGGCAGCTCCCATTGAAGGAAGGGTCTCACCCAGTTGGGAAAATCCATTGCAACCAGGTCTGAAACAGCCTCTCTGGCCCCAGGCACTTCATAACTTCTTGAGCAAACCCAAACAGCGTCCAGGCTAAGTGTAGGGATTTGGGGATTCTTTGGAGTAGTTTTGCAACCCCTGACTAATTCTAAATGTCTGTTTGGTTTGCCTGGGGAGTGATAGCCTACCAAAATAGTTGATTGCTCCTTTTGCTAGTCTTTCAGGTATATCTGGAGGAAGTCTCTGCTTTGTTTGGGTTTTTGTTGGGTTTTTTTGGTTTTGGGCAGGTTTTATTTTGGTTGGCTGGGTTTTTTGGTTGTTTACTTGTTCTTTTTAAGGTGAATATTTCTTTGATGTTATTAACTTTGTCACCAAACATTCCTTAACATGTGAAAGGGAAAGGAAATAGCATCCTTCTCTCTGTCCACCACAAACAGTTCTAGAAATCATGGTCTTAAGGAGCAGCAAGAGAAATTGAAGCTAAGTGAGGAAAGTACTCCAGTGACAAGAGTTAAGCACTGCAAAGGGTTGTCTGCAAAGGTTGATTGTTGCTGGAAAGGGACTGTCAAGCTTTAAGAAGTGTTTAGGTATAGCTGATGCTGCCTTGGCAAAGAGGAATGGATGACATGACCTCAGAAGGTCCCTTCCACCTTCCATTGTTGAAGAATCAAGAATAGACACAAAGTCTGCTCCTGCCTCTTCAGCCCCAGCAGATGCTGACTTACACTTTTTCCTTGTCAAGGCAGAAGTTATGACCCTGGTTTGCTTTTATTCTCTTGCTTTATTGGCTTATTACCTATTCTGTTTGTGTGGCTTGGAGAAGCAGGTTTTGCAGTTGTGTGCCACAAAGATAATCATGGGGCTTTGTAGTTCTCTTTCACTTTTCTTCTAAGACTGACAAAGCATCTTTACAATATGAATGAAATTACAAGCAGTCATTTTTACAGGCTTGAACTGTCAAATCCTTAAAAATTACACCAACATATGGAAGTCCTCACAGAAATGTAACAGGAACAGAGACAAGTTTTGTGTCCTCAAAATCCTGCCCCTCAAAACTCTGATTGCTTGGAAAAAAAACAAATCCAAACTGTTGACTCTGGGAAGCTGTTCTGCATTTCTCTCTTAAAGTATATGTCATGGGCAGATTCAGGGTTTGTTATTAGAACCCTGAAGTTCTTATCTGTGAAGCCAGGACAGTTTTTCCAGGTAAAAAGTTGTTAAATTCCCTGGGATGGGGGAATGGTAGCCCAGCTCGTTTGACAGAGAGCTCTTTCATGTCTGAAATCCTAAAATGAAATTCTTTGCACGTGTTTATGCATTGGGTGAAATCAGAGGTCTTAGTACTGTGCTTACTGAACAGCTTTTCTGAGATATAAATACCAGCACATTCTGCTAAGTTTCTAACAAACAGAATGGTCTGCTCCAGCCCAATATGCTCCTGTGTTAGAGCAGATTGGAAGAGTACACTTCAGTGATGGGAAATGCATTTCAATTTTATCCAATGGTGTGTATGGTTTATAAATTTAGGTACATTGTGGGTGTATGGAAGCTGATTGTATAGGATTATTCATTACATGCCTCCTCTAAAGTTTTGGCTCCTATTCTGTTGAATGATTGCACATTAGCATTCTTCTTAAGCTCTGGTGCGTGAGGCTTCCTGCAGAACCTGCTTGAACTTGTCCCTCCTGCTTAAAGAATATTCTTTCTTCTGCTCCTGTCATTAGAAGGACTTACTATTGATAGCTGATGATTTTCCAGTACTCTCTCCAGTTCATAAAACTACAAACTGGATGCTCACACACCAGCCATGTCTCTGAAAGAGCATCAGTAGGTGGGGAGATGGGGGAGTGATGGATCATTTGCAGAAGGCTCCTCACAATTACTTTCTGCTTTGGCCACAGGTGGAAGGTTCCTCTGCATCTTTCTGAGTGATCAGTTGGGTTATCAGCTGACTTGCAATTAAAATAATAAGGCACTTGCTAAGTCAGGGCTTCTGGAAGTGATAGTCTAAATTGCACTGACCACAGAATTAGTAGTTTGTGAATTAGTAGCTTGTGGGGGAGAACAGTTATTCTCTCTCTTCCCTCTCAGTCTGCAAAACACATGCTGCTTTCTACTACACTGAGCTGGCTTTTAGCCACCTGCTCTTTGGTGTAAAATGTTTTCATTCTACATTAATGGTGGTTAATCTTCCTTGGAGACAGAAATTGGGCAGCTAGGAACGGGGGAACATCTTTTTTTGATACAGTTAAGATGGTGGTAATTGTTTTTTTTACTAGTATTATTATAACTATTATGAGGTGATAATTTTACCAGTAGTTGTAATGGCTGAGAACAGCTGATAAATGAGCAAACCCAGGTATGGCATAGACCATGCACACAAAGACCTACCTATTGACCCTTCTGTTTTTACTTGCAAAAAAAAAAATTCCAGTATTTTTATCTTAAAATAATTAATCTTCTTTTTTCAGATGGTATACATTAGCACAGAAGGCCAGTATCTCCTTTACAAAGAAAGTGAAAACGTCTCAAGATGATTATCTTCAAGAGCCTCTCCAGGAAGGACCACTCTTATTGCAGGTATTAAAAATTATCTCTTGTTTTTAGGATTTTTATGAAACAGAGTAGTCTTAAAAGACTCTTTTTTGGCTAAGGTTTTTAAGCCTCTTCTAATTTGGCTTAGGGCCTGAACCTGTTTCTGACTGAAGATTCTAGCTTGATCACTGGTCTAAGAACAGTTACAAGTAAGGCAGTGTCCCTGGTGACAAATGCTCCAAGCTGCTTGTATCAAATTCAGGTAGGTCACTGCCTGAAGTGTCTAAATACAAGTGAGAATGTGGAAATGTTGCCACTAACTTCAGCTGCCTTAAGGTTAGGGCCATGCACAGAGCTTTGGCTACTTTGAGCACTGCTGAGAATGCCAGAATGGAAGGAACAAGGCTCTGACAAACTGATGCAACAGGAGTAACTTACCACTTGGTTAATAACATGCCAGTGTCACAGAGATATTAAGGTTTTTGTCTTTCTGAAAATGCACTTCAGGCAGAATGGAACTACTGTTTCACTCAGTGCATTCAGGAATCTCTTAATTTCTAAGACATTTGTAGGAAGGGTTTATGGCATGAAAGTGTTACAGGACAAAAAAACCTGAGTGTTAAATCAGATCCTTCAGGATGTAACTTATTCAGCAATATTACAGAGGGTTGTTTTAATGTGTGTATAGGTATACTTGCTTTTTAGACCTGTATTTCTGACAAGCTGTGCAAGTAAAGACTTTTCTTGACAAACAAAGTGCAAATAAAAATAGTTGTCAAAAAAACAGTTGGATTTGAGTCAGATATCAGAAAGCAGAGCAGGAAAACTCAAGTGTGAATAAGTTAAAAGTAGAAAACAGAATATGATCACACTGATGTGCATCTCAGTAAAATGGAAAAATCTTTTGAGGAAGAAGTAAATAATCTGATCCAAACATAAAAGCACCAGCCAGTGTAGACTGAAGTAACAGCATGAGGTTTTGGTATTGTGCACATGTAAACTCAGACACTTATGGAAATCACCAGTATTCTTACAACAGGGAACCTCTTCAGGATGCTGCTTGCTTAGAATAACCAGTATCTGCAGATGATGGAAAAGCTTCTTTAAACGAGGGAACAGAAGGCAGGTAGTGAAAGCCCAGACTCCATCTCTCACTGCTCAGTAGACTTTACTCTTCCTTATTTATTCCTTTTATGGGATATGTGTGCATAAAGACCCACCTTGGAGGAAGGTGCAAAGTACAACATTGCTCATAATAAAAGAGTAATCCTCCATATCAAGACAGGTTGGTTTAAAACATCTTTTACAACACAGATGAATATGATTATCCAGGGGAAGGCACATGGGGGAGCTTGCACTCACAGAATTAAGATTTTCCTTATTTTATGGAAGTTAAGAAAAGAGTAATCATATGGAGAGGTTAAAACCAAAATGGTGAGTTGTGTGTCACCCTCCTGTGTACCTACATGGTTCCTAAAATGTTAAAATCAGAGGGGTTTTGACAGTCCAGGGTGATGTTTCAAATTCTGAAGCTCATGTTCCTCTCAGAGAATTAGAAGTCAAACCAGCTCTGCCAGCTGATGGCACAGGAGACCTGAGTCCCTGCCTCTTCTGTTGGGAGGGCTGTGTTCACATCTAGATGATGTGATCTCTGAGGCACTGATCATTAATCATTCATCTGTCAACTTCCATCCTCACAGCCTCATATTATACGGAAAAAAGGGTGAAGAAGAGTTACAGGACTAATACTTGTGCTTCCTAAAGCCCATTTCTAACACTGGGTACATTCTGCTGGCTCAGGGCAGTGAGTAGTTTGGCTGGCAGCATGGCACAAGGTTGCTTCTACCTTGGCACAATTAATTTTTGTCTTCTAGTTTGGGTTAAGGGACAAAACCCATTGACCAGCTGCTATGTTTCCAGCTGTCATGGGTAAAAGAAGTTTGAGAATAGACAGTGGAGCTAAGTCAAAATAAAAAGGACTTCCTAACATGAAAATAAAACATACATTTAACTGAAATGCTTTGATTTTATTTCCAACTTTAAATGTAGATAAAGAGTAGTTATAAAACTAACAGCACACTCAGTCCCTATCAGCAAAATAATCTCCCTTGTTGAAGAACAAGGATAAGTTAAAACTCGTCAGGTTCCTGTGGGCTTAAAAAAAAAAAAAGAGAAATTCTGATACATGCCACAAATCATTCAGCACAATCAGAAAACCAAATATCCCTTTACATAAGGCTCCTCTCTGAATCTTTTCTTGGGCTATCTAAAGTCTTTACTGCAAAAAGGTTTTAAAGAATAATGAACTTTTATGCCTAAATGGGTTATAAAAGCTATGAAGCCTTCCAGTAAATGCAAGCTCTCCTAAACAAAATATCAACTCCAATTTAAAAGAACTTCTTCATGTTGTTTANAATATTGGTGTCTGAATATAATCTTTGAGTGTGCAATTTGAAAGATGAGCAGCCTGAAGAGTTACATTTCTAATCCTCCTGGAGTCAGTGTCAAACTTGCTGTGGTATATTTGCAGCCAGGAAGTCTATAAGTACATGATACATATCCTGAATAATAATGACACAAATATAGCCAGACTTGAGAATGAGAAGAGAAAAAGTCCTATGGATTTGGAATAACACCATAGCTATACATTGCTATGAAATGAATGAGTCTGAACTTTGTACAAAGATATGTTGAACTTCACCATGATTCTCTGCTGGTGTGTTGCCAGACAACCATCCAGTATCAAATGAGTCTGTTCAGGTGCTTGTGTAGAAAGCTTTTAGATGAGACCTTTAAATATCTCAATGAATTGGTGTAAAATCAGGTGGAATAAGGCAGAAGAGATGTTTGGCTGTTTATCTGAGGAGAGGCTGGTGGAACATCAAAGAGGACAAGAACTATTTCAAGTGATCATCTCTTTTAAAGTGCCAGCAGCTTCACTGGTTTGCAGAACAGAACAAATAAAGGAGTAGTATGTTCCATGAGGAATCTGTTAAGCAACTTAATTTTCATGGAAACAAGTATATGAGCAAGAAACCTTAATATCAAATCTGCATTATTCAAGCAAACTTGTGAATTTTCTCAAAAACAAAATTGGATCTCGTGGCATTGCTTTGCCCATGCTGTAAGGTGAATTTTGATTATTTATACTGTTCTACAAATGTATCCTTGTGGTCCAAAATTTTTTCATGGCATCTTTTTCTGATAGGGATTTGCTGTGCCACTAACTTCACCCTAAAGCTGTTGTTTCTCTCATCCTATACAGGGTGGATGAATAAAGTTTTCCAAATTCCCACTCAGTCTCAGTTTAGCTCTTAACAGAGAGTGCTGATGAAAGCAGTGATATTTTGGGGTTTATTATGTTGTTAAACTGTTGGACTGAGAGGATGTTCTTGGGGTTTCCAGGGGTAATAGGAAGTGTTACCAAGGTAAATAGGAAGGTGGATTCTGGCTGCTCCTGTTACTGGTATCAATAGACACCTTTTCAGAGAATTAGATTCTCTCTCTCTCTGCACTACTGCTGATGTGAAATTTTACCCAAGTTTTCCCAACATATATGAAAAAGAGAGGTAAGGATGATTTTTTGTCTGTGCTGTCCATTGCACAACACTTCTCTGGGTTAAAGGAAGTGATTTATATGAAGAACAGTAATTTCTAAAAGCCTGTCGTGCCTTTTAATAATTGTGAATGGTATTTATGTGTCTGTGATTTGGTGATTGTAATTAGTTTGTGTTTTCTTCTAACAGATTTAGTCCATTTAACCTGTCCTTCAACTAATACTGCCAGGGAAGATTTAGAGCCCGTTGTACAGCAGTTATTCAGTCTAAATACAGAAAAAGGTAAAAATAAATTACGTATTGAGAGATATTTTTGTGAAAAGATAATTTATACACAGAAGACATTGCTATGTTTTAACCCTGCCAAAGCATTTTTAAATATGATGTGCTCCCACTTAAATACAGTAAGTCATAGTTACTCTCTGAAAAAACATTTGCT